>CALNHX010001723.1:0-172500 GCA_940337035.1 Agriotes lineatus | reverse complement strand
ATTAAATGGTACTGTTGCTAATACCGGTATAGACATTTTTAACTCAGTTTACACTCCGAACTGTAGCCTGTAAATCTCTACACCATAATAATATGTCTTTAGGAACTTGCTTATTGCTAAAGTGAGGGGATGCTGTACATAAATCCAAGCGAAATAAATAACTATCGGCTCAATTTCGAGACTGTGTATTTAATAAAGTACAGGAAAAAACACGTAATATTTACTTTGCTTACAAACAATGTCTCTAACACCCCAACACTTTTGTATTATGTTAAATACTGTCTACCGCTTAAACAGTCCTCCAGTGGGATCGAACACATTACTCTATCTACTAAAAGATGCTTCCAATCGGCCTATTCGAGGATGTTTCTACGATCTTGAATTTCAAAAAGTTAAATATCCAGACACATCTCGTTGAACGCGTAATAAAACAAAAACCTAAGAAGGTATTTAAAATGGTTTGGATTTTCATATTGCATCTTTTTAGCTGGAAATAATTCGACATATACTATTAGACCACAATGACTCCATACAATTAATTCGGTTTATTTTTTGCAACCTTGCACATTTCTCAAACAATGGCTTTATTGTTTAATTGCGCAGAAGATAAACAGGCAGGCAGGCAGATTTTGACAAGTCTGACATTTCCAGACAATGACTCACATCCGGTATAGGAATCTTGTAAACATTTCAAAATTAGACTCAACCTCAAAATTCATAGTGGGAATCTTGTAAAAATTAGACTTTTACATCCAAAATGTATCGTGAGAAACTTGTAAAAATTTCAAAATTAGACTTTTAAGAGCGTCAGCAAAAATTTTCAAACAAAGACAGCATTCAATTTAGCAGTTGTGTTGATTTTTTCTCAAACAATGAGTTTCATTGTTCAATCTTTACCGGCTTTGGGCATTTTAGTCTCTAGACAATAACATTCTGTTTATCTGATAAAGGAGGTCGGCAAAAATTCGTCCAGACAACAATGGCTTCATTGTCCAATGTCGTGCTGATTTCTCAAACAATGGATGTCATTGTTCAACAACATCCTGCATCTACAAGTCTCAACTCGTTTTGCATTCGCAGACGATGACTCACATCCTGTTGAGCCTGGGAACATTTTGATAAGTCTTGTAAAAATTCAAAATTTGACATTTAGCCCAAAAATTCCCGGAAGTGGCACGTGACCTAATTGAGGCCCGTAACCTTGACCCCGGCTAGACCCTATTACCCCTTATTTCAATACTAAGCTAATACAATCCCACAACTAACAACTAATGAATACAATACAACACAATGTCCCTCTGCACTAATACCTGCTTAGGAATCTCTGCAACCAAAAAGGGGTAGCATGGGAGTTTACGCTCGCGGCCTCTCAGCCGAAGATGGTAGTGGTTTCCGAAGAACGAATTACCTGTAATTGCAGGATCCGGAATGGGCGCCACGCCGTTGTCTAGCTTCAGTTTAATTACTCCCAGATGAAACGAGTAACGGCGAACCTAAATTGCTTATACAAGAAAGCAGAGACTCGATGCAGTAGCAAATAAAAGTCAGAGTACATTAATACAGATATAATGACCACCACGGTACCAAAATATACGACACAACCTGTACATATGGGTAAATGGTATGCGAACCAGCTAATTAAAACATACAAGTATACGATCCATAAAAAGAAAATGAGCATAAAGCCCTATTTAGCATAAGTACATTTTAAATGACAATTCAAATTTTTGGCCTTAATTAGGAGCCAACTTTTAATTAATGTAATTAAAATTCAATAAAATGAGTGATTATGTAAAGTTGGAATCAGAAACAAATGGTCCTTAAACGCTGCTTCTGCACACGTCATGAAAAAGGAGCCCTAAGCATTCGTGGCTCTATCTTTAACGCGATCTACACCTGGTATTTGTACCGTTAAACAGATCTGTGTATATGTACTTCCAGAAGTCAACTTGGCTAATCAATTGAGCCGGTCGTGTGTATTACTACGTTCAAGTTACTGTAATACCATAAATGAGTATTTAAATGTTCAATTATTAATTATCAAAATCAAATGATAAGGAGAGATCCTTTTCATAAAGCCAAACGCAGTTTTTGACAGAAAATGTAAACTTTAAATGTTTATTTATTAAGCTAATCCCTACGGTTTAAACTGTACGACATGGTCGTAGCAAATAACTACATATTACTACCAAAATGATTAATCGAAATGCAACGAGTTACAAACGGTTGCGCTGGTCGCTTTTAATTTAAAGTAATTAAATGACAGGGCAATTCCCAAATAATTCCAAACAATGCATTAACACCAATAATTCCAAACAATGCATTAAACAAATAATTCCAAACAATGCATTAACATAACAAATCAGCTGCTTTCTAAACTCGGCAGCAAATTAAATTAAATCATTGATAACAATTAGTAACAGATTCCACAGCATTAGGGGCGGTGTTCAAACCTCAACGAAGTAGAGACTCCTTTCCACAGCATTAGGGGCGATGTTCAAACCTCAACGAAGTAGAGACTCCTTTCCACAGCATTAGGGGCGGTGTTCAAACCTCAACGAAGTAGAGACTCCTTTCCACAGCATTAAGAGAGGTGTTCTACAGGTGAAAAGTCCGCATGGCCCCAAATTAGGCAAGGAGAGAACTAACTTGAAATCCACTGCAGCATCGGGACAGGCGAGTCGCCTCCTTCAGAGTGGCGCTTGCAAGGAAATTCGAGTCGGCAAAACGACGCCGCCCAAGGTAAAAGTCCCCTATACAAGAAGCTTCGTTTTAGGAATTTCCATTTAACAAACTATGCTACATACCCAGGAAAACGCATCCAGGGAGACTTCTGACACAAAGGAGCACTACGTTAAATAAATAAATAAACAAAGAGCGGCTGGAAGCCCACCATCGCACAAAACGAGCGTTTTACAATCATCAAAATGGACGCTTAACGGCAAAAAGAACACATCGCACGCAGTCAATTCGCTTGTTTTCCAAAAATCTATAAAAATGAGCGTGCCTTCCAACACGACCAATGGGAGAATTTATCACGTCAATATCGACCAATAAAGCGATCGAATCCAAAAATCGTCGCCAGCGCGTCAGATGAATGCGCCCCCTAATGGTCAAGATATCGACTTAAAAAATGCACACTACAAATGCGGGTAAAGAGCTAAGCTAAACGCACGTTAAGTTGCCTAATTCCAGGCGCAAATAAGCTGGAATGTAACAACTCCCCTTCTACTTCGATAAGGTGGAAAATTCCCCTAATTTCACACCTTACAACGTAAATGAAAAAAAAGAAAATTGATACTCACATTAATATGTACAGAACCATACCAGGGAACAGAGTACACCAGAAGGATGACTATCACCAAACTAACGAGGCGAAGTGGGTCAGTGAATTATGAAACACTGTGATGTCCTATCCGCACCACGGCGTAATGGAATCCTCTACAACAAGGAGAAATCCCATAATACAATTAGTTGAGAGTCTACATCCCGTACGAATTACGGCATCCACAAAGCAGACACAATGACAACCCAACTACAACACACGGTCCCATAAAACTTAAAACGTCATGACTCGATCCAACGAGAATAAAGGTGTAACTGAAATTGGCCCAAATATGATCAACTAAAAAAAACTAATCCGGACAAGACTGGCAATGACTCCTCAACTCGAAATGCTGGTGTTCTTCGTAGACAGCCGTAAATCCACACAAGTGTACAGATCAATGCGCTGCTGACTGCGAACGATTTACAGCCCAACACGACTACACTGATCACGAAGGCCCGCAAAGGAGGTAGAATCCTGAAACAGAAGCGACTCACACAGTCACATAGAACCCCCTAAGCGTCGTCAAACCAAAACACACACAGACGCGCTGACGAAGCCAAGCAGCCGAATAATAGAGTGTATTTACACACGGTGCCTACACACAAACCAAAAAAAAAGAAAAGAGAAAAGCCATCTCGATCGCTCTAACGACAGCACTGCCGGAATCCAGCTGGTCTACCGATAGGACAGCGATCAACTACGTCGTCGCTATGATGACAAAAGCGCCGATGAGGAAAGTTGTCAACTCTCTTTACTATCCTAACACCAAAAAATACCCATTCTAACACCAAAGCCAACTCAACACCAACAACACCAGTCGCAAAAACGGCCAAGACGACGCCTAACCTAGATTACAAGTTACCCGCCCCAGTAAAATCCACCCGCCCCACCTTATAATTACTATCTACAAGAGTATTCACAAAAGAACAAATGAAAAAGCCTTCTCAATCATTCCAACGACAGCACCGCTGGAATCCAGTCAGTTCGCCGATAAGACAGGGATCAACCACCTCGTCGCTACGATGACAAAAGCGCCGATGAGGACAGTTGTCGAATCTACCAACCGAAACCACACTTACCCATCCAACCAAGAAAACTACCTCGACGCCAGCGACACTGGTCGCAAAAAAGGCCAAGAAGACAACTAACCTAACTTATAAGTTACCCGCCCCAGTAAAATCCACCCGCCCCACCTTAGAATTACTATCTACAAGTAACCTACTTGACAAAATAAAATAATGAAGAGAAAGATAAGAATCAAAGCCGAGAGGAAGTTAAAGAGACGACACAAAACCACTGCGAACCAAGATAAGGCAAGAGGAAAGAAGGGAGAACTGCCAAAAGGAAAATTGCTTTAGGGCTTACTACGGCACTAAACTAGGTCTGCCCAGGGATGGAGGTGGCACCCCGAACAACTATTGCTAACACAAAAAAAAAGGAGGGAATCTCCTGTAGTACTGCATCATCAACATTACGAGTCCAAGTCCAAATGTGAGGGCTTCAAATCCTGCACATGCCAAACACCTTTTCGATTGCCAAAATCGTCTTCCAGTTCGTAAGAACAATAGCCAACCTTACGACGAACCTTAAAAGGACTTATAAATCTAGGAGCGAGCTTAGCGTTAATGTAATCCGCAGCACTCGACAAACCTTATTTCTACGCCAAACCAATTGGCCAATATGATAGTCTAAGGGACGACGCCGTAGATCGTAAGTGCGCTTACCACGCTCGTGGGCTTGCTGGAGTCGAGTTCGAACTCGCTCGAACATCCGACGAAAACCTTAGCGACGTTGATCAGTATCAACAGGCTGTTCAGCCGGGTCAGTTATATCTCTAGGCTGACGATGTTCGTCGCCGGTACTTATATAATTTCTACCAAAATTAACAAAATACGGACTATATCCCGTACTCTCATGCTTAGCTGTTCGAATAGCACAGCCAACTGCAGAAAGATGCAAGTCCCATTTACGTTGGTTTTCCTTTACGTACGATGCCAACATGGTCTTGACAACACGATTGACCCTCTCAACAGGATCAGCACGAGGATAATACAGTGGAGTATAACAAACATTCACATGATATTTGGCACACATAGCCCGAAATTCTCTACTTTTCATTTGTACACCATTGTCACAAATTATGGATTGAGGAACCCCAAAAACGATAAAGATATCCTCCTCAACATGTCGAGTAAGCGATTTAGCCGTAGCGGATCTAACTGGAAATAAAGAGACATATTTGCTGAAGTAATCTGAAACAACAAGAATGTGCGCATAACCGCGAGTCGAACGAGGTCCAACGAAGTCCAGACTAATCATCTGCCAGGGCCGAGTGACATCGGGTCGAGATCCCATTAAGCCAGCTGGAGCTCTCTGCTCGGGTTTTTGCTCTGCACAAACACGACGACTCTTGACATAGCGAAAAACGTCACTCTTCATTCCAGGCCAAATATAGCGATTGTGCAACTTCCAATATACTTTATAGCCACCTAAATGTCCAGCTCGAACGTCATCATGATGTTGGCGAAAAAGTTCGGATCGTTTATCCTTCGGCACGACAGCCTTCCAATAATCTTGTTCCGTCGCAAGTTCTGGCACTGGGCAACGGCCATACTTAAACAAAAGGTTGTTTTCAATTCGCCAACGAGGATTCTTTTGAGGGTTCTCAGCAACATTGCGAAGCATACCTAAATACCAAGAATCGGTGGTATCGTGAAACTCATGAGGAGCATCAACGAGATCAACTACCGGAACAGAACGAGACAAAAAATCGGGAACGACATGCTCTTTCCCTTTCCTATGAACAATATCAAAATCAAAGGGTTGCAATATTAAAGCCCATCTACCAAGTCTACCACAAGGGACTTTTAATCGATTCAACCACAGGAGTGAAAAATGATCTGTAACAACAGTGAAGTGTACACCTTCCAAATACTGACGCAACTTTTCCACGGCCCAAATAACTGCTAAGCATTCCCGCTCGGTGGTGGTATATTTACGCTCAGGACGAGTGAGTGACCTAGACAAGAAGCAAATAACTTTTTCTTCTTCATCAAAATTCTTAGTCAAGACAGCTCCGAGTCTATACGCCGAAGCATCAGTTTGAACTACAAAGGGTCGGGAAAAATCTGGACAACTTAGAATAGGTGCTGAAATCAAATGTTCTTTGAGCGAACGAAAAGCAACATCGCATTCCGCAGTCCACACGAATGGAACACGTTTCTTCGTTAGGCGAGTGAGTGGTTCTACAACCGTCGAAAAGTTTGATACAAAGCGTCTGTACCACGACGCCATACCTAAAAAAGACCTCACTTCAGTTACTGACGTAGGCACAGGAATATTCACGATCGCATCAACTTTACTCGGATCCACGCGCAATCCATCTCGATCCACGACATAACCTAAATAGCGTAACTCCGAACGACAAAATTGACATTTAGCCTTACTAACGGTTAACCCCGTAGCACGAAGGCGATCAAAGACTTCACCTAAAATACGAAGATGAGTTTCGAAGTCGGAACTGACAATAACGATATCGTCCAAATAGACCAAAACATGCGGTTCTAAATCTGCACCAAGGGCTCGATCAATCAGCCTCTGCCAAGTCGCAGGCGCATTAGTTAATCCATAGGGCATCCGTTTGAACTGGAATAAACCTCTCCCCGGGACTGTAAAAGCTGTAAACTCCCTAGAACGCTCACTCATAGAAACTTGCCAATATGCCGACTTAATGTCTAGCGAACTAAGAAACTTCGCGTCTCAAAGGCGATTTAAAATTGTTTCTATGAAGGGAAGGGGATAAGAGTCCTTACGAGTCACAGCATTCAACTTACGATAGTCCACACAAAAACGATGAGTTCCATCCTTTTTGGGCACCAACAAGATGGGTGAACTCCAAGCGCTCTTAGAAGGCTCTACGATATCATCCTCTAACATCTTACGCAGTTCTTCATGTAAAATACGTTGTTTATAAGGCGAGACCGGGTAATAACGTTGCTTGACGGGAGGCGAATCAGCTACAATATCATGTTCAGTCACGGTGGTACTTCCCAAACCTTCACTTAACGGAACGAATTTCTCATCCAATAACGCTTTTAACTCACTATGTTGTGCCGAGGTCAAACAAAATTCATCTTGAATAGCAGACACAACAGGCAATTCAGAATTCGAAGAAAAATGCCAAACGTTACGCTTGAGATCAGGAACAATTCCCATGGCAACCCAAAAATCGGTACCCAATATAAGTTCTGCGGAAATATCAGAAACAATCAACAATGTGATAACACTCAAATTTCCCATTAAACAAAAAGGGGTTGCAATACTCCCTATACATTCACACGATTTCCCGTTAGCGACATGACACTTTTGGACGAAATTCCTGTCTAATTTAAGGCCTAAATTAATCAACGTTTGATAGCCACGCTGTCCAGCGATAGTGGACGACGCGCCCGAATCCAACAATCCTAGAATAAGGACACCAAACACAGACACTTCCAAATAAGGTCTCTGGTCAGTTTCACTATGTGCTATAATATAATCCAAAATAACTTTATAAGGGTTTCCACGAGTCGAATTGGTCGAAGACGAAAAGACTTGAGAGATTGTTCGACCAGGTAACCTCTCTGCAACTAGTTTTTTGGAGGCGATTTACTTGACGATGGCGTCGGTTTGTTTGACGTTGAAGAACGAGAACAACTAGGGCAAGTACGAGCGGTCACATCTAGCCTATGACACCTAAAACACTTCTTCCGAAGAGGAGAAGGGCAATTTCTATAAGAATGGCCCGATTTCGAACAATTCCAACAATTAAACTGAGTTGCATTAGACGATACAGGATGAACCTTATAAACCTGTTCCTTTCTAATAGGAGTAGACGCCCTCCAAGCTAAGTCCGGTTCTAACATAGGTTCCGCACGAGGTCGAGGGTCGAAACGTCTACCGCGAGTTTCAGCCTGTTCGAGACGTTCCAAAGTTGAATTCAATTCTTCAAATGAATTTGGGGGTGCGAAAAGTAAATGTCGAGAATACGAAGGTCGTAGATTATTTACGATTGTTGTCAGCTGTTCAGCCATCGGGGGGGGGGGAGGGGGTACTGCACTCAAACGGTGAAACAAGTTCCGCATAGCAGCTACATACAACATCGGCCTTTCCCCACTACCCTGCAAACGTTCCTCAATTTCCCGAAGTAACTTCTTATCATAATCGGCAGGCAGAAACATACGTCTCAAACGAGCCACTAAGCTATCCCAATCGTGAACATCTTCACGGACCGACCGATACCAACATAACGCATCACCCCTAAACAAATCGATTGCAGATGCAAACAGTTGCGAGGTCGAAACGTTGCGAGCCACGCGCATCTCCTCAACACGCTCCAAGAAGGAATTTACCGAAGAAGTCGAACGTCCATCAAAAGTCAGATTCCAGCGAGAGACAGATACATACTTAATCGAAGGACGAGAAAGCGATTGATCATCGGTGTCATCATCAGCGACTCAGAAGTACTAACCGCATTAGCGTTGACCGATTGTCGAATAGGCGTACTAGTCGAAGGTACCAACAACGCAGCCATCGAGGGTCGACGAGCACCCTTCTTAATAGCTCTCTCAATTTCTGCCTTAACCGTGCACGCTCTCAACTTAAGTGCATTCAACTCAACCGTTTCCGCGTCAGCATCAGGCGTAACGCGATCCAAGCGCCGTAACAAATGCATCATCAGAGCCGACATACGTCGAAACGTCGTAGAAGAAGTGTCCCCCGAAAAATTTGCAATAGCGGATTCCAATTCCACCAGACCACGTTCAATCGCTACTCTATCCGTCGCGAAATCGACTGTATACTCCGGAACCGAAAGAGTTCTATCGGCCTTATTCTTCAATAAGTTGCGCAAAGATTGTCGCATAACATCAACCGTACCTCTAGGCAACCCAAAACTAGTCAATTCATATTTGAGTTCATCTTCATGAAGACGACCTACCTCATTCTTCCATATCCCTCGTAAACGCGCCATGTTAATCGTACTAGTACAACCCACAAAGCGAGAAATATTAAACAAGACTAAATATTCAAAGCACTATCAGCTTAGCGCTTAGTGTTCAATTATCAATATTAGGATGTCAAAACTCAATCTTCCATACCTCTCCTAATTAAGTTCAATTATCAAAAATCCTCAAATAAATTCAAATATCAAACATCAAAGAGCAAAGTGCGAACTTAGGGCGCAGTCCGATTCACGAGCAACCAATTGGTTCTAATACAAAAATTCAAATCACAAAATAACCAATGGCCCAAACGAAAATCCGATCCAACGAAACCCCACGAACAAACGTTGGATAGTTGGACGTTCAAAATCGAATATCAAAACTTTGAACTAAAATCTGTGCCTTGGCACCTTTGCAAAAAAATGCCCCACGTTGGGCGCCAATTTTATTACCCCTTATTTCGATACTAAGCTAATACAATCCCACAACTAACAACTAATGAATACAATACAACACAATGTCCCTCTGCACTAATACCTGCTTAGGAATCTCTGCAACCAAAAAGGGGTAGCATGGGAGTTTACGCTCGCGGCCTCTCAGCCGAAGATGGGAGTGGGTTCCGAAGAACGAATTACCTGTAATTGCAGGATCCGGAATGGACGCCACGCCGTTGTCTAGCTTCAGTTTAATTACTCCCAGATGAAACGAGTAACGGCGAACCTAAATTGCTTATACAAGAAAGCAGAGACTCGATGCAGTAGCAAATAAAAGTCAGAGTACATTAATACACATATAATGACCACGGTACCAAAATATACGACACAACCTGTACATATGGGTAAATGGTATGCGAACCAGCTAATTAAAACATACAAGTATACGATCCATAAAAAGAAAATGAGCATAAAGCCCTATTTAGCATAAGTACATTTTAAATGACAATTCAAATTTTTGGCCTTAATCAGGACCCAACTTTTAATTAATGTAATTAAAATTCAATAAAATGAGTGATTATGTAAAGTTGGAATCAGAAACAAATGGTCCTTAAACGCTGCTTCTGCACACGTCATGAAAAAGGAGCCCTAAGCATTCGTGGCTCTATCTTTAACGCGATCTACACCTGGTATTTGTACCGTTAAACAGATCTGTGTATATGTACTTCCAAAAGTCAACTTGGCTAATCAATTGAGCCGGTCGTGTGTATTACTACGTTCAAGTTACTGTAATACCATAAATGAGTATTTAAATGTTCAATTATTAATTATCAAAATCAAATGATAAGGAGAGATTCTTTTCATAAAGCCAAACGCAGTTTTTTACAGAAAATGTAAACTTTAAATGTTTATTTATTAAGCTAATCCCTACGGTTTAAACTGTACGACATGGTCGTAGCAAATAACTACATATTACTACCAAAATAATTAATCGAAATGCAACGAGTTACAAACGGTTGCGCTGGTCGCTTTTAATTTAAAGTAATTAAATGACAGGGCAATTCCCAAATAATTCCAAACAATGCATTAACACCAATAATTCCAAACAATGCATTAAACAAATAATTCCAAACAATGCATTAACATAACAAATCAGCTGCTTTCTAAACTCGGCAGCAAATTAAATTAAATCATTGATGACAATTAGTAACAGATTCCACAGCATTAGGGGCGATGTTCAAATCTCAACGAAGTAGAGACTCCTTTCCACAGCATTAGGGGCGGTGTTCAAACCTCAACGAAGTAGAGACTCCTTTCCACAGCATTAGGGGCGGTGTTCTACAGGTGAAAAGTTCGCATGGCCCCAAATTTGGCACGGAGAGAACTAACTTGAAATCCACTGCAGCATCGGGACACGCGAGTCGCCTCCTTCAGAGTGGCGCTTGCAAGGAAATTCGAGTCGGCAAAACGACGCCGCCCAAGGTAAAAGTCCCCTATACAAGAAGCTTCGTTTTAGGAATTTCCACTTAACAAACTATGCTACATACCCAGGAAAACGCATCCAGGGAGACTTCTGACACAAAGGAGCACTACGTTAAATAAATAAATGAACAAAGAGCGGCTGGAAGCCCACCATCGCACAAAACGAGCGTTTTACAATCATCAAAATGGACGCTTAACGGCAAAAAGAACACATCGCACGCAGTCAATTCGCTTGTTTTCCAAAAATCTATAAAAATGAGCGTGCCTTCCAACACGACCAATGGGAGAATTTATCACGTCAATATCGACCAATAAAGCGATCGGATCCAAAAATCGTGGCCAGCGCGTCAGATGAATGCGCCCCCTAATGGTCAAGATATCGACTTAAAAATTGCACACTACAAATGCGGGTAAAAAGCTAAGCTAAACGCACTTTAAGTTGCCTAATTCCAGGCGCGAATAAGCTGCTAAAATTGGAATGTAACAACCCGTGACCCCCGACTAGATTAACGACGTTGACCAACCTGCGCGCGCAGACCTCCGCAAAAACCTGCGCAGACACCTGCGTAGAAAACCTGCGCAGTAACACATTTTGAGCCAGAACGCCTGTAAGTACTCTACTACTGCGCGGAGGTCTGCGCGATGGTTTGGCGGTAAATTCAAATTCTGTCTAGGTTTTGGCGGGAAATTCAAATTATAATCAGTGTTTTTGACTGGAAAATGTGGGAGTGTACAAGGTTGCTAAAAAAATAAAATGTATGGGGCCTTTGTCTGAGAAATTTACACCAGATGTAGTTAATGACCTCCATTATCAGTGTCTATAAATTTGGTAGACAGACAGACAGGCAGACCGACAGGCAGGCAGACAGACAGACAGACAGACAGACAGACAGACAGACAGACAGACAGACAGACAGACAGACAGACAGACAGATAGACAGGTAGGCAGACAGACAAACAGACAGACAGACAGACAAACAGACAGACATGTCAGCATTCCTAGACGATGAGTCACATCCTGTCAAGCCTGAGAAAATTTTGATAAGTCTTGTAAAAATTTCAAATAAGACATTTAGTCCAAAAAATTCCCGGAAGTGGCCGAGGTCAATGACCCCGACTAGGCCAATGACCCCGCTAACCGGCTAGGCCTGTGACCTTGACGTCGGCTAGACCCGCAACCTAGAAAAAGTTGAAGAGGCCAATGACCTTGACCTCGGCTAGGTCAACGACCTTGACCTAGGCTAGGCCCGTGACCTTAAAAAAATTCAAGGTCAAATGTGAGGCAGAACGCCCCTAGTTACACTACTTCAGTGTTATTTTAAATTAAAAACATTGTGGACATTTTAAAACACATTACCTCAAGAAGTGAAGTGGAACTTGGTTAATATGCTAATCTTAAGTTATATCGATTACGCCAGTGTAGTATATTATAATTTTTTAACTGCTGGTATAAAAACATACTGCAAGTTTTACAGAACTCTTGTTTGAGATCTGCTTTTCAAATACCTTATCAAAATCATGTAACATCTCACTATAATAGATTAAATATTTTGAAACTAGAAAATAGGTTTAGGCTTTTATTTGGTACACTACTCTATAATATATTAAGATCGAGAGAACCGGCATATTTGTTCGATTTACTTGTAAAACGTTCTGATTTATGTAGCAGTAAGGTTATGCTTAGAAATAGAGAACTGTATAACATACCGCAGCATAAAACTAGTAAATTTGAATGTTGCTATTGTGAGCCCCGTTCTGAGTAGCTGACCCGACCCCGTACTGCCTCATTAACCGCGAGGAATTTGGGGACCGTCTCGGTCGCAGGAATCGGAGCCAAGGAACGTGCCTGGACCCAATAACTAAACACATATAAAAAACACTACGATAGGGGTATTAGAATAAAACGCTGTATGGCGAAGGCATTCTTAGTTTTGCTTTCGAAAGAGTTCGTTATTGGAGCTGTATCTATTTCAATAAAAGTGTGTCAGGTCATTTTGGTATTTTAATTAGCCACCTAGGCTTTAGGGCAGCGTGCCCGTATGCTAAACCCTTTTAGTTACTTATTTGGCTTCATCGCCTAATTCCATAATAATGATTTTGCACATATTTGGCCCCAAACGCAGTATTTCTCGTCAGTTGGAGCACCCCTTTGCTGGTACTTTGGCAGCCGGGTGTTATCGCTCGCAAGAATTCCGAACCTTCTAGAAATCACGCCGTTGAGGCGCCTCGCCATTGGCTGTCTTTGTTACCGGAATTTATTTGTTTTATGGAGCGCATCGCCATTGGCTGTCGAGAGTCACGTGGTAACCCCGTTTTGGCTCACGCCACTGCAGGGGTCGTAACACTGCTTGCTTGGGCAGTTCAGCTCACGTCGTTGATCAAGGAAGTCGCAGAATGTGCCGTTTCGCGGCGTTCCCGCCAATGGCGGGGACGCCAGCCTGTTTTTCCCGTCTCGTGCTGTTTCAGCGAAGGTTGTGTAAATTGCCGTTGTTTGTTAGTACGGTTGCTGTGAAAGCCTTCCTATTTCCCGTGCTGTTTCAGCGAATATGCCATAAACTGTTTCGCCTTTAGGAGGTCGCGTGTGATTGTGCGAGTGGCAAGTCTTTACGTCAAAGCGTGGGTGTGTGATGGGC
Organism: Agriotes lineatus; assembly: GCA_940337035.1. NCBI lineage: Eukaryota > Metazoa > Arthropoda > Insecta > Coleoptera > Elateridae > Agriotes > Agriotes lineatus. The sequence goes on along the minus strand of CALNHX010001723.1, from coordinate 158,642 downwards.
TTCACGGGGCCAGTTCTGCGTTTGTGAGAAAGGGAGCTTTCCCTTTTCAACTCGCTGTTTTCGAGGATCTTTCTAGGCAGGACGAAGTAGGCCTCGTTGCCGCCGTAAGTGTGCTCTCAGGAGAGCGTCCTAACGCCGCCATCTTGGCGGATTTCAGCCCGTTTACCCCAGATGCCGTGTTTCGGCGATTTAGCTGCCACAGACTGTCGCCTTCTACCAACTGATTGCACACAACTCTCATAGGCCGTCTACGGACTAAGGTATTTGTAATTACAACCATTTAAACATATTAACCGTCGCTTGTGCGAGCGGTGGTGCTTTCGTGCTCAACTTTGTGTGGGCGGATGCATGCCCCCTTGCTTGCTTGTCGCGGCTTTTAATGCCGGTTTGAGGCCACCATGCTTCAAGACGCTACTTTGGTAGCCTACTAGTAAGTTCATGTGCGCGAGTTTCGCGTTTCATCGCCTAAATAGCTAAAGAACTCTGCGCCTATGTTTTGGTGTTACGTTTGTGCTAACTTTTAATTCAGTAACGTTAGGTGCGCGAGCTTCGCTATATTGTACCGATTAATACATAAATGGAATCAACGCCTCGCCGTGCTGAGCCTGGCGCGCCCTAATCTGTTCGAGCTCTTTGTTTATGTTTGCGAGGGCTTTGTGCTTTGCTTATCAGATGTTAACCGCAGCCAACGACTGCGTGGGCGACGTAGCAGGGGCTGGCAACTATTCCAAATTCGCATGCTTTAGTGAGGCTATGTTAGCCCCTCTTCCTGGTCAAATATTGCAGTCACGCTGCCCCGCTGCCTAACGAGTTAGGCCTTCAATTAAATCGTCGCGCATTTGTGCGGCGTCGTGCTTTGCTGCTAGCTACGCTGCTCCCGTTGCCTTTGCAGGTCGGCGTCTGTTATCGCGGACTAACGCGCCCTTTTCCGGAGTGCGTATTTCTAAACTGTACTCTAATATGTAAAGTGTCGAGCCCACTGCGGCCGGCCACCCATAGTGTGTTGTTTACTAGCATAGCGCGTCCATCAGCTGGTGCTTAACGTAAGAAATAACATAAGCTTGGCGGCACGATTTGCTGCCCAGATGTAGTTATCGACCAATAGACGCATATTTAATTAAGGGACGTATTATTCCTATTCTACCTGTGCATGCTTTGTTTCAGATAGCGCCTTTTACAGTGTAAAGATTGGTGTACGGCGAGACGTGAGAGATCAGAGCGTGCAGGTAGGTCCAGTGGTTGCGCAGTCTCGGCCCAAAGAGTCCCAATATTACCATTCCAGTATTTGCAATCACGAAATTGTTATTTGAGCTTGCAGCTCATGAGAATTCTTATCGATGGAGTATCTTGAATACTTCGCCCCCGTCTAACCGCCCAGGTCCGGTTAGTCGGGCTAAGACAGGCCTGGTGGCGCCCTCATTATTTTTCCGTAAGTTACCGACCATCTGGCCGTTACCCTCAGATAATCTCGTTAAAGGACCCGCCCATCTCCACTGAAAGTCTAGCTCTGCCTATCTTGTTGCGGCGTGGGTGGCGGCCTAGGAGATATTTCGTCCCGATTTCATCAGTTACGGCCCGCGCCGGCCGTTTCGTTATTGTATGAGCCGGTGCGGTGTCGTAAAGACAGTTTAAGACCGTAACAAGTGTATACATGTTTTTGGTATTATTACTGAGTTATATAAATTAATTAAGTCGCTGAAACTATGAATATACTGCACCAAAATTAATTAATTCTGTAATTGATATTTTTTCTAATCCCAGTCGTGCTCAATTCAGAAACGAGTTCAGAAAGTATTTAATGCCCGGCGGTCGCGTAAAGCACGCCGGCAGCGGCGATCCAATTCCTCTGGGGCGACCCCACCAGTGAATTCGCCAGCATCTCCGGAAGCCCGGCGGCGGCGGTGCGTTTCTCCTGGCGTTGTGAGGTCTCCAGGTGCTCCCCCTCCAGCAGATTCACCAGCTTCTGCCGAGGGCCCTCAAGCTCTACAGAACTTAGCAGCCGAAGAATTTCGCTGGAGCTGGAAATGGTTTGATGGTTGGAATCCGGAACTAAGAGATTGGGATACGTTTAAAGCTAAGTACTTAGGTTGAGAAATGCTTGGATTGCTTTTACTGTAAAAGTATTAATCGAACTTGTACCCGGGATGCTCTGGTAAAAGTGGCATGTTTTATAAGTCTTGTTAAATGTTGGTATGAGGAACGGAACCCTTCCAATCATAAATGGGAAAATTTATCTACAAATTGCGTTTCCTCGAAAACGTAATGCTGGTCTTAAGTTACCTGAGGTTAGTAATTTTAACAGTGATTTGTGTAGCCAATTGGCCCGAGTCGGTTTTAGTGAAAATGATTATTTTTGGTATTTATGATCGTTATTAGAGTCTCATCTATAAACTCAAATTGTCATATTATACTCGAGTTAATAACTGTGCTTTTATCATGTCACTTTCTAAACGCCGGCTTGGTGGGCCTCGTGCTGACTCGTTTGTAAAACGGCGCTTTGAAAAGAAAAGTGTTTGAAATTATAATAATGAAAAACGCAAATGTCCCCGTTGCCAAGAATGTGGTAATTTGAAATTTCAGTGTCCCTTAGGATCACTTGGCCCTGGGACTCAAACAAGGAAAAAAATAGAAATCACGCCTAGGACCTGTGTGGTTGCTGGTAAAGATTTGTTGATATTTGAATTCTGGCCGTTCTGCTATGTGGAATTATTTTTTTCTTTTGTTAAAGCTGTTAAGGGGGCGAAGCATTTTTTAGGATAACGGCGAAAATGGCTAACTGGGCCCATTGACTACCGAACTTGTTTTAAGTTTTCGGAGCCGGATAATTAAGTAAAGCTTTATTTTTTTTTAATCAAATATAATGAAAGCAGAGCGGAACAAAAATGATAGAACCCATCACCTTAGCTACAAGCAGTAGCTATTAAAAAGTTGTTATATTTTATAGAAAAATGTGTTTTTGCGTTAAATGCGGACACGGCGTTACGTCCTGTTGGGCCAAAGAAAGGGTTACAAAGGGCACTACGCCCAATGTAAATATGTGTGAGGAATTTTACTACTCCTCCTACGCTTGTGTTAATTAAGAACATACTTGTGTATTGCTTAGTAGATTCCGGCGCATATGGTTCCCTGATAACCGAAACAAAATAGCTAAACAGGTTGGAGCTCATTGGACTGCGTGTCATGTCGCATTGCAGGAATCAGGGTCAAGTAGTACTTTTACCTTGACGCGCACAATTTTGATTGTTTCTTGTGTGGATGTCACCCTAACTGGAATTTTATATCGCACCGAATGACGTTATATCTTACGACACGAATGGTCAAATTGAGCGGTATGTGCGTACCATGGTTGATTTGCTAAAGTAAGAAGTCAGAATGGACGAGCGTGTTGCAAACGGTACAACTAACATTAAACACCACTGTCAGTTTTAGGGAGTGTTTGGTGAGCAGTTGTTTGAAAGTTTGATTGGTTACTATTGTTTGCTTGATAAGTACTGCGATACTGCATGTGTTTTTGATAGTGAGAGATCGCTGAACATTTCGGAGTGACAAGGTTGATGGCCTCTGAGTACCAAGTATGATGTTGGAGACGTGTGTGCTTTGAACATATGTTGACAGGGTACATTAGGGAGTCTTTATGACCTACGAATGTTTAATAGTTGCGAATACCGATAATTGTGATAACTGTGTCCTCTGAGCACTATGGTGACAAGACAAGTTAGTTAAACACCTGTAAATGTTAAGCTCCTAAGCACCCGACATGAGTTAGTAACGTTTGTGTATGACGAAACATAAGCCGTACTATGTTATTTGTTTAGCAGATCTGGGTTTTTCGAGAGCGAAAAACACTTCAGGATTGGCCGTGTTAGATTCTGGCCGGGTTCGGTCCTTCGGTGGTATCGATTTCTTGACACCATGGGGTCGCCGGCGCTATTAATTACACCCCCATAAAACTGTCTGCGAGACGACTGCCCTTATGAAAGCAGTATTGTGGTATAAATTCGAATGTGTGTGTGAGCAGGCACGTTCAACTCGGAGGCCGACCCGAGTGTTGGTGCAGAGAGTTGCATTCCTTATAATAAAGTGTAATTATTTTAGCTAATTTAGCTAATAAGGCTGGTGCGATGCTTTGTTTTGATTGACACTTTTATTATTTGATTGCGTTCACATTTTTGTTGTCAGGTGACCGAGCCGGTAATAAACATACGTTCGATATGTACGACCTCCGGCGTGGTAGAGTATACAAACGCACCGAGTTTTGTAATCGAGCGGTGGTTCCAAAGATATGTCGCTGGCAAGTGCTACGACTCCACCACGATGATGTCGGTCACTTCTCTTACGATAAAACGTATGAACTGGTGGCTTCTAAATTCTGGTTCCCCAGAATGCGACATTTCGTTAAGAAATATGTGAAAAGTTGTCTAAACTGCCTGTATCATAAGCAAGCAGCTGGTAAAAGTCCAGGATTCTTACACCTAATTGAAAAAGTGCCTCGTCCCTTTCACACTATACATGTTGATCACCTGGGCCCTTTTGTCAAAAGCGCACACGGTCACACTCAGGTATTGGTGTGTGTCGATGCGTTAACTAAGTTTTGTTTTGTTTATGCCGTCCGTAACACTAAGACGAAATACGTCATAGAGATGTTACGTGAGGTTGTGAAAACATTTGGCGCTCTTAAACGCATTATTTCTGATAGGGGCAAGGCATATACGTCGCGGCTGTTCAAAGAGTTTTGTGCCGAGACTGAGATTATTCATCATCTGAATGCTGTTGGAATGTCCCGAGGGAATGGTCAAGTTGAACGTTATAACCAGACTATTCTGCATTCCCTAGCGACAATGGGCGCAGATAAAGATGATGACGAATGTGACGAGAATATTTCTAGTATCCAATTGGGTTTGAACAATACCTGGAATAAAGCTCTTGGTGTGGCTCCCTCAGAAGCTCTTGTTTGGTTATCGTTCCGGCCCTACTAACTTGGCATCGTGTAAAAATGAACCAAGTACCATTGATGTTACAAGGGTGCGTCAAGAGATAGTGAACAGGACGAAGGCTGTCCAAGCAGCACAAAAGGCTCGCTTTGACTCTTCTCGAGCAAGACCCAAAGCGTTTACAGTTGGAGAGCTCGTTCTTGTTCAAATTTCTTCCATTGCGGGAGTGGGCACTAGTAGAAAACTACTGCCTAAATGGAAAGGTCCATTTAAAATTTCCAAAGTGTTGGACTCAGACAGATATGAGGTGGTTGACATACCACGATCAAATAGGTCAAGAATCCCGTACAAGGGTGTCTACGCTGTGGAACACCTCAAGCAGTTTGAAGTGCTTAGCTGAGTTTTACTGTTCTGTGTTCCTAAGCGACATTTGAATTTGTATTGTAACCAATAGGTATAGTGTATGTTTCGCTCGTCCTATAGCTGTAGAGCGTAGTTTGTCGTTACTGACTTGACTTTGTTTTATGTTTCGCTCGTCCTATAGTAGCAGAGCGTAGTTTTTAGAGCTGTGTTTTGTACCCTTACGATAATAAATGCTGTGCACGCCATGTATGGCATAGCTTTATGAAGCTGCTTTTTTTTGTATGTGCGCCCAGTATATGGTACTGTGAGGAGCTGAATTGGTTTTATCAGTGACACTATATCAGTTTGGTCTTGGCTAGGTTAGGCACCAAGTTGGCCGCACTGATTTTTGGAGTGGTGCCGGCCACCACGTTGTCACCTCATTCACCACGTTGTTAAGTTGTTACAGCACCACGATGACCGCGCCGTCACTTATTTAAAGTGGCGTAGGTCACCACGTTGCTGGGTTGACAGCACCACGCTGACCGTGCTGTCACTTCTTTGAAGTGGCGTTGGTCACCACGTTGCTGGGATATTGGTCTCGCATATCGACGGCACCACGTTGCCGCGCTATGCTGAGTTGTTACAGCACCACGCTGACCGCGCTGTCACTTGTCTAAAGTGGCGTAGGTCACCACGTTGCTGGGTTGACAGCACCAAGCTGACCGCGCTGTCACTTCTTTGAAGTGGCGTTGGTCACCACGTTGCTGGGATATTGGTCTCGCATATCGACGGCACCACGTTGCCGCGCTATGCTGAGTTATGACAGCACCACGCTGACCGCGCTGTCACTTGTCTAAAGTGGCGTAGGTCACCACGTTGCTGGGTTGACAGCACTACGCTGACCGCGCTGTCACTTCTTTGAAGTGGCGTTGGTCACCACGTTGCTGGGATATTGGTCTCGCATATCGACGGCACCACGTTGCCGCGCTATGCCGAGTTGTGACAGCACCACGCTGACCGCGCTGTCACTTGATGAAAGTGGCGTTGGTCACCACGTTGCTGGGATGCGAGCACCACGTGGCCGCATTGTCACTTCCCTGAAGTGGCGTTGGCCACCACGTTGCTTTCATCTGCCAAGGCGCGCTGGACACCACGTTCTTGCTCCGCGCCCTTGGTCTAAGGTTGGGACACTACGTTGGTCGCACGGTCACCTTACTTCAGGTGGTGTTGATCACCACGTTGTCTCATCCCAGGTAGTTTTTGTGTTTCCACAGGACACCTCATTCTGCTCTGATGGTCTCTGCAGCTCCGCTGGGTCAGGAGGGCCGAGTGTGAGCCCCGTTCTGAGGAGCTGACCCGACCCCGTACTGCCTCATTAACCGCGAGGAATTTGGGGACCGTCTCGGTCGCAGGAATCGGAGCCAAGGAACGTGCCTGGACCCAATAACTAAACACATATAAAAAACACTACGATAGGGGTGTTAGAATAAAACGCTGTATGGCGAAAGCATTCTTAGTTTTGCTTTCGAAAGAGTTCGTTATTGGAGCTGTATCTATTTCAATAAAAGTGTATAAATGTTTTTGGTATTATTACTGAGATATAAATTAATTAAGTCGTTGAAACTATGAATATACTGCACCAAAATTGATTAATTCTGTAATTGATATTTTTTCTAATCCCAGTCGTTCTCAATTCAGGAAGTATTTAATGCAATTACAATCGGCACACACTACAACATATTAATACTGCGGGGAAGGTGAAAAACGACTTTGTCAATCTTTTTCCGTTTGAACACATATTTATTTAATAATATCTATTTAATTTTTTTACTTCAGCAAGCTGTCACACGCAGCCCTGACTCGTGGAGCGAAATATGCGTGGTATTTAAAGGCATAGTGAGGTTTATAAAGTGTACAGTCGCTAAACCCAAGTGGAAAGACATAATAGTACGTGTTGTAAACTTAGTAATACAAAAGGTAGCTTTGTAACATAGATGTTTTAATCAGTAAAATAAGCAACAAAAATGCGTCAGCTACAGAGAAACGTTAGAACGGGCATATGTGGAAACCAATAATATTTAGAAACTAACTCATATTTCTTAGTTATGCCAAAATGACCAACGTCATCATGATTTAATCTGATTATTTGAAATCGCGCATATTTGGGAACTACCCACTTAGAACCGTATTCTGTCTGTCGGTAGACCTTATCACCTTTTAACTGATATTTATTGAAAGTGTCTTTATTATTGTCATAATCACCGCTCTCTAATACCATTTTAATGTTTTGTATCTCCTTATCACTTTGTTGGGCTGAGAGGAGCCAGTCACCCTCAGAAATTGTTACATTTCCAACATATTTCGTTTCCGAGCTTACAGGATCTCTACTTAAACAATCTACATGCCGCATTGACTGATTGGGCCTATGTTTAAGTGTATATTGAAACTCACTAAGTTGTAGCACCCACCTAGCTACACGTGAATTAATCTCCCAATTTTTGAAGGTATTAGTTACTGCTGCACAGTCTGTATAAATTGTAAAGAGCCTACCCATCAAGTAATTTTTAAAGCGTTTTACAGATTGGACGACCGCTAACGTTTCAAGGTCAAATGAGTGATAGTTTTGTTCTTCGGGGGAGGTTTGCTTACTGAAATATGCAACCACGTGTTCTTTTCCTTCAGTAACTTGAACCAACACACCCGCAAGTCCTACCCGATTAGCGTCAGTGTATAAACGGCATTCCAAATCCTTATCAAACAACCGCAACACAGGTTTTGAAATCAAACTCTGTTTTAGTTGATCAAAGGCCATTTGCTGCGATGTACTCCATTGCCATTCTACATTTTTATGCAACAAGTACGTCAATGGCTTTGCCTTTTCCGCGTATTGAGGAACAAATTTCCGAAAATAGCCAGTTAGTCCCAAATTTTGTCTTATTTGGTGAACATCGGTTGGGACGGGAAAATGTTCTACCGCTTCTATTTTATTGTTGATAGGGCGTATTGTAGAATTTGATATTTCATAACCAAGGAATGTAATTTTGGTTTGTAAAAAGCAACATTTAGACATTCTAAAGGTTAAACCATGCTTACGCATTATTTCAAGCAGCTAGTGTAATGAGTCTAACGTCTCTGCAATAGCTTTTCCCGGTATTAGAGTATCGTCCAAATATACGATATATTTGTTAAAACGCGATTTTTCTAGGATTTTGTTAATGATTCTTTGAAACACTGATGGCTGTACTTAGACCAAATGGCATTTTCAAAAATTCATATTGGCCATCCTGAGTTATAAAAGAAGTTTTCTGAATTGAATCTTCAGCCATTTTAATCTGGTAATAACCTGAGGCTAAATCTAAACTGCAAAAATATTTGTCAGAGCTTAGGGGTAGTTCAGGGCGTAACCACTTCGATTTTACACATTAAGTCCGATAAGCACAGTTTATTTGGTTGAAAACTAAAATAACCAATAAATAGCCCGCAATGGCGAAATAAACATAACTAATAATAAGGGTTGGAACGGTAATGGTCCGGCGCCCGCAACTTTGTCCAACACCTTTGCTTTTCTATACAAGAATGCCCTGATCTCGGCAACGTTACTCATTCCCATATTGTTTGGGTCTTGCAGGCGCCGTTCCATTCTATAGGAAATTACCTATCGCGTTCCTTCTGTGAACTCATAAACAAAACAGTTCAAACGAAACATAACTAGAAAAGGTAACTCATAGGCGGAGACATTAGTCCAAATATCTTCGGCGCCGACACGGCCATTCTGACATGTGCACGTCCACGGGCACTAAAGTCCTTCAACTGTACGAAAATAAATCAGTTACTTAACCGCTCGTTCATCCTGATCAACAAATAAACAACAAATCAATCATCGACTTTCACAATTTTGAAGAAAACAAATCAAACTCTTTAGGTAGTGCATACCTAAATCCTCTTTCAAATAAAGTACACTGTTCGACTGTTACTATCAAGCTCAACTTCCGATATTCAACTAATCGGGATCAACTACTACACACAGGTCTTCCGATTAAACTGCTAATCGGGATCAACTACCGGTCTTCCGATTACACTCTTAATCGGGCTCGACTAACTACCAAACAGGTCTTCCGATTACACTCTTAATCGGGCTCAACAAACTACCAAACAGGTCTTCCGATTAATTCCTAATCGGGCTCAACCACCAAACCGGTCTTCCGATTACACCAGAATCGGGCTCAACACCTTCCGATTAAACTCTGAATCGGGCTCGACACCTTCCGATACACTCAGAATCGGGATTGACTCATAATAACACATCTAACAAAGTTACATCTCTAGTCAGGATCGACTCAAAACAGTTCATCTGACCAAGTTTTATACCTTGCCAGGATCGACTAAAAACAATGACAAATCATTTCTATATAATTCGAACAAAGATCAAATTAATCATACGTTTTTCTCCGCCGACACGGAGCCATCTTCCTCCGCGTCAACTAAAATTTTGCCTTGCCCCTAGGAGACACTAATTAACTGATCGGAATCAAACTTCAATGTTGAAGGGACCTCGGTACCGGCGGTCAAGCTTGATAGCATTCGTTCGTTATTTTTACTGAATACAAAATCACCAATCACAAATGGCGTTAGTTGTGCCTTCCAACATTCTTACGGACTGCATTACGTTGTGCTAAACGCCTCAAAGCTCAATATTTTCACTAGCAAGGTGTCTAATTTCAGCCAAATTCGTATGCTCGTCATCGTCAATAAAATAACAAATTTTTGTGTAACTCTAAGCATCTTATTGGAACATCAAACAAGGGTTAAACCGGACCTCACCTAAACTATCTTTCTAGAGTAATAAAATGCACTTATATGTTGCAATTGGAACAAAAGCAACGAAAATCAGCACTTGTGAAGCAGTCACCTTGATCACAAATAATTCTACAAGGCCCTCCAAAAAGGTAAGTGTGTTCTTTCAAACAATTTAGATACCTACGTTGCAGAACAATAAACTTGGTAACGGCATCAATTGTAACAAAAACGTATTCTTTTTATCGCTTAGTTTTCCAGAAATATCAATATGTACGTGTGGCACAACCGAAATAATTTTTGGTAGGGAATGCATCTGAATTTGAGCTTTTCCCGATTTATTTTTAGATGTCTTTGTTACCAAATATTTCTTGGAAGGCCAGCCCTCAGCCGGCCTAAGCACCCTTATTACTCGATGTATGAGATCATATTGTCTGTGTGTTTTCAAAATGCTAACGCAAGCATTCTAAGATTTCCAAGGCATCCTGCACCAAGATTCGAATCGAAATACACGTCCCCACAAATTGCTTATTGAATTAGTGCCTTTCAAAGTCTTGACATTTTGGAAACCAATAAATTTCGTAAATTATGAGAAGTAGGGTCGAATTCATTTGACCGCAGCGCGGCAAATGCTTTGTTTATTTTCAGATCACGTTATGATACACATCGACGTTATGAATGACTTCGTTTCCCAAAGCAAACACGTAAACACGACGAGCAAGTAAAACTCTTAAATTTAGCGCGCGCGGAGAGGGAAAAATTTTAATTTCAAAAGTGCGAAGCCTAAATGGCTGATACTAAAACAACTGTGCGGGAACGAATACACAGCATCGGAAGTGAAGCAGAGCTAATTAGCAAAAGGAAGCGAGAAGAGAAAGCCCAGGAGAAAGAAAAAGAGGAAAAAACAGAGAAAGTGGAGTTTTTCAAGAGGAGTAAATTATCACAAAGATCACCCCCAGAAACAAAATCAAAAAGTGAACAACAGGGAAATAAGAAAACTTGCGGCATGGACAGGAGTTAATAGGTGGCATGGCAAAACAGCTGAATGAAATAAATGGGGCTGTAAAAAGTACAAAAAATGATGTGCAAGATATCAAGGTGCAAATGAAGAACTATGACGAAGAAATTAGGGGTTTGAAAGAAGAACTTTTAAAGAAACAAGTACAATGGGAGACGGAAAAGAAGGAGCTACGTAAAGAAATTGGAATACTAAGAGAAAAAGTAGAAAACCAGGAGAGAGCATATAAGAAAAATAATATTGTTATAAAGGGGGCAGACCTTAGAGGACAAAACTTGAAACAAGAGGTCACTAAGTTCTTACAGGAAGAAATAGGGGTGGTTGCATCTATAGCTGAAGCGTTCCAAGTAGGGAAACGGGAACCAAAAATAAGAGTAGCAAAAGTTGAAATATGGGAACAAAAAATGGAAGTGTTAAAACAAAAACGTAAACTTGGGCCCAGGAAAATATACATAGAAAATGATCTCACCAAGGACGAACAAAAAATACAGGCTGCGATAAGGGAAGTGTCAAAAAAAAAGAAAGAAATAAAGGCAAAAACACTAGAGTTGGATACCGCAAACTGGAAGTAAATGGAGTTAAATATCTGTGGTCGGACGAAGATGGAGGAGATTTGAAGTGTATGGAGGGGCAAAAACCAAAAAAGTAAAGGAACACGCAGAGGGCAGAACCAAGATGACGAAAATGGCTATGGAAAAGGACATGAGACTAAGAAAGGAAATGGAGGGAGAAGATAAAGTGAAACCTAGCAAAACTACAATAAAAAATGTACTGCTTCTTGGCCAATGGAATGTACGGACTTTATACGAAACAGGAAGATTAATACAAGTGATTAAGGAAATGGAAATATATAAGCTACAGATACTAGGAGTAAGCGAAACACATTGGAATGGAAGCGGCGAGGTTAAAGAAAATGGTTACAGCATCGTGTACTCAGGGCAGAAAGATGAAGATAGGGTACACCAACATAGAGTGGGGATTATCCGAAGTAGGAAGGCGAGAGATGCACTTATAAAATGGTGTCCGATAAATGAAAGAATTATTATGGCTAGATTAGATTTCGGGGAGCAAAAGATGTCAGTACTTCAATGTTATGCACCAACTGAGACAACAAGCTATGAGGCCAAAAAGAAATTTTATAACCAACTAAGTGACATAATGAAAAAAGTAAACAAGAAAGATATGCTTGTTCTGATGGGGGATTTAAATGCAAAAGTAGGGCAAGAAAACGAAGGAATAGAGTAAGTTATGGGAAGGGAAGGCATCGGTGAAATGAACGAAAATGGGGAACTTTTTGTTGAATTATGTGGCTTGCATGGCCTCAAAATAGGTGGAACAATGTTCAAACATAAAAACTGCCACAAGGTCACGTGGGTATCACCGGACAGAAAAATTGACAACCAAATTGATTATATATGCATAGGTAAATCATGGAGTATGTAACTTTTAGATACCCGTAACAGGAGAGGTGCCGATGCAGGGACAGGCCATCATCTTGTAGTTGCAAAAATCAGAATCCGCAGAAGGCAAATGAAACGAGATGACGGAAGCGGTAGGAGACCAAGGTACGACTTCACAAAACTAGAAAATGAGGAAATCAGAAAACAATTTACTACAACACTGAATAAGGAAGCGAGCAAAATTAATTTCAACAAATCCATTGAGGAAACATGGAAGGGGTGTAAAAGTGCTTTCATTAATACTAGTAAAAGAGTGTTGGGGTGCAAGAAAAATACGAAGAAACACTGGATGAGTGAAGATACATGGAGAAGGATAGAGGAAAGAAGAAATGTGAAGAGAAGGGGGCTAAGCGAAAAAACAGAAGAGAGGAAAAAGAAAATACATGAAGAGTATAAGAAATTAAGCCAAGAAATAAAAAAGAAAATTAAATTAGACAAACGAAGGCATGCAGAGAAAATAGCAGAAGCAGCGCAACTAGCCTCCAGTAGGGGAGATATAAAGGAGGTCTATACAAATATAAAGAAGCTGTCAGGTGCAAGGACACGTCACATACCTGTAAAGGATGAACAAGGACAAATCCTGACTACCGTCGAACAACAACTACAACGATGGTCTAACCACTTCAAAAAACCATGAACATAGAAAGAGGGCAAGTGGAGCTACCGCAAGAAATGGATGTGCCGGAGTTAGAAATTGATACAAATCCACCAAGTAGAGAAGAGATTAACGCAGCGATACAACATTTCAAAACAGGGAAAGCTGCAGGCGTACACCAGATTACCATCGACATGATAAAAGCGGATATGAATACAGCTGTCGAGATGCTACAGCCACTAATGGAAAAGGTTTGGGAGAAAGAGAAATTTCCTAAAGACTGGAAGGAAGGATTAATAGCAAAGATACCAAAGAAAGGAGATTTGAGGATGTGCGACAATTGGAGGGGTATAAGCCTGCTTAGTGTAGTAAATAAAATTTTCTATAAGGTGATTCTAAACCGACTAATAAAGGTGATCGATAGAAAGCTTCGAAAAGAGCAGAGTGGGTTTAGAAAGGGGAAGTCATGCACTGAACAAATAAATACATTAAGAATAATAATAGAGCAGGCAACCGAGTATAACACGCCTCTATTCCTGATGATCATCGATTACGAAAAGGCCTTCGATTCAGTGGACAGGGATTTTATATGGGTCACCTTGAAAAATAAAGGGCTACCCCAAAAATTTATAAATTTAATAAAAGAGGGTTACAACGGATACAGATGTCGAGTAATACATGAAAACCAACTATCACCAGCCTTCGAGACCAAGACTGGTGTCCGACAAGGATGTATTATGTCACCGTTATTGTTTCTTATAACGTTGGATGAGGTATTGGTTAAAACAATGAGTGGGAACAAAAGGGGTATAAGGTGGAAAATGCAGGTAACATTAGAGGATCTAGATTTGGTGACAACATTTGCCTCTTGTCACATACGAGGCAGCAAATGCAAGAGAAGGTAGAGCACCTTACAGGGGAATCGAAAAAGGCAGGGTTGAAAATAAACAATAAAAAAACGAAGATACTGTGTGTAAACGTAAAGCACGAGGGAGATCTGCAAATAGACGAGGAGGCGGTAGATGAAATTGATGAGTTCACATACCTGGGTTGTGTAATGTCAGGCGAGGATGGTGTTATTAAAGATATTACGGCAAAAATCAATAAAGCAAGGGGGGTTTATAAGCCCAAAAAAGTGTGGTGCGCGGACAAGATTACAAACAGAACCTAAATAAAGGTTTTTAATGCGATGGTGAAATCGGTGCTGCTTTATGGATCAGAGACTTGGTGTGTCACAAATGTAATAAAACAGAAGCTACAAGTTTTTATAAACAGGTGTCTAAGACATATACTTAAAGTGAGATGGCCAGAAGTAGTCTCGAACGAGGAATTTTGGAGAATGACAGGGCAAGAAGACATCAACATAGAAATAAGAAGGAGAAAGTTGGGCTGGCTAGGACATACTTTGAGAAAAGACAGAGAAGATGTATGCAGGAGAGCACTTGAATGGTATCCTGGTGGTAAAAGAAGTAGAGGGCGACCCAGGGAAACATGGAGAAGAAATATAGAGAGACGAAGAAGAGCATTGCAGAGCTTGGGTACCTTGCCTCCACAAAGTTGGAAAGATTTCATAGCTACCCTATGTCCCGCAAGGGATTAACGGGAAGCTGTTTATCCCTATGTCCCTTAAATGGAATAACGGTAAATATTATTATTATTATTATTATTTTATTTAATAATATGTTGTTCAGGGTGGAGCTTGTAATGGACTGTATGAATTTAATTTGGACAGTTGCAGGAATATCTTAGGGGTGCAGGAATTAAAAAGGGGTGCAAACCAACGGTCTCGTGCGGTCTCACACGAGATGATGTACCAAAAAAGACCTGGGGCCGTTGGTCAGCGTGACACAGTGAAACAAAACTTCAAACTGTATGTTTATTGACTAGAATATTTTTCTATTTATACATATAAAAATACTGACTTAGCTTACAAAGTTTAATATTTGCCCTAGTTTCAGCTCGCATATGCACTTGCGTATTCAATTTCATAACAAACAAACTTGCAGAGTGCAGAATTGCAGGCTGTTCACCGGTCATTCGAGCACTGATTACATTACTGCTGACGCTTTGTTAAGCATTTTCCGTATGCAATATGTGTTTGTGAAATATTCGCCTAATTAAATTAAAAGGATTAAAATTTATGTTTGGTTCCTAAACATTCTGCCGAGCGACAAAGGGCCGGGATGGTGTGGCTGAGGCTGTCTCTCCATCTTCTTCGTCAGGTGGCAGTGGTTGTAACCTGAAGCTCTCTGACGGGTCTGACTTTGGGCGTGGCTGCGGTTCCCTATTCTCTCTCCAGCACTTCCATAATCTCCAGATGATACAAACTGATACCAAGATACCGATTGTAGTACCAGTGTTCACCATGATGGTATGTTGATGGTGCCACAATGGATATTCCTGATGTAGCTGCAACTCGTCTTCTTCTTCTTGTAGGCGTTGAAAATGATCGGACGGTAGCAACACAGGTTCCTCCATTTGCAGTTGAGGGTGGGTGCTCGTATTCTGCAAAGTAGTGTTAATAATTACTTGCATTGGTTTGTTGAACCCAGCTACGACAGAATAGTAGTGAATAGCTGAGTATGCAAGGTAGTCCGTTTGGTGTATATAGTACAATCTGGGGATATCTGGATTATGCCAACATCTTGAATCTTCACATCTTCTCGATTCCCGCTGCATTGTACTGCTGCTGTTGTGGGTTGATTGGAATAAACAACCATGTATTCGCTGCGTACAGTTTCTTCCATACCAGTGTCTTAACTGTAAACTGATGGACCAAACATTTGATCTTGTTTAATCGTTGATAGATTTCGTCAATGATGCAATTAGGATTGTCTTCAATACTTCGAACGGCGGATGGCCTACATAGGTAAAGATGTTTTCCTATTGGCTCGATCTCCTTTAACTTGTCCTCTTGGATTTCAAAATAGGTTTGTTCGTTGTAGTTGATAGCTAAGAACTCCATTGGCAAGTTCAGTGATGCGTAGGTTCCATTTCCTTTCTTCACTGGAATAGGAGTTGGTTTCATCAAGTTGTATTCCCGCTTCTCGAGTTATGTGAAAATAACTGAAGATCTCGATTGATTCATTGTTGAAGCTAACTTCCATCTTGTGCGTTGGCGTAGTAAGAATCTCTAGGTTTGCTGAAGATTGACCATTGCATTAGTCATTATTCTGTCAAATTGTGACGATGAATAAATTGCATGATGTCTGCCCTTTTAAATTTTACATTTAGAAGTTGTTTGTACTTCTCACCCATCTCTTGTAAGTAGTTGGTGGCCATCTGATATGATGTCAACACATGTATGTTTAGCTTGTTGTCGTCCGTCTTCTTGTACCAAGGTTCCATCTCATTGATTGCTAGCAACCCTTCATTGAGTTTTCTTCGAAAATTATCCAACTTCTGGGATATTCTGGCTTCAGTCTCATTTAGAGTTGCTGCAGTTGACAACATGATCTTCGTCTGACGATTAGATGAATGTATTAATTCTAGTTGATTTTTCTCCAATGATTCGATGTCATGGTAGACTTCATCGTTGACTCCAAACACTGAGGTTAGTAGTTGCCCTAATAATCCTCGCTTGGTTCTGACATTTTGACTATAAATGCTTCTCATATTCCAGATGATCTGTCTTTGCTGCTCTCTCAGGTAATGATTTAATTCTTTGCAATGGGATTCTGCAGATAATAGCTACCAGTGCCTTGTCGCATAAGGTATTCATTTGTTGGATTGTCTTGTTTATATCTTCTTCATCTACTGGATGCTGGAGATGTTCACTGCTACTTCGATCCTGAAGTTTCCCCTCGAGAGTTTTGCGTGGCCAAGTTCTTCAATGAATAGGCCAGGTGACGGATACTTTACTGTATACGATCCCTTGGTTGCCAAAATTATGGTGCATAACGTAAATAAGAGTGTTATAGTTTTTGTTACTGTTGACACTCCACTACTCCTGCTTTGCTTTCTTCTTCCTCCTCTGCCTTCTGTCTTGGTACCGGACCGAGTTTGGTAACTGGACACTTGAGAATTGTATCTTCCTTTTTCTAACAGCTGCAACTCTGACAACACCGTAGGTGCCTGGATGCACTTCTGCTGCTCTTGCTAAAGGCCATCGATTGGGAGGACTGCTGTCATCCTTCTGTAACACTAGATCTCCCACTTGCAAATTCTCTTCTTTCGAAGTCCATTTTGTTCTGCGTTGTAACCCAGATAGATATTCCTTAGACCATATTTTCCAAAAGTCGTTTTTTAACTTTTGAAGTAATTTCCATCTGTCAATTTTCTTCGGATGTATGCCGCTGTAGCTTGACTTCCGACATGTAGAAGCTTCCGATGGACATCTCTCACTATGAATTGGTCTGGATGACTGTTATGGGGAATGAGAATAGGATGTTTTTCATTATATGGCAACATTGAATTTTGAAGTCGTCCTCCCACTCTAAGAGTTCCTTCATCATCGATGAATGGTCGTAATGGTGCCAAGGAACTTTTTGTGTGAACCGGGATGTTTTTCTTCAAGGTTTGAATCTCTGTTGCCCAGCTGCGTGCTTGCACTATACGGATGATTTGAATGAGGCAATTGTTGAGTTCTGCTGCCATAGGGTATTCGGTCGGAAACGGTTGTCTTCTGCATTTTTGAGCAAACCTGTTACAGTATGCAGTGACCCGTAGTAACTTCTCCAAGTCCAATTCTTTTTTTGATGCGATAAATGCTTGGACTTGGTGAATTTTTTCCTCTTCTGTAGCTGTTATGGGAATAGTTGTTTCCGTCAGTGGCAAAGGATTAGTTCTTAACCATTGCGGCCCGTTCCACCACAATAGATGATGCTGTAGTTTGACAGGAGTGAGCCCTCGGGATACAGCGTCTGCTGGATTGTCCTCTGAGCGCACATGATGCCAATTTTCGCTGGGGGTTACTTCCAATATTTCTGTTACCCTGTTTGCAACAAATGTTTTCCATTTCTCCGGGCCTGCTCTTATCCAGGATAAGGTTATCATGGAATCTGACCACGCGAAGATGGAGATGCTGGGGTTGTCCAGTGCACTAATAGCTTCCTTCAGCATTTTTGCTGCTAACGATGCTGCACATAACTCCAGCCTTGGCAACGTTTTCTTCATTTTTACAGGTGCAACCTTTGACTTGGCTGTCAATAGACTTACTTGAATGCTGTCTTCCTTTACTACTGGTTGATGAGGGATGAAGTAGGTTTTTCGTATATTGGCTCCTGGTTGAACTCGTTTCATATGTCCCAGTTCTAAGTATTCCTTCATGAATGTTTTGTATTCTTTACCTAGAACTTTATTTTCTTCTAATCGCTTCTCTAGTTGAAGGAACCGTGCGATTGCCTTTTTTTCTCGAATCCCCAAGCTTTTCTATTGGTTCCTTGAACGGAATTTTCACTGTATATGTACCATCAGCATTTTTCTGGTGGTTGCAGTTGTAGAATTCTTCACATTCCTTGTCTTCGTTGGACATCATCTTTTCTGGTACAACTTCTTCAATCTCCCAAAATTTTGTGAGTTGTTCGTCTTCTGCAGCACATGCGACCATGCTAAGAATTTTCCTTTCTTCTGATGGTGCTGTTGCATTCCCCGTGATGATCCATCCAAGTTCCGTGTTTTGCGCTAACAGGCCTCCGTTGAATTTTCGTACTCTTTCCAAAATGATTTCCTTGTAGATGTCTGCTCCTAGGATAACGTCTATTGGTCCAGGTTTCTGAAATAGTGGATCAGCCAACACCATATTCTTACAGTCCTGAAGTTGATAGTTTTTGACTGGTTTTTCTGGAAGTGACTTGGTTAGCTGTGGCAGTATCAGCATCTCACATGTGGTTGTGTAGTTGCTTGGAAATCGTGGACGTAGGTTTACAGTTAATCGTCCTCGGGCTGTACCTGCTCCTTTCTTGCCTAATCCAGAAATGTGCACTCTCACCTTTTCTTCTGGTAGACCCAGCGTTTGAGCTGCATCTCCTGTGATGAATGATGCCTGTGATCCGGAGTCTATCAGGGCTCTGAGATACTCCAAACTCCCTGAGGATGACTGGACCTTAATTAGGGCAGTTGCAAGCAAAACGTTGCGATGCTGTCTTCCTACTAGGCTTGCAACAATGTTTTCGTTCTTATTGGTTGCTGTCGCACTGGAAATTGCCGTTGTGGTCTTAGGAGGCTGTTGTTTGCTAAAATCTTCGTGCAAAAGCCAATGATGTCTTTTATTACATACCTTGCATTTCCCTGGGCAAAAGTGTCTGGAGTTATATTTTCCTGTAGGCTTGAAGCAGTTTGAACATAATTTTTTATTCTTTATGAAGTCCCAACGTGCGGATATATTTAAATTGCTAAATTTTGGGCAGGATTTAATGCTGTGTGATCCTCCGCAGTGGAAGCACGATATGTCAGCAGTGTGGTACGTCTTCACTGCCCACCGATCCTGGTGACTTTCCCATGGTTTCCCAATTCCTTGTTTTCTGGGTTCGAGTTTGTTCCGTCTTTGTACAGCTTCCAGCGACTGAAATCTTGTTTCTAAGAAATTCAGTAGCTGCTCGAATTTTTGCACTTCTCTTGGTGCCGTTAGTGACTGCTCATACAGTCTGTTGGTTTCCTTGTCCAACTTCCGTGTCACTATATGACACATGATAGGCCCCCATGTGGCCGTTTCAATTCCTAAGTTCTCAATTGCTCTTAGGCATTCTGCAGTCGTGTCATGGAGTTTCTTGATCCCTTCTGCAGATTCGTTCGACAGGGTTGCCTGGTTGAATATGTCATCCATATACTTCGCAAGTAGCAGCCTGGTGTTGTCGTATCTGTTCCTTATAATGAACCATGCAGACTCGTAATTGGCATCAGTTGCCTCCAGGTGTTGCACTAACTTGCTGGCTTCCCCTCGTAACTGTGACTTTAAGTAATGCATTTTTTCCGCCTTACTTAGTCGTGAATTTTCATGAACAATTCTTCGGAAAATATCATGAAAGCTAGGCCATGCTTCGTAGGTCCTTTCAAAAAATGGAATTTTAAGAGTAGGCAACACTATATTCGCATGGCTGTGTTCCTTGACACTTTGAACCTCTCCATCCTGGATGTGTTGGTACAGGACTACAATTATTTCGTTGACCATCTTCTTGGTCTCACGGAACTCCTTGTCGTCGTAGCTACCGTGGGATAGTATCTCCTCGTTTAGAGCTCTGATGTCATCCCAATCATCCTTAAAATTCTTAATGTTGTATTCACAATTCCTTTTACTGCATTCCTCATTCAACCTATTCCAGACTTCCTGAATGTCGCTTTGGAGTGAATTAACCTTGATCTGTAGCCTTCTTATTCGAAACTGTCCCTCCATGTCAGCACGTGCGGTCGTATCTTCTTTTGGTCCAGCTGGCTGCTGTGAACTTTCACCTAGTGTGGCTAGATTTTCTTCGCACTTGTCGAGCAGGGCAACCCCTTCATTGTAAACGTCTTTGGTTTGCTGAAAAAAAATGTTTTTAAAATAAGAACACCCTTCCTTCGCCAGGTCTGAATGGTTGGCCTCAAATTCTTCCCAAAGTTGTTTTAGGGTGGATCTGCGAGCGGTGATATATGCTGCATTTTTTCTTGATGGGCCATCCTTCCTCACATTGATAATCTGCCTGCGAATGGATTCTGCTAAATCTTCTTGGGTTGTGAAAATCTCCCGTCGCTGCGCCATCGTAACGGTCTTGTTCGATGAGGGCTGGTACGTTTTAAGGGATCACTGGACCAAATACTAGGGGCAGGGACGTTGAAAGGCTCGAAATATCAAATACTAGGGGCAGGAACGTTTTAATGGTTTGAAGGACCAAAATGTTCAGGGTGGAGCTTGCAATGGACTGTATGAATTTAATTTGGACAGTTGCAGGAATATCTTAGGGGTGCAGGAATTAAAAAGGAGTGCAAACCAACGGTCTCGTGCGGTCTCACACGAGATGATGTACCAAAAAAGACCTGGGGCCGTTGGTCAGCGTGACACAGTGAAACAAAACTTCAAACTGTATATTTATTGACTAGAATATTTTTCTATTTATACATATAAAAATACTGACTTAGCTTACAAAGTTTAATATTTGCCCTAGTTTCAGCTCGCATATGCACTTGCGTATTCAATTTCATAACAAACAAACTTGCAGAGTGCAGAATTGCAGGCTGTTCACCGGTCATTCGAGCAGTGATTACATTACTGCTGACGCTTTGTTAAGCATTTTCCGTATGCAATATGTGTTTGTGAAATATTCGCCTAATTAAATTAAAAGGATTAAAATTTATGTTTGGTTCCTAAACACCATCCCTTTTTAATATTCTATACTAATTAAATATTGTAGTCCCATTCCTATTAGGTTTAGAACTCTGCCTTTCCTTTTATGTTACGATTTTAATACTTATTGCAGGCATTGCTTTGCCAATATGATAGCTATTTCAAATTTGATTTTCTTTTATTTGTTGCCATTAAATTCTATCTTCCATTCTGAGCTTTTATGACTTATTCATTAATTAGCTGTGCTCCAGATATGCGGTTCAGGGCTTAAGACCATCTCAGTATATTAAATGTGGATCAATGTGCTATTAGCATAGACCCATAATTAATCGCCTATTTAAAAAAGCTTTTGGAACTCAGATTTCACAATGGCGAATAGCTAAATACTGTATACACATATTCTTGTTAAACAACTACTTTTAAATTCTATTTGAGGTATTAAACAAGAATTTGCAGACGAAATCGGTAAAGCGTAAAATTTTCTTGGAAATTCGGGACATTTCGGGACAGCATTTCGTTTCGGGACAACTAGTTCCAAATCGGTAAAATCCCGAAAAATCGGGACGTATGGCAACCCTACTGATATCAGACAATGCCGATGACCTACAAAGAATGCTAGAAGAACTGACAACAAAATCTGAAGAAGCAGGCTTAACTATCAACATGGAGGAGACAAAAAACAGATCATGGAAATATTAACATCACACTAAATGGACAACAACTAGAAGCAGTAGACCAATATACAATATACATACCTGGGACAGACAGATCTAAATAGACGAATTAAAATGGTATGGAGCGCCTTTGGGAAATTGAATCATTTACTGAGAAATAGAAACCGAAGGTTTACAACAGAAATGAAAACTAGAGTTCTAAATCAATGTGTCATTCCTGTAGTAACGTACGCAATAGAAACATGGGCACTAACATGTATAACTTTACATAAGATGTAAGTCACCCAAAGAAATATGGAACGGGCTATATTAAACATAACAAGAGAAGAATAGGAAAAGAATAGAATGAATAAGACGAAAAACAAAGATGGAAGACATATCCATAAGTATCCTGAAAGCAAAATGGAGATGGGCAAGACACATAGCCCGAATGAATGAAGATAGATGAACCCGAAAAACAACAGAGTGGAAATCATGGGATCAAAAAAGGAGTCAAGGCCGACCTATGGCACCATGTTATGACGACCTAAGAAGAATAACAAACAAAAGATGGATGACAACAACACAGGACAGGGGGATGTGGACAAGTTTGGAGAAGGCGTATATCCGCAATGGGATCAAAAACGCTGAATAAAGAAATCTCGAGAAAACAATTTTGAGAATCCCTGGCCTAGATAAAGAAACTCAAATCGCCATATCCGGAAGTCAACCTTTGTTTGGTTGACGCTGTCGCCAACGTGAAGAAACAGTAGCTCCAAATAATCGAAGGGAGTAACACGTCCACCATCTGAAGCGGTTCAGACTGTGTGTGTGTGTGTGTGTGTGTGCGTGTGTGTGTGTGTGTGTGTGTGGTGCTAGGTAGTTTAGGTTAGTTGCAGTCTAGATTGAATGCTCCATAACAGAAGTAACAATGAAAACACCAGTGTCACAGCGCACTTTTAGTACACTGATCGCTGATGACTCTCTATGGCGAAATCATCTATTGCGTATGCGCAACAGTTTGATGCCTTAGCATGCGCAAGGGCAACGGTAACTAACACAGGGATAAATCTGAGGCATGCGATTCGGAAACACATAAAAATGATGGGGCCACCCCGTCGGGTCGGGGTGAGAAGATTTACAACCTATAACACGCAGGCGCGGACAAGAATATCGATTTTTTGACGTCACATTAGACAGACCTTGCTGTTACCCACCCCACGCCTGCTCAACATCTTCTTGCTTGTTGAGGTTAAGTGTGGCGATCTGCATAGTTGACAGTTAAGTATTTCTTATATTCTGTTTAAATATTTTGTTACGGTATTAAAACAACTTTACGACACCCACCCAAGGTGAGCATCGCACCACGGGATCAGTCCTGGAAAACTGGCACACTTGCCCTGAGATTTGCTAAAAACAGGCTAAAGGCCACGGCTGGAACGCTCAGGGAGTCGGGCGTGAGTCACACGATACGTTCTGGGCAAGCGTGTTGAGGCATATATATATAGGGTACGTCAAAATTATGAGGGCGCCACCAAGCCTGACTTTAAATGGGCTCGGGTAACCGGGCTTGGGCGGTTAGACGAGGCAACAAGTACGCTAGTTACTACTTGATAAGGGTACTCGAGAAGTATCGAACTCGGATGACAAAATCGATAATTTGAGGTTTGAATCGTTAGTTCGGGTTTGTGCTGCCACTGCGGGGGCGGCCGCTCCACTTACCTGCACACTCCACTACTCAGAAGTCGTCGTAATCTAATCGTGACACTGGCTGTTTAGTCTGAAAAAAAGTAAAGCATGCAGGGGTTGTACACAGTAATAAGCCCAGCGCTTGCACAATTGTCTATTGAATGACGTTATACAGGATCAGGCAACGAATGGGTCACCATACTAAACCTAGGGCTTAACGTAGACCCCAGCTGGAGGTAATCGCACTATAACTAAAGCGTACAAAAGTTACACACACAAACAATATCCAAATAGAATATTAAGAAAGCGTTCAAAACGCCTAAAATTAGCAACGCAGCGAAAGTCAATGTTTGCACAGTTACAAACTAAGGATGTACTACTGAATGAATGCGACCAAAGTCGATCGCTTACACGGCACATTCGCGTAAAAGGGGTCACTAAGTTACATAATCTTTTTTAATGGTACCTGGTATTTATTCTGGACTTCTCCTGAGCAGTGCGGTGGCAGTCAGCAGCGCCTGCATTTGCAAGCACATCTCCTTGGGCAAAGACTCCGCCGAATAATGGCGTATTATTTCAATGTAGTCACTCACGTGGGATTGGTGTAACAGAAACGTATGGGCATTATTCACGTCCTGCAGCGAGTCCCCAACAACATGTAGGAATGAAAGAACCACTTCTTTTCACGACATGGCCGGACGTAGCCCCCAACAACAGCGCCAAGGAAAACGCGCTCACAAAACGGCACGTGCGTCACACACAAGAGCTTCCTGCCGACCTCCTTGATCAATGGCCTGAGTTGAACTGCCGAGCCAGAAGCGTTACGACGCCCGAAGTGGCGTGAGCCAAAACGGCGTTACCACGTGACTCTCGACAGCCAATGGCGATGCGCCCAATAAAACAAATACGTTCCGGTAACAAAGAGAGCGCGAGGCCTCGCAGTCCCACCAACAGCGTAATTTCTAGAAAGTTCGAAAATCTTGCGAGCGTTAACACACGGCTGTCAAAGTACCAACAAAGGGGTGCCCCAGATGACGAGAAATACTGCGCTTGAGGCCAAATATGTGCAAAATCATTATTATGGAATTAGGCGATAAAGCCAAATAAGTAACTAAAAGGATTTAACATACGGGCACGCTGCCCTAAAGCCTAGGTGGCTATTTAAAATACAAAATGACCTGACAATTTGTCAATTCTAATGTCTATCGATTTGATTCAGCTCCTAAATTTATATTCTTAGTTTGTTTGCAGCGACATAGCCAAATAAACATTCATAGTTAATTATGTAATATTCCATCTAACTAAAATATTTAATTGTTTCAGTTATGGATCTCCTTGGCATGGTGATAATGGTCAGCATGAAAAATAAATATTCCTGCAAATATCTTGGCTGCAGGTTACTCTGTCTAAGCATTCTCGTAAACTTCTGTACCGCGTTCTTTAGCTTCAGAAGCATTAGAAGAAGTAATCGTTACTCTTTCAAATGCGGTAGAAACTGATACAGTTTTATGTTCATGTTATGATAAGCATTTGACTTCTTCAAGTGTTTGTACATGTTTTGACGCACCAGATAATTTGTTTCCTTCACAAAATAAGGAAATAACAAGCAACAGTAGTAGTTTTAAAAATGTTCAACGTTAGGCTATTTATCAAAACCTTTCAGGATTATTTATATGCCTGTCTTTCTGTTACCGAGTTTCAACCTACTTTGAAGAATAACTTCAAGCAGTTCTACAAATCATCGATAGGTTTTGAAGAAAGGTACTGCCTCGACGATGACCACATCTGCGACGAATTGATATTAAGTAAGTGCACCACCAAGAATATGCCAAATACCTTCATTATCCAAGGACATCGAAAGGAGATGAAGAAATTTGCAGTGAACTATGATGTTATTTATTTATTATGTTTATGAATATACGTCTGTTTTATTTATTTAGATGTTGTTTTATAAGCATTTATTTTTTATTCTAAAATTTAATATTTGTTGTATTGCATATTATTATTTCAGCTGAATGTAGTTAATTTTTTAATAAAGTTTATTTACTGCCGTTTTCTTTAAATAATTGTTTTATTCACATTGCATGCATGCATTGTTGCATTATCGATAATCTCATTTTACCTAGCGGTGTAGAGGCTGGTGCTTTATGCGCTTGCATCTGGCGGTACAAGGGTTAACTTGCCCCGGATTCGGGATACAAAGTTGGAACGCGCCGTTTTGTGCTTCAGCAGCAACCATTGTATGTGGTGTGTGTCTTCGTAATGTGTTGACCTTGTTACTCCATCTCTTAGGTCTGTAGTTTTGAATAGAGCACAGTTAATTTGGTGCCAAACTGTGAATGGTCTCACCGAACCCGATTCCTATCGCCAAGGCTGCGGAAAATGTCTAGCCCTGACGGGATTCGAACCGAGGACTTGCTTAATGCAAGCCTAGCGCCTACCCAACTGCGCTACGCGGCTTCTTTTTATTCACATTAAAAGTTGTAATTTGTGTTCAAGAAATAATTTGTATATTTTAATTGCTGATGCCTAATTCAGCATTATTAATTAAAATTTATGAATTCTTTTTTAAATTTTATTCATATAATATTTTTTAAATTAATGAGAATCGAGGGTTGCCTATACGCGCCATATAATTTTTGCTGTCGTTGTGTAATTGGGCCATCTCGTCGCCAGAGTGCAGCTCTATGAAAAAATTGTGGCGTGTTGCCAATTTAGGGGATTCGCTTTTATTAGGTATTGATCTGCGACAACTTAGTAATTTTTCTGTGGTCTTACCACTTTTTACGAGTTGCTTGCAGTGTTGCCAAAAAGGGCGATTTTTCGCCATTTGGGCTACTCGGATAGTTCTGTTGGCTAAAAAATTTATGAATTTGCGACAAAGCGAAATCTGGGCTATTTTCCGAAAAATATTGGCGATAATTGGGCTAATTATTGGGTACACCTGATTTTAATTCTATATTTCGTAATTCTTACAAAAAAATACCGAGATGAGTGGGAAACATTTCCTGAATTTAAAAGTATGACATGATACTACCTAAAACAAACTTCTGTATATAAGCTCAATTTCTTTAGGTTGGGTAAAACGGGGTGTAGATGACAATGCTTTTTGTACTGTGTGCTTTTCAATGAATTTTAGAAATGCTGGTGGAACATTCATATTTAAAGAAATTTCAAAATGTGCGTTAATGTTTTTCATAATACCATTAAGTAATGCTGTGGTCGAACGCGTATTTTCTGTGATGACTGTGGTAAAATGTAAATTGCGAAATTGATTAAAGACAGAATTGCCAGACGCAATACTTCGACTTAGAGTTAATTTTGGTAATGAAAATATTTGTTGTAAAAATTGTAATCCTTTAGACGACTTTTTGAATTTTTATACCGGGTGATTATATATGCTTTTCCATCAAATTGCCTTTGAAATATTTGTTGTATGAATAATATGTTAGCGGCACTGTAAGTCGATGTCAAATTCAAGGTTAGCTAAACCTAACCTGCTAACCTCGAATTTGACATAGACTTAAGTTTCAGCAACATATTCATACAACAAATATTTCAAAGGCAACTTAATGGAAAAGCATTTATAATCACCCGTTATATACAAATCAGAAGATACAAATGAGGAAGAACTCTTAAATACATTAACAAAAGAAATTCAAGGAATAATTTAATACTGTTTACCATAATGTTTTCTTTATTAGGTAGTAGCAAAGAACATATAACATGTTATATGCTCTGTGGTAGTAGGCACAAAACAATACCTAATAGGTATAGTTTTATTGCATATTAACGATTATTGCATAAGTTGTAAGACGCATTTTTTAAATAACTATTACATGAATTTACCGTTTTCGTTATTGAATTATTTCAGGAAATTATGAATTTAAAAAAAAATGTATCTAATTTAGTTGGCTATTTTTGGGCTACCTAGACATATAGAAAAGGCGATTCGGCAACGTGAACTACTGGCAACACTGGTTGCTTGTTATCAACTACAATGCGTTAATTTTGTTGAAATGAGGCATTTACAAAAATTAAACCATTTGGTGAGATGATCTATCGTTGCAGGAGTTTGTTTAAATACTTTGAGACTCTCCTTGCAGTTTATCTATAACATAACCTAAAATAGGCAAAATTTCGCATTTACCGACGGCGTATCTGGTATTTTGTATTTTGTATTTATTTTATAAAGAATGAATGAAATTACATCAGAACATACATACACTGTAATAACAATACATCATCACATTCCAAAAAGAAAACAATATTAAAGAATACATTATTAAATACAGGAATGTCGATAATGTAAGCGCAGAAACAATAATACAGAAAAATAAAAAAGACAGATATGCCAGCTAAATGAAAGAAATGAAAACAATAATAAAAGAAAGGTATAGATAATAAATAATACATCAAAAGGCTCCCACCTAAGCATAATGCTTGTGCGCAGGAGCCTGTTGATGTTTGTAATATGACCAGTGCTTTCTATTAAATTTGATTATTATTAATAAATCAGTTTACCTGTTTAGTGGTTGATACTTATTGAATCGAAAATCATTAATTAGAAATTTATAATTACGTACCTATTATTTAAGTAATTCTAGAAATTTAGTGATATCACATTCCAACAGATATTTTTTTAGTTTTTGTTTAAATTGCCTGTGGTTTCTTATTTCACTGAATGAGACTGGAAGCAGATTATAAAAGCGTGGTGCCAAGTATGTACTACAACGTGTGGTATGTATCATAATATAGTGTGGCTGTCGGCATATGCAACCTAGGGAAATGCCAGTAATAAATTCTGCTAAGGATTAAAGTTGCCTTTACTTGGTCAGTGCTGCGTAGCGATGCTTTCATCAAATCAGTCCCTGTGTGTGCATAAAATGCATTCATTTACATCGATCTCTCACGTTATTTATCGAAGTAGATTTCTTAATTTTGACTACAAATATTATAATTCATGGTTGGTTTTAACTTGTAACAAACTGAACAAAGTTCTCTGTGTTGCGTAATCCCCTAGACGCACTATGTAACAGTACAATAAAATTCATTCTAATAACATTTCAGTAAGTAAATGACAAGCAAGCATTTTTAATATGAATTTCTTCTTTCAGAACCTTGACAGAACTTTAAGTGCAGCGTCTGACGGAATAGCAACAAGTCCAAGTGTAGCATCTGATAGGATAGCGACAAGTTCAAGTGTAGCATCTGATGGGATAGCGACAAGATGTCTTTTCCTATTCTGTAGATTTACATCACAGGCTTTAGGTATAAATTTAAACAATTATTGTCACTGTAACATGGGAAACGATTGTTAAGAGTCATAAATAGAACACTTCAGGCACTAAAAGTATCTAACCTTTTATACAGTTGATAAATTATTGCTGAATTTGTTTACTTATTGATGCGATACTACACATTTTTCCGTTTTGGAAATGTTTTTTTCTGGAAACTAAATAAACTCTTTACATCTCATAGCAGTGATGGCTCGAGATATTATTTGTATATGGGGCGCTGAATTTTTAACATTTACTAAGCAAAAAATAATTACCTACATTCCGTTGATGTTTTAATTCAAATATAGCAATGATTTTTAATTTTACTAATGATCCAAAAGGAATATGCACACAACAAAAAGTATTCAAAACTCACACAAAATGTACGCAAGTGTTAAAAACGAAACACGATCATTTATTTAGTAATGCGAAAATTAGAGCATTAGATCCACATATTCATTTGTTTTTCTTGTAAATGTCCACAGAAAAATGTCTTTCAAAATTGCGAGTTCGAACTTTATTTTGCAGGTTGAAATTTAATCCAAGTTTAGGCTCTTAAAGTTAATGTTGAGTATATTTAGTTATGTTATTTTTCGCTATTTTTGTAGAAAACTGCACGAAACATCCGAAATTACCCAAAATAAATAAACAGGCTTCAACTGCAATCGATGTTATGTCTAAACACGACCCGCAAGAACGCAAAAGGATTTCCTTGTGCACTAACATTCGTTTAATATGAAAGACTGCACGTATGTTTTAAGGCGCGGCAGTTCCCTTTGCGCTTCAATAGCATTACAATTCGGGAGCACAGTGCTTATAAATAAGACAAAAACCGCCCAGGTTTAACCGGTGCTTCGGCTACAACATTGTTTCGCCATTGTGTCAAATTGAAACTGCGTGTTTATTACAAAGAATCATGATAAAGTACCTTATTCGTTTATATTACAGAAAAATGTCGCAAGAAAAAAGTTGTTCAGAATGTAAAATTATAGCTCGCTGCAAAATTTCAGAAACATTGGTCTGCTTGTATAAAACTTCCATCTGTAGAGTTAGCATTTTCGCCATATAGGTTTGGGCAGTATGTCGAATCGCTCAATACAGTTGCAAGCCGCTCCATGCATTAATACGTTGATCTTATAACTTATGTTATGTTGACATACTTCGTGGATGTTGTCTTACACATGTTTTAAGCGGTAACGAATAGCTACCTCCGGATACCATTACTTAAACTTCGTTGTATTATAACAATAAGATAGGTGATGAAATATATTTTCAATTATAGAGTTGTTACTTTTTTCTAATGCATGTAGGCTATTGACGGCTGGGAGGCTAGCGCCCATAAGGAACAGCCGCGACTGTCTCATAATAATATACTGTATGCATGTGCACAATAATTAAACTGTTATTTAAAACAATATTTTATCCTGTTAGGTTTCTGTAAAATATATACTTGCATAAGTAAAGATTATTTACGTATGTAACACTTGCTCCGAGTGAGATTTACTGCAATTTTGACAATCCATTATATTAAAAATTATAAACTTCTATACATTTTTAATACCTAAAATTACCAAGCAAGTAATTTTAGACAGACTTTCAAATGTATTGCCGCACAACAGATGATACGCAATGGCCGAAGTGGTGGGGAAGTGACAGAGCTTATTTACAGTACTGCCAATCAGCAGGTAATTACCCAAAACACGGGTATTGAATATGACTGGTAATTTCGGATATTATAAAGCTAGAGCTACACTTTTTATATTTTTTCATGAATTCAAATGTGGTTTTTGAATTTTGGTTTTCCTTACACCTAACAGTAGAAAGACTTTGGATTAAATAATAACTTCAGTAAGTCTAATCAACTTGTTATGCGTCGCTCCCAAACGCAAACGAACATTTTCGAGAATCGGATGTTAGACACAATGTTTAGGCAACTGTGGATGCCTATAAAATTCTGCCAATCAGATTTTTGTCTCTGTGGAAAGTCGCGACTTGAATTTCGAACAGTAACCGTAATAAACCACATACAGTGTCGCTAAGCACACAAAAAACCCTGAGTACGGGAGGCTGGTACTAGCTCTATTTCACAATTACATTCCGTAGAAATAATGTAAACATTCGTAATCGTTGGAAATTTTTACTCTTATTTTAAAAATCATTGTACTTCTTTTACATACATGTAACGGTGTTTGAGATTAATTTTAATGGTAGTAGTCGAAAAACTTCTACGTTTGCTTTAGGGAATATAGCAGCTATAAGTGACATATTGAACTTCCTGGTTTAAAACAAAATATATTTTGAGTATTAAAGTCTTCAGTTGTATAAAATGTATTAAAATATTTTGACTAGCATTTTTGTAATAGGAAGTACAAGTTAAAATTACAAATAAATGAACAAGTTTATTTTCTCTGTTTACCTTGTTAGAAAACAACATTCATAAATATTTTCTTTATTAGTCAACTTTTTGGAATTGGAAATAGAGATAAAATTGTAAGTTATGATATAAGTAGAAATGTAGTTATTTATTACCTGACGATTTGTGTATTCATCTTTAAAATTTAATTTTTGAAGTAGAAATAAAGTTATCCTTAATCATTACCAAATAAATCTTGCATTAACCATTAGGTATTAAGTCTGTAAAAGTAGTAATGAGTTACTAGGTATTGTACGAAAAAAAAATTATTACTTGGTTTATTTTTGACTGCAAACATTCAAGATGGACGACAAGTTTTCGTTCCACTTCAATTTTTCGGCAAGAATAAACTCCATCCAAACAGCATTTGTAATCAGTTTTTTGTAAATTATTGGAATGGAAGGATGCTACTTGAAATGTTTATTGTTTTTTATCACATCACCTACTGCCATTGACCATTGTGCTTCAATAATTTACAATTTTAGACTTGTGTCAAGATGGACGGCAAATAACACAAGTGTCAAAGACTCTTGAACTTTAAAAACAAAAATTGATAAAATTAAACTTTCCAAAAATCATATTCTCTTCTCACTAGAGGCCATTCCTTTATATACCCAATAAATTTAGCAATAGAAAATTTTTTATTATACTGGGACAACATTAATAAATTAACTAACATACCGAGGTATGAATTTAAAAATGCAGTAATGTACTATACTAAATTTCAAATAAGCATACAGTACTGGTACTAAGTAGTAATCAAAAGTGTGGCTGTTATTGATCCAAACAAAGTAATCATTACAGCCATCTAAAAATTAAATATATTATTTTAAATTGTCAAGTTGTCATTCGGTATAAATCCTAAAATATAAAACGAAAACTGATAGTGGAGAAGATAGCTGGCGTACGTTTTTTTTTTATATTATATAGAACAAAATTATTACAGTGTGTTTCACTTTACATGGAAGTACCCCTGTATTTTCTTTGTTTTTAAATGAATCGATTTAAATTTTTTACCTTTTGTACAACTCACCAAGAGGCATCTATTCATGTCTTTGAGCTCAAATGACGTTATTAGCCTGGCCTACTACGATCAAGAACATGGGTCGCATTGTCAATATTTTGCATCGCATTAGAGTTACAGCAAAAAGTTATTAAGAAAAGTTTTTTAGAATTAAAAGAGTACCCCAGATTAGTGATGTAAATTACCCGGGTATTTATTTTTAGGGGTAAATACCCGGGGTATTTACCCGGGTAAATACCCAAAATGGGTATTTAAACGGTTATTTATTGCCTCATTTACAAATATTATAAAGCTAATCGAACCAGTATAATTGATTGGTAAGTGAAGGTGCTCTATTCGAATTTTATAAAAATTTAGAATAAAATAGCTGCACTGAGAACATTTACTGCCCAAAATACCGATGGGGACATAACTATACAGGTTGCCTAAATTTGTACGGAACATGGCAATTCCATGAGTTGGAAAAGGTTCGAATACTATTTTATTTCATACTGCATCGTAAAACCCATGTTTAAGTTAATGATTTTAGTCCGGAAAATGAGGCTTTACGGTATCAGGTCCGGTAAAACATTTTACCGGACTCAAATGAAATAAACAGGTCCGGTAAAACATTTTACCGGACTCAAATGAAATAAATCTATAATCAAACTATTTATTATTTTCAATTGAAAAAAATTTTTTTTTTGTAGTTTTAAGTAAAAATCTAATAATTGCAGTATGAAATAAAACGCATTACGACATACGTCCGGTAAACTTTTACAGTAGCTCGTCTCAACATTCCAGACTCGGCTCCTACGTCGCCTCGTCCCGAAACGTTTGGACTCGCTACTGTAAACTTGCGTTTACCGGACTTATAACGTAAATTACTATTCCATAAGAGTAACCGAAATAGAAAATGCAATAATTACTTTGGTACCTAGGCAACAACTCTTATGGAAAATAGTTTTCAAACCTTTTCCAACTCATGGAATTGCCATGTTCCGTACTATTTTAGGCAAGCTGTATATAACAGCAACGAGATAGCATGAATAAAAAACAGAATTCAATGCTTGAATATGAGATGGACATAGAAACAAGTATTTGAGTATACTTGACGCTCATTTTAATTATGGCATTATGTCAACTAAATATGCCTACCAAAACAACCCTTTTTGTACGGTTATCTCTTTCTTACTCAAGTATTATGTGCTTTTGTTATGCTATCTCATTGCTATTATACATAATTATATAAACAACATTGTTTATATAATTTTGTGATTTCTTTGCCTTATTAAGATTTTTTCTTAATATGTATTATTATTAATGTTAATAATATAGGGATTATTTCTACAAATTAATGTTAAGTTTATTTTTCAAAAATGGAAACAAGTCGGAAAATAATGTACAAACAATATAAATCTCCTCAATCTCCAGTCAGAGTCATCACAATTTTTTTTGTAAATTCTGATAGGCGCAATTTATTTCCATT
The DNA here is from genome assembly GCA_940337035.1 of Agriotes lineatus. Lineage (NCBI taxonomy): Eukaryota > Metazoa > Arthropoda > Insecta > Coleoptera > Elateridae > Agriotes > Agriotes lineatus. The sequence goes on along the minus strand of CALNHX010001723.1, from coordinate 124,716 downwards.
TTTTCTCGATAAACAATTAATTTACCTGGGTTGAATAGTTATTCAATGTTACATTTAAATTGTTATTTTACATAAAATGTTCCAGTGCATTTATATGTAGTTTATTTATTGAGATAACATTATTTTGTGAGTAAAAGTTAGCTTAGCCTTCTAAATATAAAAAAATTGATAAATACCCAGTTTTTAGGTATTTACCAGAGGCAGGGGTAAATACCCAGGTAAATACCCATTTATAAATACCCTACCCACTGGGTATTTACCCGACCCACATCACTACCCCAGATACCAATTTTCGTTTAATAATTCGAATTTTTAATTTTTATTCCATACATTTTTCAAAGTCCCAAATTTCAACCTTTAATTTGGTATCAAATGGTGCCATGGAGAAACAACATTTTTATTATTGTTGCAAACGTCATTAGCTTTTAATAATGGCTGAATTACGTTTAACTGTTGCTGAAAAAGTAGAAATAATTAGAATTACTGGTGAAAATGCAAGATCCAATAGAGAAGTAGCTAGAATATTAATGGAAGGCATCCAGGGAGCGCACCTATTTATCCTGGAACTGTTTAAAAAATTATTCAAGATTTTAATTTAACTGAAATGTTGTTAAGCCCAGACCAAGAAGGATAGGTCGAGAGCATCCCTTGGAGAAAATGATTTTGGCGGCTTATGACGCTAATCCTCGTACTAGTATTAAGAGATATGGCATTAATGTAACTGTTGCACCATCGAAAATTGGGCCCTGCTTGCATCGTCAGAAACTGAGTGCCATGATAAATAGGTGCACGCCCTGGATGCCTTCCATTAAATATTCTAGCTACTTCCCTATTGGATCTTGCATTTTCACAAGTAATTCTAATTATTTCTACTTTCTCAGCAACAGTTAAACGTAATTCAGCCATTATTAATAGCTAATGACGTTTGCAACAATAATAAAAATGTTGTTTCTCCATGGCACCATTTTATACCAAATTAAAAGTTGAAATTTGGGACTTTGACAAATTTATGGATAAAAATTAAAAATTCGAATTATTAAACGAAAATCGGTATCTGGGGTATTCTTTTGATTCTAAACCACTTTTCTTAATAACTTTTTGCTGTAACTCTAACGCGATGCAAAATATTGACAATGCGTCCCATGTTCTTGATCGTAGTAGGCCAGGCTAATAACGTCATTTGCGCTCAAGGACATGAATAGATGCATCTTGGTGAGTTGTACAACTGGTAAAAAATTCAAAGCGATTCATACAAAACCAAAGAAAATACAGGGGTGCTTCCAAGTAAAGTGAAACACACTGTATAAAATGGGAGAAGTCAAGCAAACATATTTTTCTAACATAAAACTGAGTTTGAGTTTAGAGCTCCACCTACTGCATTCTTATTTGAAATTTAGTATGGTGACAATATTTTTACATTTTGGTATTGTTTAGACAGTCCCCATGCTCCTAAATTACAGGTAACTGTAATTATGTAACTATGTTATGCTATTTACAAAGCAAAAACGATGTGGTTAGAATATAAATAATAAAACTTACAAACAGGGAATATATAACAACCAAAATTGAATTAATATTTTGAAAATTGTTTGCAATTACAGCTTGCAATATATCTGCCATGGAAGTTCGTAAATTTTTAATGTAGTCAGGAGATTAGTTGTATTTTTACTTATACAGGGTCCGGCAATGAAACGGGAAGATTTCGTAAATAATTTTATTGTTGAAAAATTATTTTTTTTGTAATCTATATATATATATATATAAAGGAAAGTCACAACCCTGACTAATCAACGCAGAGCCGAAACTACTGATATTAGAAACTTGAAATTTGGGTGGAAGGTTCAATTTGTTACGTAAGGTAGTGCTAAGAAGGGATTTTTTGAAATTCGACCCGTAAGGGGGTGAAAAGGGGTAAAATGTGTTTTCACGAATTCCTCAATATCTCTTACACCCGATAAGATATCGATTTGGTGTTTGCTTGCAAAGATTACCAATGCAAATACCTAAAAACGTATTTTAGGATTTTGCCCTAATCAACCCCTAAAGGTGCAAATCTGGATTGGGGGTCAATTAAAGAATCCTACGTATCTCCTATGTTGATTGAGTTAGAACATTATTTTTTGGCATATAGATGTATTTTTAAAATATTTAGAAAGGGGTGTAAGGGAATTGAAAACTGTAACCCTAAAGGGGTAAAAAAAGAAAAAACAGAAAAGGGGTAGGGGTAATTTTTTCGCTGTAAGTTCCATTTCACAATAAAATGGGTTAAAAGGGATTTTTTGAAATTCAACCCCTACGGGGGTGAAAAGGGGTAAAATGTGTTTTCACGAGTTCCTCAATATCTCTAAGACCCAGTGAGATAGCGACTTCGTTTTTACTTCCAAAGATTGTGAATGCAAATACCTAGAAACGTATTTCAGGATTTTGCCCTAATCAACCCCTAAAGGTGCAAATCTGGATTCGGGGTGAATTAAAGAACCTTTCGTATTTCTTGTGGTTCTTGATGACCATGGTTTTTGGGCATGTGTTTTTTAAATCTTTAAAAAGTGGTTTAAAATTTTTATTCTAAATTTCATTGTCCAAGGAGTAAAAAAGGGGTAAAAGTAAAAAGAAGTTAAAAAGAGGTTAAAGTTATTGATTTTTTTCATGTGTTCAGTTAAGAAGAAAATAGAAGGATTTCCGAAATTTTACCTCCAAGTGATGGAAACTGGTATGTGACTACAATTTATGAATACAACATTTAATAAGTACATTTATTATTATTCTTGTACTAAACCTATGGTTTTACCAATCTATACAAGGAGAACGACTATTGCATACACATTTCTAGGGGATACGTGAAGCATAAAAGGCCTATGGAGAACTTTTTTCGGAAGAATATTGTTTGCTTTTTACCTAAAATACTGTTTTGCAGCGTTTGTTAGTTTAGCACATTGAGTGAAGGAGAAGGGGAGCGTTCTAGAATTCATTTTAAGATTTAGAAGAAAAAAACATTTGTAGTCCGTACGAAGAACGGGCATCTTGCTAGTTATTAATACATTAATGGGAAATAAAAGAGTAGCCATTTGATTTACAATGTTGAAATAAATTATTTTTTGAATACTACATCTGCCAAATGTCTTTCGTTGACATTTATGCATTCTTGGAGTCGAGTCTGAAAGTTGTGCATCACTCTTCACAGCATATCAACAGGTATTGCTGCAATCTCGTCACGAATTCGTTGTTTGAGGGCCAGGATTGTCCTGGGTGGATCAGTTGCAAACACTTTTGTTTTTAGGTAACCCCACGAAGAGTGATGCAAAACTTTCAGGCTCGACTCCAAGAATGCATAAATTTAATGTCAACAAAGGACATTTGGCAGATGTAGTATTCAAAAAAAATTTTTTTTAACATTGTAAATCAAATGGCTACTCTTTTATTTCCCATTAATGTATTAATAATTATAAAAAAAATAATTTTTCAACAATAAAATTATTTACGAAATCTTCCTGTTTCATTGCCGGACCCTGTATTAAACTGAGCGGCAATTGCTCTTATTTGCATGCCCCTAATTAGCTTATCTACAATTCATCCTTTTTTGAAATCATTCAAATAATGTGAAATGTTTACAAATAACCGATTTTCGACGTTAGGTGACAGCGAAAAATGTGATAGGTAGTTAATTTAAATGCACAGATTACTAAGGTATTATTGTAGAATCTGAGCGTAGGTACATTGGGAAGAAATAGGTGTATCCGATTTTTTTGGCGACAACTGTACATCTTAGGTTCAAACTATTTTCAATACAAAAATTTGGAGTTGCAATGGGTGAACCACTATCTAGCACAATATCTAATTTAGTTATGCAAGGAATAGGGGAAAAAACTATGTAAATTCAAACACATCATTTTATCAGAGATATATAGATGGCATCATTGTTGCAGATTCACAAAATATTGACAATATCTTTAACGTGTTTAATAACATACACTCGAGATTGAAATTCACAGTTGAAAAAGAAAATAACATTACAATACATTTTTTGGGCTTAACACAAATTAGAAACCAATATCATATAATAGAAACTAGCTGGTTTAGAAAAGATGTAAAAACCAACAGATACTTAAATTTTAACTCAATGAGTGCAATTAAATATGAAAAAAGTTAATAAATAATTTAGTTTTATCATTTGAAAAATTTCATAAACAAAATTTAAAAAGTATTAGAACCATGTAAATAATATAATTATCCTTCACAATTTATCAATATCACAATAATTAGTAGATTTTAAAAAATGTGGTGTGAGACACGCACACAACTTTCTTTACAATGATCTTATAATTTCGTCAAAAATTACACTTTCCACAGAAACCGTACAAAATAGAGAATTAGTTGATAAGACAAATTTTCTGTAAAATTTTAAGCCGAATTCAAAAATGTAATAATATACCCGGTGTTCTATTTAAAATAACAAAGTTGAAAGCGACTTTCGGTATAACCGAAAGTGATATCACAATCAAAATATTGTAGTTGTAGCGTTTTTGCACTTAAAATTGATGGCCAGTTTCAGATTTTCAATTTTATTAGTTTATCTGTAATGCCCTATAAGATAGGAGTTTATTAAAAAAAAAGAAAGAAGAAGAAAAAAAGGAAACCTATTTTAGAAGTATTCAACTGGAAAATCATCTATCTCACATCAATACACATTCAAAGTGTAATGCTTGAAAAAAATCTTTCGAACTGTTTTTGAGAAAATCAAAAGAAACTGAAAATTACAAGAGTAAACATATTTCTGGTTATGCGATTTTCTTAAAAAGCTTGCTGTCGCATCTAGATAGTACACAAAACTTATATATGAAGTTTCATCACCATACATCTTTTTGTTTTTCAAATATTTTGTTCACAGACAGACAGACACACACACACACACAGACATATAGACCAATGAACAAAAACATGTTTTTTGGGTTCAGGGGGCTCTAAAACGTGAAGGTTTGTTGAAAACTCAATTTCGAATTTTTGGGGTGAATCCAATACTTCCTTTATTTTAAAAGGAAGTAAAAATAAAAATGAAAGCCAAAAATAATAACACAATAAACTTACAACGTAATTGTCTTGGTAAAGAATTTAATAATAACTATATCAAACCAATTATCAAATATTTTCTACATTACCAAATTATCTGATTTAATAAAAAACAAACTCAACAAATATAACTTTCAAACAGCTTTTAAAAATCATAACACAATAGGTCTAATTTTGTTAATAATCTTAAAGATAAAACTGAAATAATAATGACACAAATATTATCTATCAAATTGACTGCAATAATTGTGATGCAAATTATATAGATCAAACTAAACAAAAATTAAAAAATAGGATATATCAACTGTTCTTCTTCATGTGCTGTGCTCAGCCCTCTGGAAGTTGGCGACCACTATAGATAGATAGCCTCTCGATTCTTAGCCAACCTGAAAAGTTCACCAGCATTGTGGATGCCAGTCCACTCTCGAATATTTTTGAGCCACAATATCCGTCTCCTAACTGGTTTTCCTTCAATTTTGCCCCAGTCTGTCGACGATCTTCTGAGTATTTTGCGATGGATCCACATCGTAATTGCTTCTAATCTATGTAGGGAGTTTACCTTCATTGTCCATGTTTCCATGCTGTAAAGTAGGACTGGCCATATATAACACTATTAACACTTGACCATATGCTGTCGCGGTTTTAGATTAAGGTTATCATTACAATGCAGAGGTCTCATTTTTTTTAAACACCTCTGGCTGCTTTGGTATGACATTTTACTTCCTCTTCAGGACTTAGGTCTTCTGTAATTAAGTTCCCTAGGTATCTGAACTGATTGATACGTTCAATATTGTATCCACGGAGATGTAGTATCACGTAGGCTGTTGACTAAAGACTATAAATTTACGTTAATATTTAGTCCAAGTTCCACACTGGTAGTGTTAACTTCATTCAAAAGATGTTGAAGTCCATCCAATGTGTTGCAAAAAAAAAGAGTATCATCAGCATATGTATTTGTTATGAGTTCACTGAATGAAGCTGAGTTCAAGACTGCTTTTATTTTTCAAATACAGTTACAACTAAATACATCACAGTATATACAGGGTCCGGCAACTGGTATCACCTATCTTTAGTAGGCTGTTGCGGAAACAATATTTTGTTATTTCTATTGTCTAATTCTATTGTCAGATTTGTGTGCGTTAATTTATGCAGTTTAATAGATCATGGATAAGTTTCCAAGTAATCAAGGCGTATGCGTGGTTAAAAGCTTTATACGAAGTCAATCAGTTGTGAACACAGTTGATTTAGAGATTTGGTGACATAAGATGGCCTTCCAATTCCCCGATTTGACAGCTCCTAATTTCTTTTTGTGGGGATATCTAAAGCAATAGGTCTATGAGAGGTGTCGCCAAACAATAAAAGACCTTAAAATGCGTATTTCAGAAGAAATACAGAGTATTGGACCAAAATTGTTGAGAAGAGAGATGCATCTAGATTGCAGTACTGCATCGAGGCTCAGGGAGGCCATTTAAATGAAGTAATTTTTAGGAACTAAAATTGCACATAATAACGTTGATATTCATCTGAAATTTGTTTCAATCCATTACCTTTTAGCCTTAGGACAGGTCTTGGAAAATAGGTGATACCAGTTGCCGGACCCTGTACATATAACACTAATGGTGTTCATGAGAACACTGTTGATTTTAGTGCCCAGCTCAGTATTTTCTAAAGCCTTTTTGAAATGCAAAAAAAATCTGTAATTTTTTGGTCAGGGCGGCTTTAAATATAGTTTGTTTACAATGGTGACATTTATTCAAAATCAGACTAAAAAATCTCACACTATAACAAGCAAGACCAAAAAATTGGCGTAGATCAAGAATGTCTTGGTATGAATAATGTGCTATTTAGAGCATCCATTGCATTAAAGGTTAAGTATATGTATATGTATACGTCTCGCCTGTCTGAATATAACAGGTGCTATGAGCACCTGTGCTACTGCAGCTATAGAAGCCATGCCATTTCGCTTTAATATCAGACATACATTTTCAACGCTTTGTTTTGTTATTTATGACATCACGAAAAAAGGGAAATGTGTAATCTTTATTCTGTTCTCTGGCATTTGCTGAATGTGTCCTGTCCACTGCAGTCTCTGAAGTTTAATATATGTTAATGCCTTTGGTTCCTTTGATATCTCATAGAGTTAATGGCCATATATCATTCTCTAGTTTTTTTTCATAATTGTTCCATAAATCTTTCATTTAAATGTATCGAGCATTCTTTCTCTTCCTGGTAGGAGCATCCAGGTTTCTCCTCCGTATGTAAGTACCGGCCTTAGGATCGTCTTGTAAAGTTTTAGCTCCTCTCATTGCTACCATCGATCTTCCTAAAATTATAACTAGTGATGTTAAGTTTCATGAAACTTATAATTTTGAAAAGTTTCATGGAAACCTTGAAACTTATGAAACTTGTGAAACTTTTAGGATTCCTGCACATTTAAGTAGCTTTCAGCATTTTAAAGTATCTAATACAGTAATACCAATATATAATATTTAAACAGAACATTAATTTTACTTAAAAGGGGTTAGAAATTATGAAATTACAAGACAGTTTTTAAAAATAACATATATAAGTAAAATTAGTATTTACTATTTAAACCTATTTTTATTCATTATTTTCTAATTCAGTGTCACCATAGTCATCAGTTGTTACCCTCGTCACTACTAACTTCTGCCATATTTAATGTATAGTCTTTCATTAATTATTCATCTTGAGATAGAGAAGCATCTGACTCTTCCGAGTCTGTAAATCTAAGTTCTTCTTCTTCATCATCATCAATTTCATGTATTTTAGGTTGCTTTGTTTTGACTTCACTAGCAGAAACTTATAAGAAACTTTTGAAACTTATGAAACTTTTGGAAATTTTTGAAACATGTGAAACTTATAAATTTGAAGTTTCATAAAATTTGGAACTTTTCACTGAAACTTTTCATGAAACTTTTCAAGCTCACATCACTAATTATAACGTCCCATTTTATTGTGGCGTTCCTTATGAACTGCGTCTTCGACTTTGATTTCGCATCTCTAATTTAAATAGCCACGCTCATACCTCTTTCTTTCGAATGCTGCGGCAAAGCAATTTTATTTTCCAAATGTGCAACCTTGGATAAGAGCGTTCCTTGATTTTGGAATTCAAGTTGTCTTTCTCCTCACGCCAGCTTTTTGCGAAGGCAGCCGTGTCGCAGAATCAATCGAGACCTGTTAATTAGGGATTTTATACTCATGATTCCCGAAGTAGGCAATGCATTTTAACATGATTTTTGTTTGACACAATCGCTGGACATTCTCCAAGAGGCGTCGCTTGCGTTTGTTAGGCCCACTTTCGAACTAAGGGTATGCTCTTCTATATTATTTAGTTTCTGTACTAATTAACGTGGTAATTAGGCCTCTATCTTCCTGTGGTATACTTTCTGCGGCATTGTCCCGTGGAAGTTACTTGCTGAGCACACTTCTTGCAAACATCTTCCACCAGGGAACGCCTGCGTTATCTCAAGGTGTATTCACACCTTTGGTTGCTGCTCCTGAGAGCACCATGAAGGAGCTCCCCGTAAAATAGCAGTAAGTGCATACAATTTGCATAATTCAGTGTTTTTTTTAATCGATAAAGGCAGATTTTCCGGCTATGAATTAACGCGATGATATAACAAAGATAATATTCTTGCACGGCATCATGTAACTTTATTAGCTGTTATCAGATGTTATGGCATTATCAATTAGGGAGCTACTGAAAAACGCATACAGTGTGTATCGCTGCAATATCGTTTTGAAGCGCAGTGTGACCTTGAAGGCCTGCCAAATTCATAATCAATTTTAACAGTTTGCATGCCTGCAGACAAGCATTCTTCTGTTGATATTAATTGCTGTAATGCGTCAAGTTTTGCCTGAATTAATTGTTAATTACGTTTTTGTAACCTTAAGAACCCCTGCCTGGTCCTTATTCACACCATATTCTGTAGAGGGTTAGAGCTAACTATTAGGGCTGTGCTAGTCCTCCTTTAAGGGTGGTAAAAAACATTAATGTTATCTGCATATTTCGTTATCTGTTTTGACTTAAGAGCTTTAGGGACAATGTCAGTAGGTATTCCATGATGCTACTCAGAATTTGGAAAACGCTATTTTATTTATAATTTTACAAAATGGTGTAATGGCTTACTCAGAGACCTCAAATTAACGCCAACTTTGTGTTTTCGGTAACGAATTAATAATCTATTATGCATTGATCAAAATATCAAATGTGTGTTTTTATTGACGTTAACAATTTTTCGTAATACTTACATATTTATTGTACTACAGTTATTTTTTCATACTGAGAATATGGAGGGCATGCAATTGAAAATGTAGTCAATCTTATGATTGGTTGTTAAGAAATATAAACTCAGTAGTGCAGCAATTTTTATTATATCCATCCATATATATATAATAGGCTTGTCTGGGACGCTGTTTTGTGTGTCCGGGACGCTGTTTCAGCAGCCAAACCGTAAGAGATAGAGAAAAAAGTTATGAAAGTTATATGTTTGGAATGGTCATGTCAGGTCAGGAACCGAATTTCAGTCATGTGTCACTTCCGGTTTTCGAGAAATCACGTGATTTCCGTCCGTCCGGGACGCTGGTCTGTCCGGGACGGTCTTTTTTGTTTTATTAAATGAGACATTTGTCTCACTGGACTGCTAGTTATGTATAATAGAGTAATATCAGTAGACTTCAATCAAAGGCAAGTTACGGAACAGTTATATCAATTTAAGAATTGAAAATCTGGAAAAAAATGAGATCCCTCCTAATATTGAATATAAGTACCTGTACGAATTTTAAAGTTTTGAAAAGTAATTGTGATGCTTGACAAATGATAGTACAGAATTAAATTTCCGTGATGGTACACCATCGGAATTGTCATGGTAACAAAGTATCACAATTTCTCCTATTTAGTTGTCAGAAATTCTCGATATGTGAACACAACTGTGTGTGCTTGATCGAAATGTCACCCATAACAGCCAAGGCAGTTAAAATTTAACTTTTGTTGTAGATGTGAAGATATGAAATTTCCTTTGGATCATATATCATTAAAAGAAACGTTCAAACAAACATGATCACCTTTAAATAAGAAACTATGGAAAAAAAGTCTGGTAGTTCTGCAGGAACTGCACCATCCAAATCGCAGAACATGAATAGCAGTGAAAGTTTTGATAAGCCATCTATTAAACAAGAAATTATCGAATTAAAGGATGAAAATTATGAAAACAAAACATTTGACAAAATTAACATAAATACTGCTTCTAGTGAAGAGAGTGGCTCTGTTTGTGAATACAGAACAGCACAGAAAAGCAATTTAGTTATACATATGACGAATCATACAAGAGAAAAGCCGTACATTTGCTCCGTTTGTGGATACAGAACGGCAAATAAAAGTAATTTAGTTACACATCTAACGACTCATACTGGAGAAAAACTGTATATTTGCTCTATTTGTGGATACAGAACGGCAAATAAAAGTCATTTAGTTACACATGTGAAAATTCATACAGGAGAAAAGCCATACAGTTGCTGTGTTTGTGAATACAGAACGGCAAATAAAAGTCATTTAGTTACACATATGACGACTCATACAGGAGAAAAGCCGTACATTTGCTCTGTTTGTGGATACAGATCGGCAAATAAAAGTAATTTAGTTACCCATATAAAGACTCATACAGGAGAAAAGCCATACAGTTGCTCTGTTTGTGAATACAGAACGGCAAATAAAAATTATTTAGTTACACATATGAGGACTCATACAGGAGAAAAGCCTTACAATTGCTCTGTTTGTGAATACAGAACAGCAGCGAAAAATAATTTAGTTACACATATGAGGACTCATACAGGGGAAAAACCTTTGTATTACCCTGTTTGTGAATACAAAATGACACATAAAAGTGATTTAGCTACGCATTTGAAGAATCATACAGGAGAAAAGACGTACAGTTGTTGTGTTTGTGAATATAGAACAGCAGTAAAAAGTAGTTTAGTTACACATATGAAAACTCATACAGGAGAAAAGCCATACAGTTGCTCTGTTTGTGAATACAGGACCGCACATAAAAGTGATTTAGTCAGACATATGAAAACTCATACAGGAGAAAAACCTCACTGTTGCTCTATATGTGAATACAGAACGGCACGTAAATGTCATTTAGTTACACATGTGAAAGCTCACACAGGAGAAAAGCCGTACATTTGCTCTGTTTGTGAATACAGAACGGCAAATAAAAGTCATTTAGTTACCCATGTGAAAACTCATACAGGAGAAAAGCCATACAGTTGCTCTATATGTGAATACAGAGCGGCAAATAAAAGTCATTTAGTTACCCATCTGAAAACTCATACAGGAGAAAAGCCATACAGTTGCTCTGTTTGTAATTACAGAACAGCAGTGAAAAATAGTTTAGTTATACATATGAGGACTCATACAGAAGAGAAGCCCTACAGTTGCGCTGTTTGTGAATACAGAACAGCAGTGAAAAATAGTTTAGTTATTCATATGAGGACTCATACAGAAGAAAAACCCTACAGTTGCTCTGTTTGTGAATACAGCGCAACCGTGAAAAGTAGTTTAGTTACACATATGACAACTCATACAGGACAAAAGCCGTATAGTTGTGCTGTTTGTGAATACAGAACAGCACATAAAAGTGCTTTAGTCAAACATATGAAAGCTCATAATTGCTCCGTTTGAATTCAGAAGAGCAGTGAAAATAATTTAGTTACACATATGAGGACTCATACAGGAAAAAGCCTTCCAATTGCTCTGTTTGTGAATATAGAACAGCAGTAAAAAGTAGTTTAGTTACACATATGACAGCTCATACAGAAAAGAAGCCGTACAGTAGCTTTATGTGTGAATACAATACATAAAAGTGATTTAGTTACGCATGTGAAGAATAATACAGGAGAAAAGCCATATAGTACTTCTCTGTGTGTGAATCCAGAACACAGCATAAAAAAATAATTTATAGGTAGTGATACATGTAAATACTCTTAGAAGAAAGGTCATATACGTACACTGTGAATATAAAGCAACAGAAATATAATTTAATTGCGCATATAAGCACATATACACATAGGAGTTCTAATTCTATAGTGATACACACAAGATATTGATTGCTTAGGAAATAATATTATTTGTGAATGCAGTTCAGTACAGAATTAGTATATTACTTTACAAGGGATATAGGTAAAATTTACACTACCGAGGACCGTTTGATGCCTAAGTGAGCGAAGCGAACGAGGGTTGCAAGGTGCGAGGTAATATAAATCCTACATCCTGTGTAACGTACATAATTTTTTACACTACCAATATTTCCTTATGTAAAGTAAATGGTAGGTAATACCTAGCGTAAAATTATTACATTTTCTAAATTATAGTAGCCCTATAGCACTGTGACGTTTTGTGAGCTTTGTAATTATATTCTGATTAAAAATGGATAATAGTACGAGCGATAATGGTTTTCTTCTTGTTAAGCAAATGGCAGACATGGCATCTTGTCAGTTGTAATAAATGCAGGATGTAAATAGTTTACTTCTCTAGGAAAGTAAGTACGTTGTCATGAAACCGTAACAATTTTTGTAAATGTTTGCTACAACTCTCAAATCTGACAGTGTAAGGATCACTTGCAAAGAAGGTAAGGAAAAAATGTATTTTACCGGTTTCACATTTATACAAAAGTAGGCTGGTAACTAAGTCACAACTGTATCTGTACAGTAATATTTATTGACAGTACATGGCAACCATTACCATACTGAAACCGGTAAACTATTGAACAAACCAGGGATGTTCTAAATCATAACAGCCTTAGATTTCAAAACATCTGTGGCAGTTATGATATTCATAACATTCCTAGATATGTTCATGGCTATTACATGTGTAATATTATGTAAAGTAGTAATCTTTATAATAAATTTTAAATATAGTGAATTAAGATATATAATAATTTAATTTCGATAAAATTCATAACATGTTAAAATGTTAGAATTGCAAGTTTGTATTTTATGTTGACAATATGTGATATGCTTTGGTTGTAAATTTGCCTTCTAATTCATTATTGTTGGTAATAATTGTAAATATTGTAGTTAATAAGTACCTAGCTAATAGTCGTAAGGTAGAACTGTACATTTTGTTTGCATAATATTTGTTCTCTCACAAATTTGTATAAAATATTTAGGCATCTTATATCTCATTTTGTAATTTCTGAAACTTGTTTCTGGCACTGGAATATTCATGCTGTACAGTATGTTAACCTAAAAAGGTTTTTTTAATGGTGCAAACAGACTTACTCAAGGCATTTCTTGAATAGCTTACATACATATTTTGTATTTTTTATTTTTATTTTTTCTATTAAAAGCATAAGTTCAGTGAATTAACAGTTGCATTTGAAAACTGTTGCTGTATGGTGTGAGCAATGTCTCATTATTTATGATGACAGTTTCTCTCAAGTAGCTAAACGCTTGAAATATTTTGAATATCTGTTAGCAGCATATACCTACGTGGTGGTTTTAATTAGTCTTTGTAAGAGGTAAAAGAGTGATTCTTCAATTCGATTTGTTATGATGAATTCAAATAAAAACGCAGAGTCTGACAGAAATGTGGGGGTTGAAAATGTTTTTAAGTGAGAGTTACATATAATTTATTTAGATAAAAGTTTTAAGCCCAAAATGTTAACAAATCAAACTTTTTTTTAAATACTACACCCTATGTTTGGGTACCTAGTTAAAAGTTTTTTTCTAGAAATATTAACGATTTTATGTAAAAAAACTGCTGAATTTCAGGGGCCTGCTGTAAACGACGGAAAACAATTAAAAGTTATCAAACAATTGTTATTGTAAAGCTTTGGGTATTATTTAAAGATGTTGTTTCACAAACGTGCAAGGCCTTTATTATGTGTACTCTGTTGGACTTGATTGCAACAATTCTCGAGAATTATCACAAATTAAGACTCAGATTATGCTAACAGTAGCGACATAAAAGAATGATCTTGTGTCTATGAAATTTGTAGGAGCTGCGAAAAAACTGGTTGTAGAGAAAGTCTGCGACAACAAATTTTATGTACAGTCATTTAAAAATAATGAAGAGTTGTACAAAATCTTTGTAAATATCAAGATGTATGAATGTATACCAGGACAAGGTGGAGCTTTCTATAAGCACTTGCATGAATGTATGTATGTATTATCTGTAACCTCATTTTACCTTGCGGTATAGAGGCTGCTGCTTTATACGCTTGCGTCTGGCGGTACAATGCTCAACTTGCCCCGAATTTGGGTTACAGAGTTGGAGCGCGCCTTTTGCGCTTACGCAGCAACCATTGTGTGAGGTATGTGTTATGGTAATGTGTTGACCTTAATACTCTATCTGTTAGGTCTGTGGTTCTGAGTAGAGCACAGTTAATTTGATGCCCAACTGAATTGTTCACCGAGCCCGATTCCAATCGCCAAGGCTGCGGAAAAATTCATACCCTTGCGGGATTCGAACTGAGTACTTGCGTAATTCAAGCCTAGCGCTTTCCCAACTGGGCTACGCAGCTTCATGCATTTGCATGAATTAAATAAAAATATCGCTAACTTATCAACTAATGATAGAATCAGTTTTTTGGAAATGCTACAGCCTACACATGAACACGAAACGAATCTTATAGATATTATATTGGTCAATGGTTCGTCACATAGTGTGTGTTACTCGTGTAAAGCTTTAATTTCCATTTACTGGCGAAAAATAGTGCTTTGAGTTGTTAGTTGTCAAGATGCCGGAAACAAGACTGGAAAAGGATAAGAACACGATGAAGGATCTAGTTAGTTTGACAATAAAAGATCTAATGGCAAATCAAGATTTTCTGAACCTGTTACGAACCCAGGTAAACATAGTTGTACCGGATGCAGTTGATAAGGTTGTGAGTGACATTATGCAATGATCCAATGAACAAATTTCTGCTATTAAATAAAGTAATACCGTCCTTTTAAATGAAAACAAAAAATTATGCTAGGGTTGAGCAGTTGGAACAATATTCCTGTAGGAATTGTGTCTGTATTTTTGGCATTCAAGTAGCCCCAAATCTTGAAGTGGTTTTAAAGTTATTTAACAACTTGAAGAAAAATATCCAATTAGCAAATATTGACTGTGTGCATCGAATAGGACCACAATTACCTTCAACATCTGTACCAAGCGATAGCCAGTCAAGAAAAGCACGGCCGGTAATAGTTAAGTTCATAAGTTATCGGGACAGAAGAGCTGTGTGGCAAGATAAGACGAAGCTAAAAGGAACGGGCATCGTCATTTGTGAGAACTTGCACGACCTCAATTAGAAGTATGGAAGAAGGCTGTTGAAAAATTTAGCTATTGTAATGTTTGACATCTGATGGAACTATTTTTATTAAGTATAGAATACAGATTATTCCAGTTAACAATAAAACAAAACAGACAACAAACAAATATATAAACATTCTTTGGAAACAAAATACAAAAAAAAATTTAAACACAATAGAGAACATGATAAGGAAGGATAACTTAGAGCAAAATATAGAAGGAAAAAACGCAGCAGTAGTAGTAGCTATAAAAAGAGCAGTCAAAGAACACAGCCAAAGTGCTGAAAGGAAGAGGCATGGATGGTTTGACGAAAAGTGTAGGAAACAAATTGAGAAAAGAAGAAACATGATACAAAGGAGATCAGCATCAACTAAGACAATTTATGAGAAGCAGAGGAAACAATGTAAAAGAATGTTATGAGAAAAGAAAACATGCGTTAGGGAAAGGCTAGCTGATATAGAAAATAAATTTAAGAACAAAGAAGTACAAAAATTCTACACAGAAATTAAAGGAATTAAAAAAGGTTATACTACAGAAACTACGTTTTGCAAAGATAAGGAAGGAAATTTAGCTGGAGGAGAAGAAGAAATATTAAGAAGATGGGTAGAATACTTTAAGAAGTTATTAAATGGAGAAGAAAATAAAGACAATTTAGGACCAACGGTCAATGTAAAAGAAATAAATGAAGAAGTGGAAAAGCCAGAAAGATTAGAAATTGTAGGAATAATCAATAAAATACAAAACAACAAGAGCCCCGGGGATGACGGAATAAAAGCGGAAATGTTAAAATGGGGTGGGGACAAACTGAATAAACTAATAGAAGAACTTATTAAAGATGTATGGAGAAAGGAAGAAATGTCAGAGAGTTGGGACACGGCCATAATATGCCCCATCTATGTATAAGAAAGGATACATGTGGCAACTATAGAGGAATTGCGCTACTAAATACTTTATACAAAATACTGACTATTTGCATCAAGAATAGAATGGTAACATACAGTGAAGCATTAATAGGTGAATATCAGTGTGGATTTAGGCTATCTAGAGCCGTAATAGACCAGATATATATTTGAAAGAACATTCAAAGAACGACGAAATTACAGTTTTTAGTTTTTCTTTTATAATTTCTGATTGGTTCGACATTTTGTACCTTTTCAAACAGATTTTAAATGAGCATATAAAACTGCAAAACATTGCCCATTTAGCCAGATCTCCATCTTCAATGATAAGAAAGTTACCCATGCAATCCCACTCGATCTGGGACATACTGTATATCTAGCTCTACAGGCCTTGTAGGCCCTTGGCTTCTTGCACCACTTTCCTCCATTTACTTCTATCCTTTGCTTTTTCTTCCCATCTTTCAATTTTTAGTGTTTCTAAGTCTTGCAGCACTTTTCCTCCACTCTAGTTTCGGCTTTCCCCTTCTTCTCCTTCCTCCAACTTCAGCTTTACGTATACGCTTCGGTATTCTGGTACTTTCCATTCTAATAATGTGTCCTCCATCTAATCCGCTGTGCTTTAACTACCCCCACTATTGACTCCTCTCCAAACAATACTTTTATTTCTTCATTTGTCCTTTCCCAAGTTACGTTGACTAGTTTGCCTCCATATATCTTTCTCAGGACTTTTCTTTCCCTTATACTTTCATTTGTGATTTGGTCACGAGCATATCGTTGCAATTTTGCTGTATAAGTTTTGTAGCTACCGATGATGACAGCTTGGCTGTCGAAATACGTATTTAGCAGTTGTTAAATATTTGTGTGGTGAGGGAATTTAACGATTTGTGATATTAGAAGAAAGGATTTTCTTGCTCCCCCTCTTCACAAATCTGCTTTTTTTAAAATTCCTTCTCTCACAATATTGCAAGAATTTATAACGACCGTCGAAAATTAAAAACAAAACAGTTCAGAGTTTCAGAGATTGGTACTTTAGTGACTTATATGATGTAATAATTGTAGATTAAGACTACTGATTTGTTGGCAAAAGTTAATTTTTAGATAGAAAAGTATTTATGGGTAGAAAAACCACCTAATTATAAAAATATACTAGGGTGAATTTAAACAGAAAATAACAGACTACTCAAAATTTTATTAAGAAATTAGATATAAAATCCAAATCAGGTAATGCATTGAATATTCAGAAATAAGGTTCTAAAATATAAATTAAAATTATCATCTTTGGAGTTATAGGAATGGTTGTTGATGTTAAAAACGAGCAATTCATAATTAAAAGGTAAATAATAATTAGTACAAACTATAAGTTAATTTGAAGAAATATGAAAGTTCTAAGCTGAGTTAATATTTGAAGAAGTTACTTATAAAATTGTCAGATCAAAAATATACTGTATGTATTTAAATATAATCCAGGGTGTTAGTTTTAAACATTTTGTATAAAATAACTATTACTATAATGAATTGTAATTTAGAAATAGCAACAGACTTTTGAATTCTAAAATGTACATGTAATCCTTTTGTATTAAGAAAATTAAAGAATAAAACAAGGGTGCAAAAATATGTAAGAATTAAAAAAAAACTTTAGCATGCAGAAGGAGATCATTTAATTACTTAAAAAAGAATTAAGAACAGTGGAACTGGTGAGGTGAATTCGTTTGAACCAGAGTGATTGGGAGAGCTGCAGTTCGAGTCGCTGTCAAGGTAAATACTTCTGTAACTGATTTGAATCGGGTATGCTGTGATAAAGTTATTATTGAAGTAAATAAATCTGTGCCTGGGATTGCTGGTTGAATTCCGTACGAGTTGCTGTCAAGGTGGATATATCTGTAACTGGGTTTGAATTGGGTACGCTGTGATAAATTCATTATCGAGGTAAATACATCTGGAGCTGAGTTAAATGGTTGGACTCCATTCGAGTTGCTGTCAAAGTGGATACATCTTGGAATAACTGTTGAATGAGTTACAAAGGCTTTACCATATAGGAGAGCTGATTAGTTTTGGATTGCTGTGTGAGTTTTCAATAGTGTTCTATCCATGACACTGTGCGTTCCAACTGAAGCAGGAATTTTGGTTGGGGCTACAAACGCAAGTGGCCGAATAAGCTGGTTGCATTTGCATGACTTGACAGGAGAATTGGATGAACTCAATTAAGTGGTAATCAGTATATGTAAAATAATAATCAATTTCAACAGTGAATGAATAAGTTATGTACATAAGTATTTACGTTTATTAACGCATTTAAAGTGTATTTAATATGTATTACATAGATATGAATTCAGCGTATATTTTATTTTAATAGTCTGACTTGTGACCTTCGAGGGGACGACGCGGGTTTCAAGTACGCAACGCGAGCTAATATCGAGAGATCCAAAAAAAGCTGTTCCTCAGCGGGCTGTGGAAATTCAACGTATGAATAACATGTTGGTGACACTGTACGTCAATGTCAAATTCGAGGTTATCAGGTTAGAATTTGCGTCATTCTGTGTCATAACTGACGGAAAACCTAACCTGATAACCTCGAATTTGACATTGACGTACAGTGTCACCAACATATTATTCATACGTTGAATTTCCACAGCCCGCTAAGGAACAGTTTTTTTTGGATCTCTCGATATCTCCGCAGTAATAAACGAAACTACGGTACTACGAGGCAAAATCCCAATTAAACAAACAACTAAAGGAAAATACGGTACTGTGAGGTATAGTCGAAACATCGTTTAAACGTAAAAATGAGTGGCGGAGAAAACAGTACGGGAAATACAGAGGAAAGAAGTAAAGCGTTTAGGGGGTTAAATAGAACTCAGAAAACCCCAACCAAAGAGAAGAAAAATTATCTGAAGGATAGTGAAGATTACTCAACTGACGACGGGAAAAGAAAACGCGAATACAAGGAAGAAGATGATGAAACCCAGACTCCCCTCAAGTCAAAAAAGAAAGTAGGAGGATCACCCTCAAAACAAGCAACTGAAACCGATATTAAATTGAATAAAATAATACAATTACTCATGAACCTTACTGATGATGTAACAGGAATAAGAAAGGACCTAGCAAAGCAAAACAAGGAACTAACAAAAATGAAGCAAGAAAATGAAAAGATAAAGAGTGAAAATACGAATATAAAGAAGGAAAATCAAGCAATAAGGAAGGAGTTACAAGAAGTAAATTCAAGAATGGAACTTTTGGAGAAAGAAAAAATAAGAAATAATGTAGTTATGGGCTTGAAAACGATCGCAAAAAATGCAAGTGGCTTAAAGGAAGAAATGAAAAATTTCTTAAAACAAGATCTTGAAGTAGATGTTCATATAAAAGCAGCCCACAAACTAGGACAAGGAATATGCGTACTAGAACTAGAAAACATGCAAGAGAAGCAAACAGTTATGCAAAGCAAATCCAATCTTAGAAATCTGGGAAAACAAATATACATAAACAATGATCTGACAAGGGAAGAAAGGGAAATAGATAAGTACATCAGAAGGAAAGCAAAAGACATGAAGAACGAAGGAAAAATGGTAAAGGTCGGGTACAAGAAGCTGACAATAGAAGGCAAGGAATGGAAATGGAACAAACAGAAAAAGACACTAGAGGAAATAGATAAAGGAAAACCAGAAGATCCAAAAAAGTGATCAACCCCATACGGACTGACGAAAAGGCTAACGACCAGGCAAATGAACAGGAAAATGATAACATAACCTCTGAATATGACGGGAAAAATAATATAGGAACTTATATAAACGAGAAAAATAATGAAAATGGGCAAAATAGAAAAAGCACAAAGAAAGATAAAACGATTACTCTAGCAACATGGAACGTGAGAGGTACATTCCACGCGGGAGGTCTCAAAGAATTATTAGGAGAAATAAGAAGATATAAGCTCGACATAACGGCCTTACAAGAAACAAAGCAATTGGGTTCGGAAATCGTTGACGTAGAAGATATGGTATTCCTCAAAAGCAGAGGGGCAGATAGGAGGTTAGGGACAGGCTTTATGGTCAGGAGTAGTTACAAAGATAAGGTCATGGCATTTAATCCAATCTCAGATAGACTGTGCTCCTTACGTCTGAAAGGGAAGAAAATAAACATAAGCATAATTAATGTCCATGCACCCTCAGAAGAAAAAGGAGAAGAGGATAAAGATTTGTTCTATGATCAACTAATAAATGAATATCAGAGACTACCGAAATTCGATATAAAAATTGTTTTAGGAGATTGCAACGCAAAGGTAGGACGGGAGGACATTTATGTAGCAACAACGGGAAGGTATAGTAAGCATGAGGAATCCAACGATAATGGGCAGCGATTAATAAGCTTTGCAATGAAGAAAAATATGGTGGTCAGAAGTACACAAATGGAAAGAATGGATATATATAAAGGAACATGGACATCGCCAGACGGAAGGATTACGAACCAATTAGACCACGTATTGATCGAGAAAAAGAGACTCATCACCAACGTCAGAAGTATGAGGGGAGCTGAATGCAACTTAGATCACCTTTTAGTAAGAATAAATTGTAATTAACTCAAACAAACAGAATTAGTAGTGCGAAAGTAAGTAATAATAAAAGTCAGCATGACGTAAGAAATCTTAAGGATACGGAAGTTAAACAGAGGTATCAGGAGGAAATTAATACAGAAATTGAGCGTCTCCAGGACTGGTCACAAATAGAACAAATATGGAAGCAGACAAAAGAGGTACTAGCAAACGTAAACAAAAAAATTATACCAATAACAACCAAAGATACAAAAGGAAAGGACTGGTTCGACGAAGAATGTGGTAAACTGGCAGAGACTAAGAGAAAACTGAGACAACAGGCATTATCCAATCCGAGTAGAGAGAACGCCCTAAAACTAAAAGAAATTAGGGAAGAAATGAAAAGAACATGCAGGAGGAAAAAGAGACAGTATAACGAGAACAAAATAAAAGAAATCGAAGAAAAATTCAAAAAAATGAAATAAGATCGTTCTATCCGGAAGTGAAAAGAACAGGAAAAGGCTATCAACCCAACAGTAATTACCTCAAATCAGAAGAAGGATCGCTGTTATGTGAGCAAGAAAAGGTTATACGAAGATGGAAAAACCACTTCAAGGAACTATTAAATGGACAAGAAGGAATGGCAGCAGAAAGTCACGAAGTGGAAGAAAGCCTAACTGAAATGGAACCACCCAGAGAGGAGGACATTGGGCGTATATTGCAAGAACTGAAAAATAACAAGAAGCCGGGGGAGAGCGAAATAGCGGCAGAAATGTTAAAAACAAAAGGGGACCAGCTCCAAAAGAAGCTACATGACCTTATCGTTAAAATCTGGGAAGAAACAGAAATGCCTGAAGACTGGTCAAAAGCAATAATATGCCCAATATATAAGAAGGGGGATAAACAACTGTGTGACAATTAGAGAGGTATTGCCCTGCTGGACACTTGTTATAAAGTACTATCGAAGATACTAAGAAATAGACTGAGTATATATTCTGAAAAACTATTGGGGGAATATCAGGCAGGGTTTAGAAACAAAAGATCAACAATGGATCAAGTATTCGCCTTAAAAGAAATCCAAACAACATGTTACGAGCACAAGATAGTATTATACGTCCTGTTCATAGATTTTCAACAGGCATATAATACGATAAACAGAGCTAAAATGTACCAGGCCCTGAACGAACTAGAGATCCCCACAGCGTTAGTGAGACTACTAAAAATGACACTTATCAGTACAACAAACAAAATAGCGTGGAAGGGAATTAAATCTGAAGAATTTTAATTAAACAGGGGGCTTAGACAGGGAGATCCCCTGTCAACAGAACTCTTCAATTTAGTCTTGGAAAAAGTTGTAAGAAATAGCAACATAAAAACACAAGGAACAATCTTTAACAACGAGAATCAATGCTTAGCTTTTGCCGACGATCTCGCATTAATAACTAAAACAAAAAAGGAAATGCTAAGAATTATAAAAAGGTTAGAAGTGGAAGCAGGAAAGTTCGGTCTGAAAATAAACCAGGACAAAATAAAATTCATGGTAATGGGGGACATGCAGCAGAACATAGAAAGACACCTACGATGGAGATCACAGGGAGGGACGGAGTATGAAATTGAGAAAGTTAGTAAGTTTGTATATCTGGGAGTAACAATCGAAGAAAAAGGAGAGAAGAGTTGTAGTTAAGGGCTGGAATTGCAAAAGGGAATAAAAAAATGGGCAGCCTAATAACACTGATTAAGTCAAATTACGTATCTAGGAATACAAAACTAAGGATTTATAGAACAATTATAAGACCCAAAGTAACTTATGGATGCGAAGCGTGGGTTTTTAAAAAATCTGAGAAAGAAATGCTCTTGAGATGGGAAAGGAAGGTACTGCGACTTATCTATGGAGGAGTTCAGGAAGAAGAAGGGTGGAGAAGAAGGACTAATAGAGAGCTGGAATTATTATATACAGAGCCCAAAATAAACACCTTCGTCAAAGCCCAACGATTAAGATGGTGGGGGCATGTGCAGAGAATGCCTAGGGAAAGGATGCCTAAAATGGCTCTAACAAGAGCACCGATTGGAGGGAGAAGAAAGGGACGACCCAGGATAAGATGGAACAGTGGGGTGTTGGAGGACCTAAGAAGCATAAATGGAAAGATAAATGTTAGTGACTGGAAGGAAAAACCGCGAATAGGGAGGAGTGGAGAAGAATAGTTAAACAGTTCGAAAAACCCTAAATAACCCATTACACATAATTAGTGGTTAAGATAAAACACAGAATTACCTATGTATTATCAATTTTAATGTGGAAAGCAGCTGTTAATGTTAATGTCAGTGTAAACCTATGCCCTAGGCCTTCACGGCCTGTTGAGCAATTAAAATAAAATAAATAGTCTGACATTGACAATTGAAAGTTGTCATATAACTCTAAAGTAATCTTTTATTTAACCAAACGACTTTTAGAAATATTATGATAGTTGTTATAACGCAAGAACCGGCTTTATTTGATAATAATTTCAAAATACAATTTAATAAATAATGTAATGTAATTTTTGTATGGTCAATGTTTAAGTGTAAAATTCATTTTAAAAATGTAGATAAATAGGATTGTATAAATTCTTTTTCACTTTACGGAATTCTATAGGCTTCGCAATTTTTGTGTGCTGGTTTTCAAATGGACAATAGTATATTTTGCACATGCATTAAGACCTTAAGTATCAAATAGATTACGAGTTTTTTTTATAAATGCATAACTGTACCTATACCATTTCCAATTTGGTTAAATTAATTTCACTGAATTGTAAATGGCTGAATATTTTTCACATTGAAAACATGTTTTAGTGTAACATAATATATTTTGGATTCTAAACAAACTTAGGATTTTAAATAACCGTTTGACTTTTTCTGATTTTATTAGTTCTGAACATCTTTCAAATCTAATTCTGACAGTTATCAAATATCTGATAATATTTTGCACATTAAAATAATGTTTAAGTGTGAGGTAAGTTATGTTTAACTTTATTAACGTAACATTTAAATAGCTAGTGAACTTTTTCTAATTTCATTAAGTTTTGAACAATTTGAACTTTCATTTCGACAGTGTGAAAATGTCTAGTTGTTTAATCTCAAATTAAACAGATTTAAATTTCATTTCAAAATTTAAGAAATACAAACTAATAGTGCATTTCTTTAAAAGTTCAATATGTTTAAAAATTCAAACTAGCAGCACATGCCTAATGCATGAAAGTTCAATAGTATGTCACAACTGCATGTTAGCAGAATTGCAAAAATTAACGCATGGCAGCCGGAACCAGCGCAAAGCAACGGAATCCTGATACAGCCTCCAGGCAATTCTGTTCACTGGTGATGTTTTGCACTTAAAATAGTTATTTATGCATCAAGGACGAAAAATTGGCTTTTTATGGCCGATGCATGCAATCAGGCAAGGCCATAAAAAGCAGCTTTCGTCCGAGCTGCATATTAAATTTTTCCGTCGACCGTCATAATTTGAAAAAAAATTAAAGTGAAGTCCGAATTATAAGAGTTGTTGAGGACGAAAAACGTTTGCGGACAAAAAGCATTTGCGGACGAAAAGTATTTGCGGACGAAAAGTGTTTACGGACGAAAAGCGTTTGCGGCTGTAAAGTGCGGCCGTAAAGTGTTTGCGGACGAAAAGCATTCGCGGACGAAAAGCATTTGCGGACGAAAAGTGTTTGCGGACGAAAAATTAATGGTGTCCAAAAAAGTGACATTTTTGGTACGTAAATGCGTCCGTAAAATCACATTTTATAGGGAGGTCGACGGAAAAAGTATTTTAGTGTGGAATAAGCTCTTTTCAATTCTATTTACACAAGCAAATTTAGGATTTTAAATATCCGTTTAACATTTTCAGATTTGCTTAATTTTTGAACATTTGCATTTCTGACGATTTTCAGTTGCATACACTGTATTTTTCGCTTTAGGAAAATATTTAAGTGAGAAGTAACTTAAAATATTTGCTAAGTTAATTTCTTCTAATTTATTAAGCTTTAAATATTTTAGATAATTTGTTTCGACAGATTGCAATATCCGTTAGTATTTTGCACATTGACTTTTTTTTTCATATATTACGGTTTTATTGGAAAGAGCAAACATTCCCATTATTTATGAAACACGATTTCATTCATGTGGTTGCCTCGTTATCGCTTCTCAGTTTGGGCCTTAGAGCAGCTCGAAATGGACGACGATTTTGGTCGAAAAATCATTTGTTCTGATGAGGCGCATTTTCATCTCGGCGGCTATGTTAACCAATAAAACTGCAGCATGTGAAGCTCTGAAAACCCGCATATGATCGTCGAGAAGCCAATGCATCCTACGATAGTGAGAGTTTGGTGCGGATTGTGGAGTGGTGGCATCATTGGCCCATTTTTTTTAAATGCTGCTGGAAACGCCGTTTCGGTCAATGGTCAGCGGTACAGAGGCATGATAACCAACTTTTTGTGGCCAGAAATTGAGGACATGGACTTGGACGACCTTTGATTTCAACAGGATGGCGAAACATGCCATACCGCCCATCAAACAATCGATATTTTGCGCACTAAGTTCGGTAATCGTGTAATGAGACGTTTTGGTGATGTCAATTGGCCGGTTCGGAGCTGCGATTTGACGCCGTTGGACTTCTGCTTGTGGGGTTTCGTAAAAGATCGATGTTATGCGGACAGTCCACAAACGATCCAGGCCCTTAAGTTGAATATTGGCCGAGCCATTCGTCAGATAGAGCCCGAAATCATTAACAACGTCTTGAAAAATTGGGCTGACAGGATGCGTTACTGCACAGCCAGTCGAGGCAGCCATATGAATGAAATCGTGTTCCATAAATAATGGGAATGTTTGCTCTTTCCAATAAAGCCATAATATATGGAATAAAATTATTTTTGTTCATTTTATTGCATTTTCAAAAAGAAACTTCTAGTTGGCCAACCCGTTATTAACACAAGGGAATTTAGAGTTTAATTCCAACAGTTCTCAAATGTCTAATACGATTTTTTCTTTTAAAAACATTTTTAAGTGTAAAGTAAGTTATATTTAGTCCTCTTGATACAAAATGAAATTCAATTTAATTACTCCCAATTATATTAAATTTTAAACATTTTGACAAGTGTAAATGTCTATCAGTATTTTGAACATTGAAAAAATGTTTCAGTGTGGTATAAATGATTTTTAATTCCATTAATGCGGCAAATTTCATATTTACGTAACCTGTTACAGCACAAAACGACTTTTAGGACGTTAGAGCACTTTCGGGATAATGTAAATGAGTCGTTATGACACGTTAATCTTCAAAAAGGCAAAGCTCACTCCAATCACGCCTCAACTTGCTGTAACAGACGGTTGACCGGCTATTTACTCAGGGAGAAGGGGTGGCTCTGATAAACACGACGTATTTTGGAGCAAGATGCTGTCACAATAACGGTAGTTTGTAATCGAAATAATGGGGGGAGGGGATGAGCTCCACGAATTTCATTGATATAATGGCGAAGAAACTTTTCCGCCGGCTCTCGTACAAATTCGAAGTCAGAGAACCGAAGTTTCGGTCTTGTGCTACGGTCCGGCTGCTTGGCAACCTACCTTTGCTGGTCTGTTAGCTTCACCGGTCACCTAACAATTAAGAAATTTAAAAAAGCATAACACATGTATATCAACACCTATATCATAAATAAAGGTCCAGGAAGTTAGAAACGAATGCAAATCTATTAACATTTAGGTATGCCGGTACATGTTTGACATGAATAGTGGTAAAGGGGGTTAGTAACTCTAAAATCTACGTAACAATGAGAGGTATAACACAAAAATTACATTGGTTACATTGGAACAATGATGGAATGATGACAATTTACTCTAAAAGTAGGTCACGCACGTCGGCTTCAAGTATGGTTGTTGCCACTTATAAAATGACGTCACTTTAATATCAACACAAGTGCGTCGCACAGACGCTTAAAGTACACAGGCAATAAAAACAGTAAATCATAGTACCTGAATGATGTCCGGCGATGTTGCTGATTCATGCAGCCGAAAGGTCTCACTGTCTCGTCGTCTTCTCTGCAGATGGTTAATGGACAACGTAGATTGCTGGCCATCGAAACGACGTTATAAAACGAAATGTTTACGTCATTGAGTAGTTACCAAGCACAACTTCAGTATGCGCATGTCCGGAAGTCAACCTTCTGTTCGGTTGCTGCCAGTGGCGGCTCCTCCATAGGGGCACTAGCCTCACAGTTTATATGTGTCAACAAACTCGCTGGTAGCAATGCACCGAGCTGCTGGCAGCTGTTAGGGGCGAGTCAAAATAGCGCCCAAACGTATATGGCCATTACGTGCGAAAACGCTGACGCTGCAGATCGAGCTTTCACAGTTTTAATGTGAGGCAACGGCTAAACAACGTTGTAACCGTTAAACTGGTGGGGTTGTAATTTTATTTATAAACATATACCATCTGAGCGCAAAGGCAACCGGCGCCGGCGCGCTTATAAAACAAATGGGCAATCTTTCATATTGATAATGCATGCCAGCGGGCCTTGTTTCGGAATATTATCGATTGCAGTTGGAGCCTGTTTATTTATTTTGGATGATATCGGTTGTTTCGTGCAATGTTCTGCAAAAAATAGCGAAGAATAGCATAGCTAGGTATTTTCAGCCTTAATTTTAAAAGCATACCGTTCGAAAGAACAAGGGGTAATAATGCGGTTGTGTAATGCGTGATGCTCACCACATCACCACGTGTCATGAATTTGACAAGCGACAGCCGGATGTGAGAGCGAGGATACGGAAGCTCTGACCTTCCGCCTTGCAGGCCAAGCTCCTTCATGGGGTGTTAGTACCTCACCATTATTAATTGTTAAAAATTAAAAGCCTCCCAAATGCAATTATCACGAGCCGCTATTGGTTGATGCTGTCGCCCGTCATTTATTTTGCAATTTACTATATTTTGTTTCCAATTCTTCGTACTTTTATCCAAGATTTTTATGTCTTTGAATATTTTGCATAGTCGTCGACCTTTGCTGAGTAAAAATCGATCGCTTTCTGGAAATAGTCGATTTTATTAATTAGCTGTTGATTTTTCTGGTTAACAACCTTCTTTACAGCCGCCGATATTACAGCCAACAGTTTTGGGCTTATATCGCAGTTAAGGTCTTCCACATCTTGATTAGTTTTTCCATCTACATCTGATATCTTGCAGGAACTACATTTCCACGTGTTTCTGCATTCCTCTAAACATACACGCCAAGAAACCTTTCTAATGCCGGCACACACAAGATGCATTACTTTATCACAGGTCTTGCATATCACAAAATCACTTGCAGGTGGCAATACCTCTTTACACTCGCTGCAGGTCTTCATTGTTGCAATTTTGAACATTATCTATCGGAGTTGAACACTCTCACACTTTATACGCCTTTGAATTTATATTCTTATTAGTTTGTTTGCAGCGACATAGCCAAATAAGCATGCCTACCTAATTTTGTTATATATAATATAAAACACTTATTTATTCAGTTGTGGATGTCCTTGCCATGGTGATAATGGTCAGCACGAAAATGAAGTATTTCTGCAAACATACTGGCTGCAAAAATTAGTACTGTAGAGGTCAGTTTATCTAAGCATTTTAACCAATTTTTGTACCGTCAGTCTGTCTCAGCATTTTCATAAATTTCTGTACCGCATTTGTTAGCTTCTGAAGAATTAGAGGAAGTAAACGTTACTCCTTCAAATGTGGTAGAAGCTAATAGAGTTTTATGTTCATGTTATGATCAGCCTTTGAGTTCTTGAAGTGTATGTACATGTTTTGACGTATCGGCTAATTTTTTTTCTTCACAAAATAATAAAATAACATGTAACAGTAGTAATTTTCAACGTTAGGTTATTTATCAAAACTATTCAGGATTATGTATATTGTTACGTTTTTACCTTTTTGGGCTATTTAAAAATTATACGCCGCTTCTTGTTTTAAGCATTTATTTACAGCAATTTATCTTTACGGTTTAACAGAAACACAAGAACTATTAAGGCAGAACACAAATTATTTATAAACTAACAGGAACTATTTCTAACAACAAATACACTTATTTATTTACACACGACTTAACATGAACGATTTATATGGCTATGTTTATTTTACAACGCGTTATTTATATGGCAGCTTCAGCGTACTTCAAAGCTGGATTCTTGACTTCGAACTGACTTGTTATTTCTGCTGGTGCTTATTTATATCCGTCGGGTGAGTCATTTTAGAAACTTCGCGACACCCTCGATTAGTCCGGCAAATGGTGACGCATCGCGTGCATTAACCCCGAGGTCGTTCTCGAAGGCGTGACTCATTCGTCGCAAGAAAGCCGGCTTCAAGGTCGTTACAATATGCATTTTTTTCTGTTACCGAGTTTCAACTTACTTTGGAGAATAACTTCAAGCAGTTATACAAATCATCGATAGGTTTTGGAGAAAGGTACTGCCCCGACGATGACCACATCTGCGACGATTTGATATTAAGTAAGTGCAATACTTTCGTAACCTTCAAATTTGTTAGGGAGAAGAATAAACCTCCATTGCCCAATGATATCTGAAGAAAATGAAGTAATTGGTTGCGAAGTAGGTTGTTATTTATTTATTATGTTTATAAATATACGTATATTTTATTTATTTAGATGTTGTTTTATAACCATTTATTGTTTGTTCTAGAATTTAATATTTGTTGTATTGTATATTATTTTTGCTAAATGTATTTAATACATTAATAAAGTGTTTTTACTACTGTTTTCCTTAAATAATTGTTTTATTTACATTAAAAGTTGTGCTGCTGTAATTTGTCATACAGGCTTTACTTGGTTTGCGTTTAAGAGGTCTTGCTGACTTCTCTTCTTGATTGTGTACTTAGGGCGTATGTAAGAGGCATTGAATTGAAGAAAAGCTTGTGTTGTGGAGTACAACCGCGGCCATCCAAAAGTGAACGATACCTTGCGAAAATTTCCGTATTTTTCGTTAGGAGTTATTATTTTAATAATAAAAAGTTGTAATAAATAATTTTTAATAAACATGAGGCTGAGAAGTAATGAATAGATATGTTTGTAGTTTTTATTTACGACTGGATTATTAATGATTTAAAACTTGTTAGGTAATTTCAGCAGTCAATTAATTTTGTAGAAATGAAAATTTACAATTTCCCAAACAATATATATTCAGCTTTATTTAAGCCTTCTTCAGTCTTCACATTGTGAGTTTACATTTTGAAATTATTTAATTTTAATCTGAAAATAACATTTTGGTTAGGTTTTTACGATAATACTTATTGCGAAAGTTTAGTTATCTTACCATTTAAGAAACATTTATATAAATCATTTGCTATTAGTTAGTTATTTGAAGTTTAAATTTATATCTTATATTTATATACATCTGAAATTAAAATTTTTAATTAGGTTAGTGAGCGTATGTATTTTGAGGATAACTTACTGTTCAGAATTTTTTTTAAATTTTATTTTATTCAGTAATGTGTTGGTGGTGGAATTTGGCACACCATATCTTCACGGTCATAATTTCATACTTTGCAGTAGCCTAATTATCCTTATTTAAACAAATTCAATATTTTATGCACGTGTAAGAAACTGGATATGTATTGACAGATTGACACCGTGGCAGTACCAGAAAGCTGAGTAGATTCTTATAATTTCTAATTTCCTTTCATTCTAAGAGTACAGTGCGTCTTAGACCCAAGACCAATGTTCAAATTATATTTAAGAAAATTGATGAAAATTTAAGGTTTTGAATTTTATTTTATATTATTTTAAATTAAGTTATGGTAAATTATATTTAAATTATCTATGTCTGTTTTCTAGTTTATTGATTTAGGGCTTTTTTTAATGTGAATCATTTCATAAATTAATCTTTTTTTAAGTTATTTTCTTTTTGTAGTATTTTGGGTGTGTTAAAATTGAAGTTATGAAGTTTTTTGCTGCGTGTTTAGAGGGAGCTGTATTGGGTTTATTTGGAGTTGTTATTTTTATTTTAATAGAATTCTTATGTTGATTTATTCTTTTCCCAGATTTTGTTTAGTTTGGCCTATGTACAATGCATCGCAATTGTTACAATTTAACTGATATATTGTATGGGATTCATTTTCTATTTGTATTTTATCTTTTAGTTTTGCAAAGAAATGTTTGCCAATTGTATTATGATTTTTATATGCTATTTGGAAATTATGTTTTTTAAATTCTTTTTCTATTAATTTTGATAATTTACGAATATAAGGTAAACTTATTATGTTTTGTTCATGGTTTTTTTGAGTATTGTTAAATTCGTTTCCAAAAAAATTTGGTTGTAAGTTGAAGGAATCATTTTTCTGTTTATTTTTTAACGATTGTATTCTTTTTGTTATATTTTTATTTATGAAGTGTAATGGATAGTTATTTTTTTGTAATATTTGTTTAATTAGTTTTAAATTATTTTTGTGAAACTTTTTTGAGGATAGTAAGATTGCTCTGTCTGTTAAGCTATTTATTATGCTCTTTTTATATTTTATTATTTGAGAATTGTAATCTAGGTACCTGTCTGTTTTTATTTCTTTTCTGTGCCAATTTGTTTCTTTATTTCCATCTTGTTTTCTTATTAGTGTCAAATCTAAGAAGTTTATTGAATTATTAATATTTTCTTTTTCTATTGTGAATTGCAATCTATGGTGAAAATTATTAAATATTTTAAATATGTTATCTATACTTGATTTTTCCGCTCCTATTATTATATCGTCTACGAACCTTTGATAAAATGATATTTCTTTAGTGTTTCTAAGTAATTTTTGTTCTATGTTTTGCATTACTAAATCTGTGATCGTACTAGAAAGTGGTTGGCCCATTGCTACTCCGAATTTTTGTTTGTAAATTTGGATATTATATTGAAAATAATTAAAATTAAGGATGTTTTCTACTGCTTTTAAAAATTCATTTTTAGGGATGTTTGTTAATTTTTAAATTTTGTACCAATATGTTGATATAGTTTCGATTGCTAAATTTGTTGGTATATTTGTATACAAAGACACAACATCTAAAGAGAAAAGGATGTGATTTTGTGGTATTTTAGATTGGTCATTTTTTTCCTTAAATGTCCATGAATATTTTACTCTAAATTAATTTTTTTGTGTTATTTGTACTAATATATTTGACAAGTATTTTGATAATTTATAAAAGGGACTCATGTATCAAGCACCAATTGGTCTTAGAGGTATATTTTGTTTATGCAGTTTTGGTAATCCATAATTTTTTTAATTTTTTTTTAGATGTATATAAATATAAGATATAAATTTAAACTTTAAATAACTAACTAATAGCAAATGATTTATATAAATAAAACCTAACCAAAATGTTATTTTCAGATTAAAATTAAATCATTTCAAAATGTAAACTCACAATGTGAACACTGAAGAAGGCTTAAATAGAGCTGAATATATATTGTTTGGGAAATTGTAAATTTTCATTTCTACAAAATTAATTGACTGTTGAAATTACCTAACAAGCTTTAAATGAATAGATATATTATTAAAGTGAAAGTAAAATTATTTTAACTAAAAAAAAATTAACAAAACAGTAACATTCACTTTTGGATGGCCGCGGTAGTACCTATAAGTACCATTCACATAATGTAAGTTGCTTTATATTTTCACCTATTTGTTTCTAATTGTGTTTGGATATATTTCCTGAAGATCAAGCTTCGGTGTTAGAAGGTATTTATGGAAAATCTGTTATCACCTTATCAGCAGCGTAGATTTGTCAATCATATGCGGACTCCACGGGGTATTCATGAAGCAAATGCTCTACTGTTTTACTATATTCATCAGCCCCAGAGATGAAACGCAAGACGACTATTACATGATAGCTTTATTTAACTTTACACAGTCTTCTTGCTTTTAACATTCAACTTTTAACCTGTGACTTACGAATGTATAACCTACATACATTAATACACTTCTTGATATTTATGTTTTTTCTATTATTTATGCTTGTATTTTTAAATGATTATTTAGGATTAATTTCATATCATCAGCAAATCCAAACATCTGTATCTTTATCGGTTACCGGTTTTGGGTTTCACCTTAGAATTAAGTATAGGCAAAAATTGTGTGCATTTTGTTCTGTATAAATTTCAAAATTGCCGCTTGTTGGTTTAATTGCTCTTCCACATACCAGAGGCGCTGTAAACATCGACAAAAGTTAACGTGTGCGTAAGCCTTATATGGATGTATGGATCTATGAAAGATGAGAGTTTAGTGATTTGTGGTGTTGACGTTACTTGTTATCTATTATTAATTATTATCCATTAATGTGGTTGAAGTTGGGCATTTGCGAAAATTAAACCGCGATGTATTTACCATTTGCCAATCGTTGGTGAGATGATCTATCGTTATAGAAGTTTGTTTAAATACTTTCAGACCCAAGTTACTTGCAGTGTATATGTAATATAACCTAAAATAGGAAAAATTTGAATGTACAGGCTGCGTATCTGGTATGTATCATAATACAGTGTGGCTGTCGGCATATGCAACCTAGGGAAACGCCAGTAATCATTTCTGATAAGGATTAACGTTGCCTTTACAAAGTCGGTGCTCCTCAGCGATGCTTTGTCAGATCGGTCCATCTGTGCACATAAAATGCATGCATCAAAGTAGATTCCTCCTCCTATAAATATTATAATTCCTGGTTCGGTTTTGCTTACAGTTCCTTTTAATTTGTAACAAACTATTATGAAGTTCAGTGTTGCGTATTCCGCCAGACACTAGAACAGTATAATATTCGTAAATGTGTAATAATATTTCAGTAAGTAAATGAACGGCAAGCTTTCGTAATATGAATTTCTTCTTTCAGAACCTTGACAGAACTTCAAGTGTAGCATCTGATGGAATAGCGACAAGATGTGTTTTCTGATTCTGTAGATTTACGTCACAGGCTCCAGGTATAAATTTAAACAATTTTCACTGTAATATGGGATATGTTTGTTAACGATCATAAAACACTGCAGTAACTACAAGTATTTAACTTTTTTACACAGTTGATAAATTAGTGCTGAATTTGATTACTTATTGATTCGATACTTATATTTAAAATTATAAGCTGTAGATTTTTAATACCTAAAATTACCAAGCAAGTAATTTTAAACAGACTTTTTAAATGTGTTGCAGCTCGACAGATATTAGCTTGCATGTAAGTAAACGATGTGCAGTGACAGAAGTGGTGTGAAATCGACGAAGCTCATTTACACTACTGCCTGGGTAACTACCCAAAATGCGGGGAATTACACAGGAATTGAATATTGATAATTTCGGGTATTAGGAACTACCCTTTTCTATATTTCTTCATCAATTCAAATGTGGTTTTTGAATTTTTGTTTTTCTTACACCTAACGGTAGAAAGACTTTGGAATAAGTAAAGACTATCAATAACTTCAGTAATTCTAATTAAATTGTTGTGCTTTACTTCAAACTACGAATGAACATTTTCAAGAATCGGATGTTAGACGCAATGTTTAGGCGTATGTATTAAATTTGTGACTAGCATTTCTGTAATAGAGAGTACAAGTTAAAATTATAAATAAGTGAACAACTTAATTTTCTCTGTTTACCTTGTTAGAAAACCACAGTTATAAACATTCTTTATTAGTCAACTTTTTGGAATTGTAAAGAAATTTATTAGTAAGATCTGTAAATAGAGATAAAATTGTAAGTTATTTATAAGTAGAAATTTAGTTATTTATTACCTGGCGATTGCCGAGCTCTATAGCTCAGTGGTTAAGCATTCTGGCTACTGATCTAAGTGTCGAGAGTTCGATCCCCGATCCCGGTGAGGTTTTTAAAAAATAAAAAATTGGATGAAAGCCTCCACAGAATGCCATAATTCGGAAGTGATGTAAAGCTGTGGGTCCCATGTTACTACGATGTGCAGCATGTAAAAGATCCCTTGCTAGGGTTGGAACTCCTTAGTTTTGGCAAAATTCTAAGTAGGACTAAGGTACCTGGTACTCTGCATGCCTAGACCTTGTCCAGGGCTTTGGCAGAAAGGGCCTATGAAGGCCTACTTGCAGGTTAGGTTTTGCGTCAGTTTTGGCACAGACTGACGCAAAACCTAACCTGCTAACCTCAAATTTGACATGGACTTACAGTGTCACCAACAATACATTTCAGTATTGCCAACTGATTCAGGCTACCCAGGGCCTGCTGCAATTGAGTTTTTAAAAATCACTTGGTGCCTATGTACAGGGTGGGCCAAAGTAGACGCTTTCTTATGGAAACTCATGTTCCTGTCAGAGATAGAAAAATTTTGACCAACGTCTCCCGAGCTCAAATTTTATGAAAAAGTTACTGGTGCAAACAGAATTTTGCTATCGTAAACCGTTAGGCCGCTAGGGGGCGTTTTTCAAAATTCGTCGATTTCTTTAAACCCTTCTAGCTTTTTTGTTTTTAGTAATAATTGATTTCTGTAAAAACTTTCTCATAGCAGTTTTTGGTGTAGAATAGGCTGGTGAATTTTGTTTTAATACAGGATGATTCGTAAATTTGCTGCAACAAAAATTTTCTTATTTCTTATGGAACACCCGGTATATTTATACATTTTTTTTGTAGTCCTTAAAATTCTCTTTTCAAAAATATATAATACTATATGTCTAAAGTTAGCATTTTACGGTATATTTGGCTTTAAGTTAAATAAACTAAAAATATCAAGTAGCCATTGTGTCATAGCGCCGCATGACCATTGTTTTAAACCAACATTAGCAATATTTATGAGTAAAACAAAGTTGGCGCTAACTAAATAAGAAAAAACAAAAAGCATATAGGGTTACAAACATTTAGAACAAATAACAAAATTAATAAAACATATTACCACCCAACGATATGTCCTTTTATAACATATGTTCAAACTGGGCACCGTTCTGATTAATACACAAGCGGCACTGTTGTTTGACAGCATTTGCAGCATTTCTTAGCCCAATGTTAGAAATTGTAGCAAATGCATTTTGCACTGCTTCCTCTTGCAATTCTCTTGATGTAATCGGTTGTCTATATGTCAAATCTTTAATTTTTCCCCAAAAATAGCAGTCTAGGGGTGTCATATGGGGGACTTCACTGGCCAAGCGATTGGTCCTTGGTTCCCTATCCACTCTTCACCAAACTGCGCTTTTAAGTAATTAGTTGTAACTCTTCAATTATGAGGCGGTGCACCATCTTGTTGGAAGGTGGAAATTTAAATAGACACGGACAAAAAACTAGATTATGTTCAAATTCAAAAGCTATTTGACTAATTTGACAGCGGCCAACTTTGTTTTCCTCATAAATATTGCTACTGTTGGTTTAAAACAATGGTCATGCGGCGCTATGACACAATGGCTACTTGATATTTTTAGTTTATTTAACTTAAAGCCAAATACACCGTAACATGCTAAATTTGGACATATAGTATTATATATTTTTGAATAGAGAATTTTAAGGACTACAAAAAAATTTATAAATATACCGGGTGTTCCATAAGAAATAAGAAAATTTTTGTTGCAGCAAATTTACGAATCACCCTGTATTAAAACAAAATGCACCAGCCTATTCTACACCGAAAACTGTTATAAGAAAGTTTTTACAGAAATCAATTATTACTAAAAACAAAAAAGCTAGAAGGGTTTAAAGAAATCGACGAATTTTGAAAAACGCCCCCTAGCGGCCTAACGGTTTACGATAGCAAAATTCTGTTTGCACCAGTAACTTTTTCATAAAATTTGAGCTCGGGAGACGTTGGTCAAAATTTTTCTATCTCTGACAGGAACATGAGTTTCCATAAGAAAGCGTCTACTTTGGCCCACCCTGTACAGTCGCGGAATTAAAAATCCGGACGAGTCTTATAGATGATATTTGCAATTTTTGGGTAATGTAATTACTTGCATTTTTTGTTCGACTCTTAAATGAGGCATGCTGTCATGTACGAGTAATTATTTTGACTTTGACTAATTTCACCACGTAACATGATAAGTAAAGTAAAGTAAGATATACACTAAATCATTTTAAGTGTCCGGATTTTTAATTCCGCGACTGTACCATCGGTTGCATAGAAAACTGGTACAGCAAAAAAATCTATTTTGAAACTTTTGTTGGTGGCACTGTTAAGTCTATGTCAAATTTGAGGTTAGCAGTTTAGGTTTTGCGTCAATTTTGGCACAGACCTGCTAACCTAGAATTTGACATAGACTTACAGTGCCACCAACATATTCATATGTGCCTACGTTATATAATTTTTAATGATTAATGATTTATATTCCATATTCATGTTTTTTTAAAGTACAGTAGCGATCCACAGGCCGCAAAAAATATTCTGGTGGGCCGGATGCGGCCCGCGGGCCACATGTTGGACAACGCTGTCTTAGATGATAAAGAAACAACATTATGTGTTATGGGCTTATGGGATGGGGTGATTCTTGTTATTACTTCATGGTTTGGTTTTTCTAGATTTTATTCCTATTGTTTTTAAGTTTTTATCATCTCCGAAAGAGGCTGACTTTCTGGACATTACATAATTTACTAGTCGGGTACCCGGGTCTTGAAAATATACCCGGGTTGACTATTACCCGGGTATTCGCCGACATTCCTAATTCTTAGCTTTTCCTATGACTAGCAACTTGAAATTATGATTTCCAGAAGCGTTCGTACACGCTAAAAATGTTACTCTTTCGTCCAGGAGCTATTTTTTTCTAATGACAAGACATAGGTTTTATTAATCAGGAGCTTCCAGTATAAACCCGACTCGTCCGCATTGTAGATTGTTCTAAACTAAAGTGGAAGTTCTGTTAGTTTTTCTCTTAATTTTTCTTTAAATGGAGGTATTAGTTTTGGTTGTGATGACAGTTTCTCCCCAGCAATTTTTAAAAACCTTATGCCATAGCGTTTTTTAAATTTTTGTAGCCAGCCATTGCTCGCATGAAAAGGACCTGTGTGAAATTTATCATGCAGAGTCTTCGCCGTCTCTTTAATCGTGTCTCCATTAATAGGTGCGTGTTGTTCCCTTTGATTAAAAAACCACTTATAAAGAACTTTTGTATATGTTTGCTAGGACCCATGACAGTTGATCCACTCGCTAATTCCTGGTCTGAGGCGTTTTGTCCACTGTGCCTTCTCTGTATTTTCGTTCAATTTTACTTGCCACATCTTAATGGCCTGGCCTCTGGCTATCTGTTTTGCCGCCTGGCTGTCGCTGCGAGCGTCGTGGACATGTTTCCTCTCCTCCACGTGGAGGTCTATGGGCACAATTCCGGCTATCACCTGCAGTGCCTTGCTCGAAAGTTGGCCTATATCCAGAGGTCACCCTGAGCAGCACTTTCCTCTGTAACTTGGTTAACATGTTTCGGTATTTTGCAATGCTGCAAACTTTGCACCAAATAGGGGCGCCATAAAGCAGTATAGGGGGGATAACACCACACAACACCTGTCCTTTACTACTTCTCAGGCCAGCAATGTTTGGCATTAGCTAATTGAGTTTTTGGTATCTGGAACTTCCTCTTTCATCCAATATTACTCCCAAGTATCGCACGGACTTACTTATGCGAATGTCCACATCTGCCACTTTGAAGCAGATGTGTTCGCGCTTCCTCTTCCTGTTGAGAATAATAGCTTCAGTTTTTGCAGGAGCGAGGTTTAATTTTCGTCCTTCCATCCACGTTTTTATTTGTTGCAGGCAGTCATTTGTCTTGTGCATAAGTGTGTTTTCGTCATCAGCCATCGCGATTAATGCCAGGTCATCTGCGAAGGCTATCGTAGTAGCTCCAGACCTACGACCTCGTCCTAGTGGACATCCCAGAGTAAGGGCCCCAGAACAAATCCCTGTGGCACCCCTGCACTCACGTACAGTGTTTCGTCCGCACTGATTTGAATCTATGTGCTTCCTAAGGTAGTTCGATGTCAGCTGGGGTAGTTATTGGGATATCCCCCTTCTATGCAGTTCCTGCATTATTATACTGTGGCATGCAGTGTTGAAGGCGTTTGACACATCCAGCGTTACCAACACACACCACCGTTTTCCGCTGTTCCTAACTATTTGGCACACTTTTTCCAGTGCGTGAACCGTTGATCTCCCTCTACAAAATCCAAACTAGTTTCTATGGAGTGCGCCTTTTCCTTCTATATCTAATTCCAGCCTCTTCCTTATCAACTGCTCATATAGTTTGCTGAGGATGTTGAGCAGACATATAGGTCTGTATGATGACGGGTTTTCAGGTGTTTTTCCCAGTTTTAGTATCAACACCAGCGTGGCTAACTTCCAGTCCCTTGGGAAGCTCTGACTTTGTAGTTGGTCGTTCATGACTTCTAGCAACCACCTGGTTTGGCCTTTACCACTTCCTTAATGGCATCTGGCCCAGGTGCTCCGCCACTCTTCATACCCCCAACCAACTCTAATAGCTTCTTGAGAGTGAATGGCGTTACTTTCCTTGTTGTCCCAGGGGTGCACCATCTATCCATTGTTTGAGGAAAGAACACTCTAGCAATCTCCTTCTTCTCCATTGGGAGCGCATATGGCATTAGTCCTTTAAGACTTCTCGTGGCAATTCTGTATCCTTCCCCCCCACGGATTGTTGTTGAGCTCCTCGCACAGGTCTCTCCAATGCAGCCGTTTAGATTTATTAATGAGCCTTCGCAGTTCTTTCCTACTGTCTATAGAGTATCTTGGCCTCCGCTTCCTCTTCCTCATTCCTAGGTCTTCTCTCATTAATTCTGGTTATGCGGCGTCTATAGCTGTTACATACCCTCCTCATAAAATCGATTGGTTCATTCCACCAGCATCGATATGTGGTTTTCCTTTCGTTGCCGCTGTAGCCAATACTGCCCCTGTACGCCAAGAATATTTTCACATGTGCAATATTGTTTGTTTGTTTCCATACTTATCCGTAATTCAAGGCTAGCCTGGAAAACATCACTGTCAATCACTGCCTTTCTCTTGGTGATGCTTCTTGTCGGTGCCTTCTCGCACTTCACTTTGAAGTAAATGAACGTATGGTAGCTCATATTTTCTTCGTCAATAACACGCCAGTTCAAGCATCTAGATTTAAGTGTTTGTCGACGTGAGGTCCAAACTTAAGAAGCTGTAAAGAAATCGTTTGGTGAATGAAGAAGAGTGCCACTACAAAGAGGAATTTTGGAGTACTTGGAACGGATTACGGGACACTTTTAGCACCCTGAAATTCTAGCGGTGGCTTTACTCACTTTTCCCTGTATTTTTGTGAAACTTTATTCTCGGCGTTAAATAATAGTAAAATCAATAAAAGAAACCGACTGACAGATGAAGTTAGTAGCACTTACTTGGGCTTGAGTGCACGAAATACAATTCAGCAATAAAAAAATCCGTAATGTAAAGAATTGTTTGTGTTTGCTTTTCTAACAAATAAATATATCAAAAATAAAACTCTACTTTTACTAGGGCTGCAAATATCACAGAATTATGGATATTTTTAAATGCGGCGCGACACCCGAGTTAAGCTAGGTTTTTTACGAACTTTGAGACACCGAGCTCAAAAGGTTTGCCATCACTGGTCTATGACCATGTCAACCTCAGGGAAAAACAAATCCATATCTCCCTTTCTGTATAAATATCTATTCCCGACTTGAACACATAATGTTTCCGAAAAGCAACTCTAATTTTGCTCGTAAAGGAGGGAAAGTATTTGAATACACGAACTGTATCCAGTGCTGTTCGATCAAATTATATCATTTCGTTTAACTAATGATGATTACTTATTACAATTAGTTTTTTCTGACTATTATCCAGTATTATCTGTCACTTTTGCAGCTGCTTTGATTCTATTTCATTTGCTTGAACAACGAAAATACAAAAGTGAAAAGTGAAACAAAGGAGTAGTAAGAGGTTATCAAACTGACTATAATTTTACCGTGTTGACTGTCAATTGTTTAAAGCCGCATACACATATAGCCCGCTCCTTAAGATGTAACAGCTCATTAGTGTCCTTGTTTTGGGTTTCCCTACCAGTCGCTTCCCTTCTATATTTCCTCCATATACTTTTGTTAGTAAAGTCTGCACATTACCCTTTTCCCTTTTCTTATTTTACTATAAGGAACTGGACGAAACAAAAAATCTAGAATTTTTGGTCAGGTCGGCTTTAAATATAGTTTGTTTTTATAATGCTGTCACTGTGACATTTGTCCAAAATCAGACTAAAATGCCACACTATAAAGAGCAAGCACAATATCTTGTTTTAAACATTTAGAGACTTTCTCCAAGAGGAGAATCGTTGAGTTGGTGTAGATCAAGGATATCTTGGTATGAATAATGTGCTATTTCAAGCATCGCTTACATAAAAGGTTAAGTATATGTCAAATTCTTTCTGATGTCCACTATCTCTGGTCTAAATATGATTCTTTTTAATTCCACTTTAATATCAGACATACGTTTTCAATGCTACGTTTTGTTATTTATGACATCACGATAAAAGGGTAATGTGTAGACTTCATTCTGTTCTCTGGCATTTGCTAAATTTGTCTGGTCCACTGTAGTCTCTGAAGTTCAATGTTTGTTGATACATTTGGTTCCTTTAGTATCCCATAGATTCCATGTCCGTATCTCATCCTCTAGCCTTCTTTCTTAATTAGTTCATAAATTCGACGCAGGATCTTTTAAATGTATCGAGCATCCTTTCTCTTTCTGGCAGGATCACCAAGGTTTCCTCTTCGTATGTAAGTACCGGCCTTAGAATCGTCTTGTAGAGTTTTAGTTTCTCTCATTGCCACAATTGATCGTCCTAAAACGTTAATGTCATCTGCATATTCCGTTGTCTGTTTTGAATTATGATATGTAGAGGCAATGTCAGTATTGCATGATACTACTTAGAATTTAGAAAGTTAACGCCAACTTTCTTGAAAATTAACGCCAACTTTTTGTTTTCGGTCAGATATTAATAATCTATTACGCGTTGATCAAAATAACAAATGTGTGTTTTTATTGACGTTAAGAATTTTTCGTAATACTGTACCGTTATTCTATTTTAACTGAACTAAATAAACACATGCAAAATCATTTATAATAGTCGCCGGCTGTTAGAAAAAAAATGAAGTCAATCATAATGGCTGCCGGCCGTTACGGATTTATAAATTATGTTTAATAAATTGTTCTTAAAATGTATACATTTTTATTACGAAAAATCTTGGAACGACACAAGCCCGATATGCAAATAACATTATAAACTTTGGTATCCCCTTGGATTACAAAATAGCGGCGTTCGTTAGTTGCTATACAGTGTGTCCAAGATAAGGAGGGCCAGTATGGGGATCTCGGTAATGGTAAGAGATACAAATTTGGTTAAATGAGAAGAAAGTTGCGCAATTAAAGGACTAAAAAAATGACGTCTAGAAATCCTTGATATGATTTTTCGTTTTTGAATTATCTCAAAAAACCCGAATTTTTGGATTTTCTTTTTTATTTTTTCCTGGCGTTAATATTAAAGTTAGAGCGAAACTGATTACACTTCTTTATAGCAACTTTTAGTGCACTTAATGATTACGTTATCAATTTTTTTATCCGACGTTTCGTCTTCGAGAAACCATCATCAACTTCATTTTTTTAAATACGGTCCTGATTTTCTGATGCCAAATTTGCAAAGCCCTTTTTATTATGCATTCAACAATGTGCCACATGTTATGGTTTAATTACGTTTCGAGCTTTTTTCTGATCATTATCAGAAAATTTTTTAGATACGGACCTGCATTTCTCATAATTTTGTAAAAATAAGTTCATACAGTAAGTTAGGCCTTTTTACATGCCGTTAAAATATTAAAATGCACATCATAATGTCATAATTCTGATACATTAATTTAAAACCAACCAATAACTATTAACAATAAACAAAAAAGAAATGAACAAAATATAGGCAGAAAGAAGAACAAAACGAACATTGAAACCATTTAATAGGTATTAAATTTACAGAAGGTACTCAAAAAGGTTGCCATCATTCTCTATGCATAAATAACATCTAACTGTAGAATCTAAAACATTATTCAGCAATACTGGCGTTATACTTTGAAAGGCTTCAAGAACCAATCTTCTAAGTTCTTCTTCTATTTCAAAA
The DNA here is from genome assembly GCA_940337035.1 of Agriotes lineatus. NCBI lineage: Eukaryota > Metazoa > Arthropoda > Insecta > Coleoptera > Elateridae > Agriotes > Agriotes lineatus. Next base: position 81,809 of record CALNHX010001723.1, on the reverse strand, counting down.
CGTTAAATACCTATTACATTGTTTCAACGCTCGTTTTCTCATTCTTTCTGCCTATCTTTTGTTCATTTATTTGTTGTTTATTGTTAATAGTTATTGGTTGCTTATTAAATTAATGTATCAGAATTATGACATTATGATGTGCATTTTAATATTTTAACGGCATGTAAAAAGGCCTAACTTACTGTATGAACTTATTTTTACAAAATTATGAGAAATGCAGGTCCGTATCTAAAAAATTTTCTGATAATGATCAGAAAAAAGCTCGAAACGTAATTAAACCATAATATGTGGCACACTGTTGAATTCAGAGTAACAAGGGCTTTGCAAATTTGGCACCAAAAAACCAGGACCGTATTTAAAAAAATGAAGTTGATGATGGTTTCTCGAAGACGAAACGTCGGATAAAAAAATTGATAACGTAATCATTAAGTCCACTAAAAGTTGCTATAAAGAAGTTGAATCAGTTTCGCTCTAACTTTAATATTAACGCCAGAAAAAAATTAAATAGAAACTCCAAAAATTCGGTTTTTTTGAGATAATTCAAAAACGAAAAATCATATCAAGGATTTCTAGACGTCATTTTTTTAGTCTTTTAATTGCAAAACTTTCTTTCCATTTAACCAAATTTGTATCTCTTACCATTACCGAGATCCCCATACTGGCCCTCCTTATCTTGGACACACTGTATATCGGCCTAATGACGTTAATAACTATTTTGTAATATCTACATGTTATAGTACTACATTTATTTTCACATACCAAGAATGCGGAGGGCATACAATTGAAAATTTAATCAATCTTGTGATTGGTTGTTAAGAAATAGGTATAAACCCAGTAGTGCAGCAATTTTTATTATAATATACAGTGTGTCCAAGATAAGGAGGGCCAGTATGGGCATCTCGGTAATGGTAAGAGATACAAATTTGGTTAAATGGGAAGAAAGTTGCGCAATTAAAGGACTAAAAAAATGACGTCTAGAAATCCTTGATATGATTTTTTGTTTTTGAATTATCTCAAAAAAACCGAATTTTTGGATTTTATTTTTTATTTTTTTCTGGCGTTAATATTAAAGTTAGAGCGAAACTGATTAAACTTCTTTATAGCAACTTTTAGTGGACTTAATGATTAAGTTATCAATTTTTTTATACGACGTTTCGTCTTCGAGAAACCATCATCAACTTCATTTTTTAAATACGGTCCTGGTTTTTTGATACCAAATTTGCAAAGCCCTTGTTACTCTGAATTCAACAATGTGCCACATATTATGGTTTAATTACGTTTCGAACTTTTTTCTGATTATTATCAGAAAATTTTTTAGATACGGACCTGCATTTCTCATAATTTTGTAAAAATAAGTTCATACAGAAAGTTAGGCCTTTTTACATGCTGTTAAATATTAAAATGCACATCATAATGTCATAATTCTGATACATTAATTTAATAAGCAACCAATAACTATTAACAATAAACAACAAATAAATGAACAAAAGATAGGCAGAAAGAATGAGAAAACGAGGCTTGAAACAATGTAATAGGTATTTAACGTTTTGAAATAGAAGAAGAACTTAGAAGATTGGTTCTTGAAGCCTTTCAAAGTATAACACCAGTATTGCTGAATAATGTTTTAGGTTCTACAGTTAGATGTTATTTATGCATAGAGAATGATGGCAACCTTTTTGAATACCTTCTGTAAATTTAATACCTATTAAATGGTTTCGATGTTCGTTTTGTTATTCTTTCTGTCTATCTTTTGTTCATTTCTTTTTTGTTTATTGTTAATAGTTATTGGTTCGTTATTAAATTAATGTATCAAAATTATGACATTATGATGTGCATTTTAATATTTTAACGGCATGTAAAAAGGGCTAACTTTCTGTATGAACTTATTTTTACAAAATTATGAGAAATGCAGGTCCGTATCTAAAAAATTTTCTGATAATGATCAGAAAAACGCTCGAAACGTAATTAAACCATAATATGTGGCACATTGTTGAATTCAGAGTAACAAGGGCTTTGCAAATTTGGTATCAAGAAACCAGGACCGTATTTAAAAAAATGAAGTTGATGATGGTTTCTCGAAGACGAAACGTCGGATAAAAAAATTGATAACTTAATCATTAAGTCCACTAAAAGTTGCTATAAAGAAGTTTAATCAGTTTCGCTCTAACTTTAATATTAACGCCAGAAAAAAATAAAAAAGAAAATCCAAAAATTCGGTTTTTTTGAGATAATTCAAAAACGAAAAATTATATCAAGGATTTCTAGACGTCATTTTTTTAGTCCTTTAATTGCGCAACTTTCTTCCCATTTAACCAAATTTGTATCTCTTACCATTACCGAGATCCCCATACTGGCCCTTCTTATCTTGGACACACTGTATATCATACAATAATAGCAGTAGGTTTCAAACTGTCAGTCAAGTTACTGAACAGTTGTCAATTTGAATGGAAATCTGAAAAAAATAAGATCCGTCCCAATATTGAATGTACCTGTACGAATTTTAAAGTTTTGAAAAGTAATTGTCAAAATCATGTACATAATTACTAAAGTTGCTCACTTAACCTTTCGCTGGACAGATTATAGAACAGAATTTGATTTCTGTGATGGTATACTATCGGAATTGTCATGGTAATAAGGTATCGCAATTTCTCCTAATTAGTTATCCGAAATTGTCGATATGTGAACACAACTGTATATCATTAATGTTTCCATGATCAAAATGTCACCCATAACAGCCAATGCTGTTAACATTTAACAGCCACTGCCATTATTTAATTAGTAGAAACTACAAAAACTGTTAAACAACATATGGCCGATATTACTTATAACTGGCTAGGATAATTTTTTAGCTTTGGCCACAAAATCTATACTTGTCTGGTATATCCTCAGTATCGACATAATACCGTTAAAATACTGAATTTGAGTATGAAGGTGAAACGCAATGTAATACTAGATTTAGAAAGTTAAATTGCGAGTTAAGTGGTAGAGCAACTTGCAGAATTTTTCATTCTACAGCTGAACTTTATCCCATTTCTTTTTTATGTTGTTTCTGGGTTAATGCATGTATTTCATTAATAAGAGCATATTATTATTATTATTACTATTATTATTATTGTATAATTACAAGCGACTTTTGTTGTAGATGCGAAGATATGAAACTTCCCTAGGATCATGTATCATTAAAAGAAACGTTGAAACGAACATCATCACCTTTAAATAAGAAACAATGGAAAATAAGTGTGGTAGTTCTGCAGGAACTGCACCATCCAAAATGCAGAACATGAATAGCAATGAAAGTTTTGATGAGCCATCTATTAAGCAAGAAGTAATTGAATTCAAGGATGAAAATTATGAAAACAAAACATTTGACAAAATTAACATAAATACTGCTTCTAGTGAAGAGAAACCTTATAGTAGCTCTGTTTGGGAATACAGAACGGCACGTAAAAGTGATTTAGTCAAACATATGAAAACAACAGTGAAAAGTAGTTTACTTACACATTTGGGAACTCATACAGGAGAAAAGCCTTACAGTTGCTCTGTTTGTGAATACAGAACAGGGCAAAAAGGTCATTTAATTACACATGTGAAAATTCATACAGGAGAAAAGCCTCACGCTTGTTCTGTTTGTCAATACAGAACGACTAATCAAAGTAATTTAGTCAAACATATGAAAGCTCATACAGGAGAAAAGCCCTACAATTGCTCTGTTTGTGAATATAGAACAACACAGAAAAGTAATTTAGTTACACATATGACAACTCATACAGGGGACAAGCCTTACAGTTGTTCTATTTGTGAATACAGAACCGCAGTGAAAAGTAATTTAGTTTTACATATGACAACTCATACAGGAGAAAAGCCTCACCGTTGCTCTGTTTGTGAATACAGAACAGCGTATAAAGGTGCTTTAGTCAAACATATGAAAGCTCATACAGGAGAACTGTCTCACAGTTGCTCGGTTTGTGAATTCAGAACAACAGCGAAAAGTAGTTTAATTAGACACATGAGGACTCATACAGAAGAAAAGCCTTATAGTTGTTCGGTTTGTGAATACAGAACAGCGATGAAAAATAATTTAGTTACACATATGACAACTCATACAGGAGAAAAGCCTCACCGTTGCTCTGTTTGTGAATACAGAACAGCACAGAGAAGTATTTTAGTTACACATATGAGGATTCATACAGGAGAAAAACCTTACAGTTGCTCTGTTTGTGAATACAGAACAACACGGAAAAGTAGTTTAGTTACACATATGACAACTCATACAGGAGAAAAGCCCTACAGTTGCTCTGTTTGTGAATTCAGAGCGGCATATAAAAGTGCTCTAGTCGAACATTTGAAAGCTCATACAGGAGAAAAGCCTCACAGTTGCTCCGTTTGTGAATTTAGAACAGCACAGAAAAATAATTTAGTTGCACATATGAGGACTCATACAGGAGAAAAGCCTTACAATTGCTCTGTTTGCGAATACAGATCGGCACATAAAAGTAGTTTAGTTACACATATGACAACTCATACAGGGGACAAGCCCTACAGTTGCTCTATTTGTGGATACAGAACAGCGCAGAAAAGTAGTTTAGTTACACATATGACAACTCATACAGGAGAAAAGCCTCACCGTTGCTCTGTTTGTGAATACAGAACGGCACATAAAAGTGATTTAGTCAAACATATGAATGTTCATACAGGAGAAAAGCCTCACAATTGCTTTGTTTGTGAATACAGAACCGCAGTGAAAAGTAATTTAGTTAAACATATCAGGACTCATACAGGTGAAAAGCCTCACTGTTGCTGTGTTTGTGAATACAGAACGGCACATAAAAGTGATTTAGTTAAACATATGAAAGCTCATACAGGAGAAAAGCCTCACAATTGCTTTGTATGTGAATACGGCACCACAGTGAAAAGTAGTTTAATTTCACATATGACAACTCATACAGGAGACAAGCCATACAGTTGCTCTATTTGTCAATACAGAGCAGCACAGAAAAATATTTTAGTTACACATATGAGGATTCATACAGGAGAAAAACCTTACAGTTGCTCAGTTTGTGAATACAGAACAGCACGGAAAAGTACTTTAGTTAAACATATGAAAGCTCATACAGGAGAAAAGCCTCATGGTTGCTCTCTTTGTGAATTCACAACGGCACATAAAAATGCTTTAATCAAACATCTTAGGATTCATACAGGAGAAAAACCTTACAGTTGCTCTGTTTGTGAATACAGAGCAGCACGGAAAAGTACTTTAGTTGAACATATGAAAGCTCATACAGGAGAAAAGCCATACAGTTGTTCTGTTTGTGAATACAGAACAGCACATAAAAGTGATTTAGTTAGACATATGAAAACTCATACAGAAGAAAAACCTCATGGTTGCTCTATATGTGAATACAGAACAATACAGAAAAGTAGTTTACTTACACATATGACAACTCATACAGGGGACAAGCCCTATAGTTGTTCTATTTGTGAATACAGAACAGCACAAAAAAGTAGTTTAGATAAACATATGAAAACTCATACAGAAGAAAAGCCCCACAGTTACTCTGTGAATTCAGAACAGCAGTGAAAAATAGTTTAGTTACACATATGAGGACTAATACAGAAGGGGACAAGCCTTATAGTTCTCTGTTTCTGAATACAGAACAGCACAGAAAAGTAGTTTAGTTACACATAATGACAACTCATACAGGAAAAGCCTCACCGTTGCTGTTTGTAAATACAGAACGGCACATAAAAGTGTTTTAGTCAAACATGAAAAAAAGCCTCACAGTTGTTCTGAAAATTCAGAACAGCAGTTAAAAATAATATAGTTACACATATGAGGACCGTACAGTTGCTCTGTTTGTGAATACAGAATAGCACATAAAAGTCATTTAGTTACACCTATAAAACTCATACAGGAGAAATTTATGGTCCATCCCTTACGTATGATACCGCATACAAAATTCAAAAAATGCAAAATTCTTGTTTGAGACTTATATTTAGTATCAAAAAGTTTGATCATGTCTCACATAAATTAACTGAACTGGGCTGGCTCACGATGGCTAATAGGAGGAAATTGCTAAGTGCTTCATTCTTTCATAAAATTATAACTGAGAAGAAGCCTTCCTATTTATTTCGTAAAATCAGATTTAGAGAAGATGTTCACAACTTAAATATTCGATTCAAAGGAATCATTACGCCACCACTGCATAAAACGGCGCTTTTCGAACGAGGCTTCAGTTATCAAGTGTCAAAATTATACAATACTTTCTCCCCTGAATCACAAGCATTATCACTGTCTTGCTTTAAAAAGCAATACAGCAAAACTTTAATGTATCAACAGTCGCATAACAGTTACAGGTAAATTATTATTATTAAATGAGATTGCATCTATTATTATTAAATGAGAGGCAGAATTAGTTTTAGGTTTATAATATTAATTAGGATTAGGCAACATGTTTTTTTCTTTTTCAATATTTTGCATTATTATTATTATTATTATTATTATTAAAAGCCGCACAGTTTCTCTGTGAATTCAGAACAGCACATAAAAGTGATTTAGTAAAAAACATGAAAACTCATACATATGTTTGTGAATACAAAACAGCACGGAAAAGTACTTTAGTTAAACATGAAAACTCATACAGGGGAAAAGCCATACAGTTTTATGTTTGTGCATACAGAACAGTGCAGAAATGTAGTTTAGTGAAGCATGTGAAAAGTTGTACAAATAAAAGTCTTATAGTTGCACTGCTGGTGAATACAGAACACATCATATAAAAATTATTTATAGGTAGTTACATAAGTAAATATTCATACAGGAGAAAAGTTGTATACGTATACTGTAAATATAAAGCAACACAAGTATAATTTAATTCTGCATATAAGCACTGATAACCGGAGAAGAATGTTAAGTTGAATGTCTTATTTTTGTGAATGCAGTTAAGTACAGAAAAGCATTTTACATATGTAGTACGTTAACTAGTAATCTTTATAGTAAATTTTAAATATAATGAATTAAGATATACAGATTGTCCGAAATCCGTTTTGAACATAGGAAATTAATGAGTGCGACAAGGAAGACATAAACAAAATGGGTAGCAAGACAAAGATAGAATGTAATCATGGCTAGCTAAATTCTTAAACTAAAATTGAGTCAATGAAACAAACACTTCTGTCAAATATTTTATCTCTCATTAAGAGTATAAAGTGAGGTTTAAATAATTACAATAATTATGTGAATAGTAAACAATAGTAGATTTAAACCTTACTTTATACTTTTAATGACAGATAAAATATTTGACAGAAGCGTTTGTTTGTTTCATTGACTTAATTTTAGTTTAAAAATTTACCTACCCATGATCACATTCTATCTTTGTCCTGCTACCCATTTTGTTTATGTCTTCCTTGTTGCACTCATTAATTTCCTATGTTCAAAACGGATTTCGGACAACCTGTTTACTGCTCAACAAATGAACTGGACCACCCATTAAAAATTGCATTTGTTACATTACGTCATAAAAAATAAGGTTTTTGTTTTATAGTATCCTCATATTTAATTGTGCTGTCCTCAAATATCAACTGAAGCATTACAAAATCATTTTAATAAAATTAAAAAATAATAAAACTATATTTAACAAAAATAAGGGAAAGAACAAAAAAGAAAATTAATAGTTTTTTGAGTCTCCTCGGAACCTTTACAAATTTTTGGCATATTTTGTATGCAGTGTGCTATCAACATTCGAGCAAAATTCAAAATTTTCAAATGATCCTTTAATAGACTTGTCTGTCCGTCCGTCCGTCCGGGACGCTGTTTCAGCAGCCAAACCGTAAGAGATAGAGAAAAAAGTTATTAAAGTTATATGTTTGGAATGGTCATGTCAGCTCAGGAACCGAATTTCAGTCACGTGACACTTTCGGTTTTCGAGAAATCACAAAAAATACCGTTTTTCAAATAGAACGCGTATTAAATAAAAATGTTTCAGCAGCCAAACGGAGCTGCGACCCTCTGCGCCTTAAAACGTCGATCGGTTAGGCAACCACTTTGACACCTTCCAGGTCTGGGTACAGTTTTTATTTAATACGCGTTCTATTTGAAAAACGGTCTTTTTTGTTTTTTTTAAATGAGACATTTGTCTCACTGGACTGCTAGTAATATTCTATTACTGGACTTCGATTTATTTATGAAAAGAAATGCCTTTTATAGTGACACAATCCTGAAAGGTTACCAAAAATACCATGACTGTCCTTTTGGAAAATATTTTTAAAAATTGCACCAATATATGGGAAGAGTCCGGTTCATTTGTTGGGCAGTATATAATAATTTAATTTCGATAAAATTCATAACATGTTTAAATGCTAAAATTGCAGGTGTGTATTTTATGTTGGTGACAGTATGTGATATGCATTGGTTGCAAATCTACCCTCTAATTCGTTATTGTTGGTAATAACCGTAAATATTGTAGTTAATCTAAGTCGCTAATAGCAATAAGACAGAATTGTCCAATTTGTTTGCATAATATTTGTTCTCTTACGAATTTGTATGAAATATTTAGGCATCTTATATGTAGTCCATTAGTATTTACAACAATTATTGATTTCTATAATCTCTGAAACTTGTTTGTGGCGCTTGAATGTTGTACAGTCTGTTAACCAAAAAAGGTTTTTTAATGGTGCAAACAGATTGACTCAGGGCATTTCTTGGAATACCTTGCACATTTTGTATTTATTTTTTCTTTATATGATGTAAAACAAAAGTTCAATGAATTAATGCTTGTATTTGAAAACTGTTGCTATTGGGTGTACTCAATGTGTCATTATTTATGTCAGTTTTTCTAGAGTAGCTAAACTATTTCAATATTTTGAATATCTGTCAACGGCATATACCTACATGGTGTTTTTAATTAGTCTATGTAAGAGGTAAAAGAGTGATTCTTCAATTCGATTTTTGATGATTAATTCAAATAAAAATGCAGGGTCTGACAGAAATGTGGGGATGAAAGATATTTCTAAATGTATGGCAATTACATATAATTCGTATAGGTAAAAATTTTAGGCTTTTATGTAAAAAACTACTGAATTTCAGAAAACTGCTGTAAATAATAGAAAACAATTGAATGATATCAAGCAATTGTTTTTGTAAACTACTTTTCAAATTGAAAATAGTGGCTCTGGGTGTTCAATATTTCCAAATTTAATCATTTCGAACTTTTTCTAATGCAAAACCCCGTAAATTTTTTTGTTTATGAAGCTCTTCTAACGAGCTATCTTTTGACTAAATTCAGACATTTATAAATATATATTTGAGTTTAAGAAATATAAGTCTCTCGAGCCAACAATGTTAATTAAAGCCCCATCGGTATATTAAACTGTCCAGAGTTATTGTGCGAATTAGACATCTTACACGCAATCACAAAACCTTCTGTATCAAGAAACATAAATCTGTAAATATGTTACTGGCAAATTTTGTAGGTATTTATGCTATGCAAACTTACGACCGGCATCAGGTAACTCAGGTGAATTAATCACCAGAGTCAGGCCAACTGATAATCTGATAACGAAAAATTATAAGATGAATATGTAAGAATGTTTAAAACACACACGATCAAAGGCTGCAACTAAACCTAAACCAGCTAGAACGACACGTAGGCTGGGGATGAGAATGAGTGATTCCGGTTTGTTTAATATAATCTCCAACTTCAAACATAATATAACATACTACCTGCACTTGTGCGGTCACTATATAAATGCCTAGGCATTCTATACATTCTGTATAATGACAAGAGATTTGCCCGGCATTATGTTTAGTCGACAAACATTAGATGAACGGACAGATTTTTTTTATGAAATTGCTTAAAATGCCTAGCTGTTATATTAAATGACTGATTTATACAAGTTGCCTGTAACATATACGAGTAACATGCCTATGACCAGAATGTGTAATTATGCTAATGATCTCGAAATAGACTAGTTTTCTAATTCAACAAGTACATTTCATATAATAAAAAACAACTAGCTATTACCCGCGACTTCGTTCGCGCGATGTTCGTTATTTGTGTATTAAATAATGACTAATTATTTCCTGTCATCCCATCCCCGTCCTCGTCCCCGTCCACTTTCCCGTCCCGCCCCGTTCCCTCCCCTCCGCTCCCATCCCTTCCTGTCCAGTCCCGTCCCGTCCCTTCTTCCCCGTCCCCCGCTCCCATCCCATCCCTTCCCGTCCCATCTCGCCCCGTTCTCTCCCCTCCCATCCCATCCCTTCCCGTTTCGTCCCGTTTCATCTTGCCCCGTTCCCTCCCCTCCCATCCTGTCCCGTCCCGTCCCGTCATCTCCTATTTTCACTTTCAGGGGACAAATTTCCAAAAACTTTGAATGACCAAGTTCAAAATTTGATCTTACAAAATTCCAACCTCTTTTTTACCCCATTAGGGGTTGACTTTTCAAAATCCTTTCTTAGCGGATGCCTACTCCCTATTAGAAATCTGCCTGCCAAATTTCAAATGCCATTTTCGCAATCAACGTCTTAAAAAACCTCAATAACGACACTCATCGATTTTTAGGGTTATTTACCCCATTTCACCCCTCTGAGGGGTTGATTTTCGGAAAATCACGAAATACGTGTTTGCTTATTTGTTTTTAGGAGTACTCCTACGAAGTTTCAAGTCGAAATGTCTATTTAATATTATTTTTCCATACAAAATTGGAACCCCCATTTTACCTTTTTAGGGGTTGAATTTCGAAATATCCTTTCTTATTCCTTGCATACATCATAAAGGGAACCTCTGTACACAATTTCAGCTTTCTAAGTCCAAGGGTTTGGGCTGGGCGTTGATGAGTGAGTGAATGAGTCGGGACTTTTAGAAATATATATAAGATAATAGTTAATTGTGTACCTATATACATTTTTGCCCCCCTCTAACTGGAACCCTGGCTACGCTCTTGCAGCTTATCAGCAATACCAATTTTCGTTAATTGTTATTTTACATGTATTTTGACGTTTGTCTCCGGACCGTTGATTTCAAGTAAACATTTAGTAGTTACAGTAGTTCATTGCAAAAAATCGGCAGAACGCCGCAGGCTGACTTCGAGAATACACTTGGTCTACTGTTGTTTTTTATCCATTTATTTTCGATTTAGGACTTTTGTGCACATCTACACGGTGGCAGCTTTCATTTAAAAAAATAATTATCGAAATCGGACCGGTGGAAGTCTCAAAATAGATGTCGAAAGAAAACGCTTCACGTTTTAAATATATATATATATATATATATATATATATATATATATAAATACTAGACCTCGTGGCCAGCCTACGTCTGGCCCGGTCAGCGTAAAGAAACGGTTAACAATAAAAATGCTTGCTCAAGGCGGCAGCCAGCTTTCGTCCGGCGCTGCCAGCGTTAACAATACAAATGCTTGCCGCGTCGCCACTTGTGCGCGATTGGCAGGTGCGCGCGCCTGCTTACGGTCTGGACGGCATCGGCTCTTATAATATAAGATGAATAATACCGGGTGATCATAAATGGTTGATTTTTTTCTCTTATGTTGGCACGGTTTATGTTGGTGGCATTGTAAGTTTATGTCAAAACTCGAGGTTAGCAGGTTGGGTTTTGCGTCAGTTTGTGTCAAATTCGAGGTTAGCAGGCTAGGTTTTGACATAGTTACAGTGCCACCAACATAAACAGTGCCAACCTAAGAAAAAAATGACAACCATTTATGGTCACCTGGTACTTATATTGTGAAATAACATTCATATATGTGAATTGATTGTAATTATTTTAGTTGTTATGTATCATCGAAATAATAATGTATATTATTACAACAACCGCTGTCAATTATTGTAATTGTTATTGTAATTGTTATTGTAAAATAATTTCCATTCAGTAATGTATATATTGTAATGACCCTCTCCTTATGGGACAAAATAAATAAATAATGTGCATAAATACAAGTGGTTTTAATAAGAATTCAAATAAGCTTTCTCAGGGCTTATTAAAAAGATGTTTGTTATTATTAATTAAATAAATTGTTTGTTGCCTTTACTATTTTATTTATTGGCAACTTACCCAAATAATGCTCCGCCTATTGCATGAGAAAACGCTTCTCAAAGGGTTAGGTTTTAATACCCAGTATAGCATTTACTGTTAGGTATGATTTTATTCAAGTATGGGAAATAGCAGACCTTCCTGCATCTGACAGTTTTAACCTATAACTTGACAGCATAAACACAAAAATGAATGGCCGCATAAAATTGGCGTAATTGACCTTAAAATACCAACAATCAACGAATTTCGCGTCAGGAAAATATACAATGCAATTATGACGTAATATGTCTAATCTGTTTTGTTTTTATGACTTCAAAAGCAGGCCGACTTGGCAATTGTTTTCCTCGTTTCCGGTTCTGGGGTAAAATTTTGTCGCCACCCTCAAAATCAACCGATGCTATCGCGATAAAAACCTTCTGGAACGAAGCTGGTGCTGGACCTTGTAAATTATCTATTTTTGCTGCAGCCCAAAATTAATGGGCATCCGCATCGGCTTTGATGTTAAATTTACCTTATAAGTCGAGTATCGATGCTGGCTCGCCAAATGAAAGGACGCCACAGCTCTAATAAAACTGGTGATGGCCCCTGCTCCAAATCTCTACACACTTGCACCAAGGAGGGTCTACTCTACTCGCTGGATACAAATTTCAGCCGACCTCTGCTCCGGAACTCGTTGAAAAGTGCGTTCGATGCCGGACGCAGTTGGTCAAATCTCGCAGCACAGATTCCTTTTCACTGGGATATTTTAGCACAATGACTTTATGGACACAGATGCTCTGCACACCGAAGAATATTAAAAATAACTTTTCGACTTCAACAGAAAACTTTTATATTCAGAAATTTACAATTTTCTGTAAGCCTAACTTTCAAACAGCTAATTTTTTTGTGGCTTGGGTTGACAACAATAATAATTGAACATCAGGTTACTTAGCAACTAATACATCAATTGTTCTTGGAAGTAAGATTTTATACAATTATTTACTTATAAAACTAAACTGTTTTTCAATAATTGTCAATTGTAGCACTTTGTAACTTAAATCTCTGCTTTTACACTATTAGTTTTAATTGCAATGTTTGCACGAATTTGATTAGCACTGCACAATTGTCTTTAGCCTGTAGTAGGTTGCCTTATCTTGTTCTTTGTAATCTATGCTTGGTTAGCTCTGCTTTGCACCGTTTCTTTACCCGTCAGCTGCGTTAGCCGTTTGCTGCCCTCGTAATTTACTTTTTAACGAATGATATAATTTTCGTAACGAATCAAACATTTTTGTATCAATGTAAATGCACATTATTGTCTTGACTTATCAATATTAACTCTGTCAGTCCACATAAGTTGAATACACCTGCCATAACGAGCACATTTTATGAAATTTAACTGACCGCTTACGTTTTCATGTCTTGAAATATTATAAGTAGAGTCAGTGCAATTCCCGTAAATCAGCTTTCAATTTCAATTTGAGGAACTTTATATTTTCGGAACTAAGCACGTTGGCGACATTTTAAAAGTAAATGTATGTTGCTCTTTTTATTGCAAATACGGCTCTGCTATCCGTGTGCGCCACTTTCCCAACACCAGTATAAGGTAGTTTTGTACCTGTCAAGGTTACTCAATAAATGTGTATGAGTTTTAAAATTTAAAGTTTAGGTAAATTCATAAGACGTAGTAGTATTTGTACAAACTGTAGACATATGTGTAAGTGTTTGCAAAGTGAGTAGTACCTTATTAAAAGCCCAATTAGAAGAAGCCGGGGTCGGTAGCTCAGTGGTAAGCATCCTGACTACTGATCTAAGGGTCGCGAGTTCGATTCCAGGTCCCGGTGAGGTTTTCAAAAATAAAAAATGCAGATGAAAGCGTCTACAGAATGCCATCATTCGGAAGTGATGTAAAGCCGTGGGTCCCATGTTACTACGATGTGTAGCATGTAAAAGATCCCTTGTTAGGGTTGGAACTCCTTAGTCTCGCCAAAATTCTAAGTAGGACTTTGACCATATGACCAAAGCAGTCGGTGTCTAAGGTACCTGGTACTCTGCATGCCTAGACCTTGTCCATTAACAAACAAACAAACCAATTAGAAGAAATAAAGTTGTTGATGTTATGGATATGTGATTGATTACACGATGTCTTGTAAAATATGTAAAGATGAAGTAGCTGATAGTGATCAGAACTGCTTTTGTGACTTTTGTAAGCAGCTTATGCACAAAAAATGCTTAGGCCTATCAGCCACGGAAGATCGGTGTTTACCTTTAAAAAAATTGAGTCTTAAAAATAGTGTGCTTGGAGTGTGCTAATGGCATAAGCAAATTAGCTGAATCAATAGATGTACTAAGAAGAGTATACCACTCTCTTGGAATAAGGGCGCACACGGCCGGGACTAGCTCAGATATCCTCGGCAGAATAGTGGCGTGGGAAAGGAATAGGTATAGATCCTTTCGGCTTTCACAAAAATATACCACTTGCATTAAAAAAAATAGGGCGCCTGGTTGTCTTCACAACCTATACGAAACCAGCGGGTAAACTCACCACCTACCTTTAGCGCTTACGCTGCAAGATGTTTTCGCTCGACAGTCGGGAAGGTTGTCGACAATTATTAATAAAACCAATTATTAGCATAGGGACATTTACTTAATCCAATAATTACTCGTAACATGTGAATTATTATCATAGCCTAATGGCTAAAAATTGTCAAAACAACCGCTATAAGAATATTGACTATAAATAACCTTTATAAGACGTGTACATAATTTATCGTTGAATGCAACGAAATAATGACAAAAAAAAGAATCACAATCCGTGCGGTACGGTCTACTTTACACTTGCGATTGCATATACAAGATTATAATGTACTACTGCGCCTGAAGGGCACGGTTGCAGATATATGGAGTACATACGAAATTCAGCAAGTAGTAATTAATGAAACTTTACGCAATAAGCGTTATTAATATTTCAAACAAATGATGATGAACGCGAACAGTTAGATATATCTAAGGCCTTAGTATTAGCTGTTATGTCATGTGGCAATCTGCCAATTCGGTTAAAAAAACGTTGAATTTATGTTGTACTTACATAAAAACACACTTTGCAATCCTGGGTGGTGTAGTCCGCACTCGTACAACTCTTTTAGGATGAGGGAACCACGCAGCTTCTCAGCTACTGATGGACATCTGCTCGACAATTCGGACGTCGACGCTATCTATTCCAGAGACATTTTGGGAACCCCATAATTCTGATGCACCGCAAGAGTTGAAAATGAAACTTTGCCAGTTCCTAGTCCCTAGTCCCTCTTATTCCGATTCCTATTGCTATTTCTTTTCCTATTCCTTTTCCGATTCCTTTTCCTATTCCTTTTCCTATTTCTTTTCCTATTCCTTTTCCTATTCCTTTTCCTATTCCTTTTCCTATTCCTTTTCCTATTCCTTTTCCTATTCCTTTTCCTATTCCTTTTCCTATTCCTTTTCCTATTCCTTTTCCTATTCCTTTTCCTATTCCTTTTCCTATTCCTTTTCCTATTCCTTTTCCTATTCCTTTTCCTATTCCTTTTCCTATTCCTTTTCCTATTCCTTTTCCTATTCTTTCCTATTCCTTTTCCTATTCCTTTTCCTATTCCTTTTCCTATTCCTTTTCCTATTCCTTTTCCTATTCCTCTTCCTATTCCTTTTCCTATTCCTTTTCCGCCTACACGCCAATATACGGGAATTAGTAATGTTTCAAGCAGAAACCTCACCTCACGTTGGAAAACGGCGGCTCGTGGAGTGTCGCTCATTAGCGCTCTGTCAATTGTTAATTAGCTATGTAGACTGCTTTGACTAGCCTACATTCCTTACGGCGCTGTCAAATAAAACAAGGGCTTGCTGCTTCGTCTGCTAGCAAAATCGAAAAGAAAAGCCTCGCGAAGACCCACGCTCTCGATCCAGAAAATCAAGCAACTCTATCTACCAGGCACACTCTGCACGCGATAACGGTATTTCGTACTTGCCTCAATTGACTTATAAGGTGGTCCAAAAGTAATTACTAATTATTAAACGCGCATTTGAAACGGGGCGTTACAAGAGAACTAAAGGAAATAAAAAACACAGTGAGTACCTCTTCTACAGGGGTTAAAAAAGAGAATAAGTCATATAGCAAAGCTGTTAAAGAAGTCAAAGAATGTAATGAAATTATTGTAGTACAGGAAGCTGCAGTAACAAAATAAGGGTTAGGTGGAAGAACAGCTCACTGCTTCTGCTTTGAGCTGAATCTCGCCCTCCATATATTTTTTCTTTTATTATTAATGATTGAATATAGGTGTTTTTTTAAATTTTTATGTAAATTGTGATCCAGTGTTGATATGTGTAAATAAAGACCATATTATTATTATTATTAT
Source organism: Agriotes lineatus (assembly GCA_940337035.1). NCBI lineage: Eukaryota > Metazoa > Arthropoda > Insecta > Coleoptera > Elateridae > Agriotes > Agriotes lineatus. Next base: position 65,410 of record CALNHX010001723.1, on the reverse strand, counting down.
TATTAAGTACTGATGAATAAAATTAAACCGCAACAGATATTGATATCAATAGCAATACAGGGAATTAAGACATTAAAAGATGGCGGAATAGTTCTTCTCAGCTTATTTCTCATTCAGATTTCCACTTCTGAATATAAGCCTCCTTCAAATCTCTCCATTTTGCTCTATTTCTCGCTATTTGTCTCCATGTCAACCCCGCGTGTCGTTTTAGGTCGTCCACAAATCTCATCTGTGGTCTTCCTTTGTTGCGTTTACCGTCATAGGGGCGCCAGCTTTGTATGTGGTGGTTCCAACGATTATCTTTATGGCTTTCATTATACAACACTTTTAGACATTTGGCCACATCTTTCCCTGCGTCTTTAATGAGTTCCAGTATATTGTCTTTACCCGGAGCTTTATTTCGCTTGATTTAGCGACTGCTTTAGTAATTTCTTCTTCTGTTATTTCGGGAAGTTCTTCAGAGTTAACGTTAAGGACTTGTCATTTTAGAACTTTTGTGTGTTTTCCGATGGTTTGTTCTTTGTTTTATAAAGTTTTTTTATAATAGTTTTCGATTTCTGTAATCATTTCTGTTGCGTCACGTATTATTATTACTGTGCTATGTTTTAGCCCAATCATTTTCTTTCTCCCTTTTGCTTGTTTAAGGCATTTTAAGTTGCAGTTTTCATCAATAATCTTTTTGCACGATAGAACGATTTTACTTAGTACAAATTCGAGGTTAGCAGGTTAGGTTTTGCGTCAGTTTTAACACAGACTGACATAAAACCTAACTTTCTAACCTCGAATTTGACATAGACCATATTATTTTGTGCTATAATATCCCATTTTACTGACATTTGAAGAAAACTACATTTCTATCGTGCAAAAAACGTCATAAGCATCACGGACTTTAAGGAATTACCGATCTCAGACAATAATTGAAGTCGTCGTTTCGCTCCTCCTCCAAACAACTGTCTTCGATCGGTAGAATGTCCTTACCGTTCTTAGTACTTAATATACTATTTTAATTCGTTCTTGTTGTTTCCTTAGTTCTTTTATTTGTTTTCTAATTGTTTTTTTCAGCTCGGTATACTGTACAGTGTGTCATTTATTCTTATTTAGTAGTTGTCTTCTTTTTTCAGCAATTCCAGTGACTTATTACTCAACCCTTTTCTCGTTGCTTTTTCATTTTAACAACTTTTAGCCCAGCTTCCAACATATCATTTGTTATTTTTGTATTTATCTGATTTATTGTCATATTTTCCAGAACCTCATATTGTATATTGGTTTTTAGAATCTTTTGATATTCTTCTTTGTTTTGGTCTAGCGTTTGTGTGTCAATGTTTGTATGGTTTAGACTTGTTTTTATGTTTAAATATCGTGTCACCCTATGTTTTATGAGCACTTTTGCCCTTATTAATCTCTGATCGCTACCCGTAGAAAAGTTATTAAGTACTGTAACATCTTGAACAATTTCTTTTGTTTTAGTGAGAATATAGTCAATTTCGTTTTTTGTTCTTCTAGTTGGTGCGATCCATGTCCATTTTCGCTGGGGCTTGTTCTGGAAAAATTAGTTTATTGCGTACAGTTTTTGCTCTTCTAAATATGCCGTTAGCATTTCGCCTCTGTTATTTCTTCTTCTATAGCCATAGTCTCCAATATTATCTCCTAAGTCTTCTTGTTTGCAACCCAATTTTGCGTTGAAATCTCCCATTATTATAATATAATTTATTGCTCATATCGTTGTTGATGGCTTCGTTAAAGTGTTCGTACATTTGTTCAACTTCTTGGTCTTTGTTTGTTGAGGTAGATGCATATATCTGAATAATTTGTAAAGAGATTTTTGGTGTGATCATTAGAATTACGGATATTACTCTTTCAGAGATGGATTGGAATTTGGTGACATCTTCAGAAATTCTTTTATTTATTAAGAATCCAACTCCATCGAGTGTTTCGTCATCTTTCCCTTTATAGTAAAACGTATGTCCTGATGGTAGTATAAGGCAATTTTCATCTCTTCTTTTGACTTCGGACAATTCCAGTATGTCCCAGTTGACTTCTGACAGTTTCTCCTCCAATTCGTGAATGTTTTCGTCTTTAGCCAAAGATCTTATGTTATATGTTGCATGCCATCGATCCTACTGAGTTAAATATATCTAGCCTACGGACTGTTAGCAAGGGTGGTGTTGTTATTGGATGCAAAAACAAGGATTATGTAAGCAGAATTCAAGAAAAAGCCGAAACTAATCTTGGAGAGAACTATGAAGTTACAATCCCAAAGAAGAAATTGCGTAGAGTAAACATTGTTGGACTAAGCGAAAAATTGGCAATGGAAACGATAGAGGAGAAAATAATATCCCTAAATAGTTTTTTGGAATCACAGGAGCCATCCATAAAAGTTATACATATAAAGGAAACCACAACCAAAAACAACAGAAACAATTATAAGTAATTGCGGAAGTAAATGCATGTACCTATCGTGTAATTATGAAAGAAGAAAAAAATTATATTGGCTGGGATAGGAGTAGAGTTTATGATGCAGTTGAAGTAACTAGGTGTTTTTCATGTAATGGATTCAATCATAAAGAGAGTCAATATAAATCGAAGATAACGTTCCCAAAATTCTCATCTTTTGAAAGAATGTAAGGCTAACGACGAAGAAAAGAAATGTGTGAACTGCTGTAATGCTAAAGAAAAACTTAAAATTAATCTAGATGTCGGTCATTTTGCATGGAGCTTTGACTGTTTACAAACGTAAACCAGAACAAGGAAGAAGTAAGATAGATGTTTTTGAATAACAGAACCAAATACTGAAATGATTTATTCAAATGCACAAAGTTGTAAGGACAATTCTTCAAAATTTCTACGTTCCTGCATTTTCCGCATAACTTAAGCCAAATTCGTAGTTTCGTGTTAAAAGCTCAAATATTTACTAGGCACGACATTTATTTCCGCTTATTTTATATGCTAACGCATTGCAGTTCTTTTATATTCGTCGAAATTTAATTCTCCGTACGCTTGTTTTACAAAGCAGGTTTTTTTCTGCCCTCGCATTCTGCATGGATGATTTCATCGGTTTTTATCGCGTTTTAATGAGTTCTTGACGGCGGCCAGTCGGCTGTGATTTACACGTGGGTCCCCTGTATAAGCGAAATTTAGTTGTACCAGTTTGAAATCTTCCGAGAGTTTCGCATAAGTGGGACAAGGAACGAGTTAAGTCACGCTTGCGTGGTCTCATTCTTTTTCGCACCGTTGACCGAAGCTTCACGCAACGTTCAGGACTGAACCCGTCAAGAGGTGCTGGCGTTGTAACCGCGAACGCTGGCTTCGATTAGCCGCGTAAGTCGAAATTGTAAGTTGTGAAACTCCATTGTTGCCGTCTTTGAGCCAGTGCGTAGTAGTGGTAACGCTTACCCAGGGTGTCCGTGTTGGAAAGCTCGCATCTTCTGTACCGCTGTAGCGAGACTTTAAATGGATACCTTAATCGTGTGCTAAACTACCAGTGTAATGGAGCCCCGTGTCGTCATACCGAACCTGCTTATCGTAAAGGTGCTTCATTTGTACCCGAATGGGGATGTAACGCCGCTCTTAGACTCGATTATGGCTCCATCATGTGGTTTCCAACAGTTTCCTGTCGTTTCCGTTTTTTCGAGGCATCGTTGAGGTGCGACACGCAGCTAGAATTGGACCCCAATATGTAGCGTCTGGATTTCTATAACTCAAGGTATATGTTAGCCCATTAATGTACAGTGAAGTATTTTCCCTTCAAGCTATGCTTTTGTTGTTTAAAGTATAAGATGTCAAACAGACACTACCGTCTTAAAGTGAATTCTTAGTCTTATCGTCAAATTTTATTGTTGATATGTTGTTATGCACTGTCAAGTCAAGTAGGAACTATTGTCGTTGCGTCACTATTTGAGTGACTGTGGATAAATTTTGTTTGTACCGTAGTTCTTTTGTACCAAATTGAGAGTTAATACTGTTTTGAATACAGCTATGTCAATTGTTATCGTTTTTGTCATTTGTGTGTAGTCTAAACGTCACCATTTAACCTAACTAACACCTTTTGCCGATTATTTCTAACTGTAATCAGTAAATATTTTCATGTTCATTGTTATACATATTTTTATTGTTTTAATCGAGTCCATTGTTAATTATCTATGTTTTTCATTGGTGTTTGCATGCCTTTTTTTTTGGTTTAATGTACAGGAATCCAGATCTTGTAAGTGAATGGAACGTAAGGTAGGTTCAATTCAGTTGTCCAGTCGTTACCTCAAGCTGTGTCAACGTAGAAGTAGAAAGGTGAATCACCCGTTTCCACATTCAGAGTGCATTCACCTGTATGTTGCTTTTATTTTCCCAATCTAGTCCGAATGTGGTGGCGCACCATCTATTGAGCATCATTTGTACCTCGTTACCGGAGTACATCCCTAACTCAAAGGTCGTCAAGAACCCGCCCTCTCGACTGAGTTCTTCTAGCTGCAGCAAACCTTTGTTACCGCTATCGTAACGGAGTTAGGGCCGCGTATTCTATATACATATCCCGATTATGTCGTAAAGTCGTGTTTATACGGTAACAAAGTATGCTAAAACATATGGAGGAAATTGAAGTTTTAATTAAAACAGACGTCCAGCTATCGTATTTTTAAGTGAAACAAGATTTACAGAGAATATTGAGGACTGTGAAATAAGTTTTCAGGGTTATGTCACCATTCGTTGTAATTCCAAAAATCGACACTAGATGAGTGGCAATTGTGCGTATAATATTAACTTCAAAATAGTATCAAACTTTTCATTTAATAACGAATCCTGGCTGCTATCCATTTACATAACGAAAGGATTTCAAAACGGATTGTACTCTGCTGTTTATCGTTCTCCAAGCGCCAGTATTGCAAGATGCTTAGAGCAGTTTGAAAAATGGTAGGATGATACAATCCCAGACCACACCAAGCATTTAATTCTAGGCGATTTCAACTGGGATATCTCGAAAGATTCATTCTACGCAAGCAAGCTCCTACGTTTAATAAATACGTTGGGTTCAAATCAACTCGTAAGCGAATTTACACGCTCTACAAAAAATTCCAATACAATCATTGACCTCGTTCATACAAATCGAGAACATATAATTATTAATGTGCAGATTCCACAAATTTCTGAACATAATGCAATCGACGTCACGTTACGAAAAAATACCCGTAATTATGACAGTCATTTTGAAAAAGTTAATATTACTACGTACTCCTCACAAAAATTGCTTGATAAACTGAATAAATATAACTGGGTCAAATTATTAGATAGTAAAGATGTAAAAAATCTTGTCAGTAACCATTTCGTACAGTTTCAGTACAAAGTTTACGATATCTCCTGTATTTAGGTTCAGTTTCAACCATATTTCACCGCATAACATTTCCGCTATTTTGCATTTAAAAACCTAAAGTTGACACTTACGTAACGTTTGGCTTTATTTAAAAGTCTGGCGTGCAGCGCGAATCTCTACGCCACTGTGTATGCAGCTGTTCTTGTTCCGTTGAGTTTAAGAACACTTGTTTACATCAATTTCAAAAACATAGCCCGTGGGAGCAAGCGAGATATCTGTCTCGAATGATTTGAGCTTTAGTCGATCTCTTTCGCACGCCGTCGTCTGGCTGAACACCTGCGTTGGGATATCGCTTGTCAGTTGGCTTTTCTGCGGTAAATCTAAAACGAGGCCCTGCGGGTGCAACAGAGAGGCAGTCGTTCCGTCTCATTCTTTCATATTCAAGCTGCTTCGTTCGCCGTTGTGATGGGTCACCTTTGGCGCGTTCGAGCGCGTTGGTCTGGAATTTAGCTCTGCGTCGTTTTGGGCATTCGGCCTCGTCCCGCAAGAGAGTACAGTCGTTATAAGGCAAATTTGTTGCCCTCTGCGCTCCGCGCGTGCGGGGCGGTCATGTTGATGGACTTTGTTTGTTGGAGGCGTCCGGTGTCTTTCCGCTGTTGCCGCACGATTGTTGAGAGCGGTTTGTGCTTATGCGAGAAGTTATGTTGGTTTCGCCCGATGTTGTCCTGCTGATACAGCTAATTTTGTGCCACCGTTTGTTGACCGAGGCTCTCGAGTATTGTGTGCCTTGTCGGCGATTTTCCACCTTTATTGTGGGATTAAATATAACGAGAGCGTGCCATGGTCGCCGTCTTCATGGGATCGCCCTGTTGGGCCGCATATTGTGCCCCGTGAGGGATCCTTTGGTGGTGGGTGTCTTCTGCGCCTGCAGCCGTTAGCCTTTGCGACCTTCCCTGCACTCTGAGGCGTGTTGTTCCTGTGACCGAAATTTAGAGCCAGGCTAAAAGTTGAAGGTAGCGTGTCATTTTATGTATTAACCGCTTTTTCGTTATCATTTAAAAGTTGCCAACTTGTTTATCAATTACATTGTATCGCAATATATCAGGCGATGTTAGAGTAGTTGCGTAGACTTGATTAGATGGTTTTTTACACCAATTTCCTAGTAATGTTGTAACAGTAATGTACCGATTAAAATTCTCGCTCATGAAGTTGTTTTGGTAAAGTTGAGACGCACTAATTCAACCACTAATCCGGATGCTAATTAAGTATTTTATTTAAGAATTGTTGAAAAGTTAACCTAATATTACTGCTCGTTGTCACTTGGTGTACAGTTTTCCGTTATTGTTTGTTGCAGAAACCTTTTTTTCTTTTTACGTTTTGTATACCAGTATTTTTATGTGTAAGCAGACCAATACATCAGTTTGTTTATATTGCCTCGTGGTTTCTTTGCGCCGACTGCATGCTAATTTTCAGGGTTATGTTATATACTTTGTAAAGATAAATGTGAGGTGGAGCCTGGAAAACAGTTTAGAGACATCACAGGTAGGTCGTTACATTCGTCGCTGCAGTGTGGGAGTCGTCAGGCTGTTCTAATATAGTTTTCCCGTTGAGTTTTGAATTTTCACCAAGGTGATAAGTTAGAAGATAGGCCCAATTGATTTCCCGGTTTTGTCTGGGTCTATCCTTGTGTTTTTGTATGTCAATCAAACCGGGTGGCGCCCTATTCAATTTTATCAATGTTTACCGCCCCTCTGGCCGTTGTCCTTGGGTAATCTCGTGAAGAACCCTTCCTTGCTCCACTGATGTTTAGCCGGCATTATCTTGTTGGCTTGAGCAGCGGCCTAGGCGAATCTTTGTCCCGTATGTGTCAAATATCATCCACGCCGGTCGTTTAGATTTTGTATGTGCCGGCGCGGTGTCGTAAAACCCGTTTTGGACCGTAACAATTTTGCCACACATATGGTCAGCGGAATACAAAGTTTCGTAAATGACCTCATTGACAACAAATCAATTGTACTTAAAACTGACACCCCATGGTTTAGCGCTGATTTACGCAAGATCCAGGCGGAACACAATCTAATGTACAAGACAGCTAAATTTACTAAAAACACGCGGAACTGAGAAAACTATAAATATATTCGGAATTTTTACAGTAAGAAAATTAAGGACAGGAAAAACCTATATTATGAAAATAGAATAGAAAACTGTCGTGGAAATCCGAAGATGTGGAAAACTGTCAAATCTTTAATGAAAGGACAAACAAATATTTCTTCAAACATTTTATTTGACGGAGAAGAAATTAACAATGCCCAGGATATTGCTAATAAATGTAATCAGTACTTTGTAAATAGCATATTAGCGCTGAACAAGTCCATTATTATAAGCCACAGTTTTGAACTACATTTCCGGATAATATGAATACTTTTAAATTTAAGACAATTACATTAAAGGATATTAAAAATCAATAGCTAAAATTAAAAGAAGGGGTTGTTTTGATCATATTACAGTTGATGTAATTGCAGATGCCTTACCAGTAGTAGGTGAGCTATTTCTTAAACTAACAAGTGCGCAGAATTTCGACCAATAAATGTATTACCGGTACATGAGCAAATTATCGGACTTATTGTGAAACATCAACTCCAAATCTTTTTAGATGAACATGACATTATAAGTAAAAACCAATCAGAATTCAGAACTAAACATTCGTGCGAAACAGAGTTAAACTTGGTCCTCATAAATTGGAAAAGGTACTTAGAATTAAATAAAAGTGTAGTTACTGTTTTTGTAGATTGTAAACGTGCATTTTTTTTTTTTTTATTTTTATTTATTAGCAATCAGAATTAACATTCTATGGGCTAATGTGATAACATAGGACCTTAAAACTATATAGTCCTTGATGGCGGGATGGGAACTCTTCCAATGACGAGTTCACCTACTTCTTATTTGAGGTCAATAGGCCAGCATCTTTTCAGTCTTCTGGCGTCGTGTTGTAGTAGGAGTGGTTGTATGAGTGGATTGGCATGAGTTTCTAGTCGGGTATGATGATTTGCACTACGCTCTTGTATAACGGTTTGAACGAATGGAATATTGAGGTCGTTGTGTAACATTTTGTTGGTTACATACCATGGTGCGTCAGTCATCGCTCTAAGAATTTTGGATTGGGAACGTTGGATAATTGCTGTGTTTGACTTACTGGCACATCCCCATAGCTCGATGCCGTAAGTCCAGATAGGTCTGATTATTGCCTTATAAACCAAGATTTTATTTTCTAGGGACAAACGGGATTTCCTTCCAATCAGCCAATTTAGGTCCTTGAGTCGTAAGTCAATTTGCTTTTTCTTCTTTAGAATGTGTTCTTTCCAGGTAAGTTTGTCATCGAGGTGTATTCCTAAATAACGTGCTGAGGACGATGCAGGTATAGGTATGTTATTGACGCTAACTGGTGGACAGTGGCCCTTTTTTAGTGTAAATGTTACTTGAGTTGACTTGCTTTCATTAATTTTTATATACCATCTGTTAATCCAATCTTGTATAAGATTTAGGTGTCTTTGTGCATATGAAGATGCAGTTATTGGATCTCCATGGCTTGCAAGGATGATTGTATCGTCCGCGAAGGTTGCCATTGTAGTATTAGATGTAGTAGGTATATCTGATGTGTACAATAGATAAAGCATGGGGCCCAGAACACTGCCCTGTGGTACCCCAGCCTTGATTGGAAAAGTGTTTGAATATTGGCCATTTACTTTAGTTCGGAATTGACGATCAGCCAAGTAGGATTTAAGTAGTTGAAAATAGGAGGGAAGGGCTTGTTTAATTTTGTAAAGTAGACCATCGTGCCACACCTTGTCAAATGCCTGGCTTATATCTAGAAGTACAGATGTGCAATATTGTTTGTCTTCCATGGATTTATGTATTGTTTGTACGACCCGATGGCACTGTTGAATTGTTGAATGGGATTGACGAAATCCGAACTGGTGGTCTGGAATAACATCCAGGAGGGGACTGATTCTGGGAAGTAGAAGTTTTTCTAGTAGTTTGGAAATAGTAGACAGAAGACTAATAGGTCTGTATGAGGAAACATGGTGTGGGTTTTTACCAGGTTTGGCTATTAAAATTACTTCGGCCACCTTTAGCGGAAGAGGCCAATAGTGTAGACGGAGTATTCCATTGAATATGTAAGTTAGGAGTACAATACCTTTTTTAGGGAGTTCTTTTAGCATTTTCGGTGTTATTCGATCAGGTCCAGGTGATTTTCTGGTATTTAGACGAGTTATTTCTTTTTAAATTTCTTTAGGAGTAAGAAGTTTTAAATGTCCAGGAATTTCCACACGATTTTGTATAACTTCAAGAATTTCTTGTGTTGGTACAGCATCTTGAAGGCTAAATACTCCGGCTAGATGTTCAGCAAACACGTCGGCCTTTTCTTTGTTGGTTCTAGCCCAGTTTCCAGGTATTGGAGTATCTTTACGGATTGGGGTATTGGCTTGTGTTGGTTTTGCGAAAGCTTTTATAGGTTTCCATATTGAATTGTCATAACGGTTAAGATTTCATTTTTAATTTCTTGGATGTCCATTGTGTGATGTAAGTATTTTACTACGATTCTATAAGCTCTCTCTTCCTTGGGTTGATAAGTGTGGTGTATTATTTTAGATTCTAACATGAGTTTTACCAGTTTTCTGTACGTATCTGGGGTATTACAATTAATTTTAACAGTGTCATTGGCTAAGCTTCTAGTAGTATACTGTTCTTCTTCTACGACGTTAGCACTTGGCTTTCAAAGAGTAAACATACGCTTGACGCGCTCCGTTATCTCAGAAAGTGCAGTGCCATTAACAGATAAGTGATTGAATCTATTCACGTACGTACAATTTAACTACTTATCAGTCAAGTACATTGAACCAATTAATAAAAATGTTCCCAACGGGGAACGGCCCTGGTTTTATAAATAATACTCAAACTATGCCACCACCAAGTTTTATGCAATATTCGCCAATAATAAACTCAACAATGCCACAATTATATCTACCACAAGCAGCCAACAATCCAACGCCTATAAATAATACATACTTTCCATCGAATCAAGAACAATTTCAAATTCATGTGCAAATGCATAACACACAGCAACAGCCGCAACCATTACTACAACAAATGCAACAACCTTCAACCCAACAATCGCAATCGTCTAGCAATTATCCTCCACTCGTAAGAATGTTATCAACTAGTGATGAGGAAAATGATAATCCAAATAATGAAAACCCATGGCAAGTGGTGAAAAGCGTTAAACGAAAAAGAAAATTCTTTACCAATAAGCAACCTGTAGAGGATGAAACAAACTTGAATAACAGGTACGAAATTCTAAATACAGAAAACGACCAGCCCACAAACATAAACAACACTCAAACGAATCTCCCAAAGCCTTCCCCTATTTTTGTGTATGGTGTGGCTAACTTTGCCTTGACTTGAAAACAGTTGACAGCTATACTCAAATTAACTTGTTATTTGATGACATTCAGAGTTAGTTCAGTAGTTTTTACTTTATAAAATGAACGATTACTCGAACAAAGGGACAGTATCTATCGTAAAAACATATTACAGTGGGGTTAGTTTGCGTAGAGTGAGATATTTGTTTTCCGTAAAATTTGATAACAGTCCAATGCCGTCTGCATCTACAATACACAGATATGTATGTCCGGAAATTTTAAGAAACTGTTAATATTTCAGTAGGATCAGGAGCTATACGTGGTTAATGTTTATTATTTAATTTTGGCTTTCATAAAAATTTCAATAATGAAATTTTAATAAAGGTAATCGCAGGAATGTTGGTGCAGATGGCAGGGAATTGGAAGGTGTTTTGAAAATGATCAATATTGACCCAAAATACAGCACAAGACAAATTGGTCATGAACTAAATGTGTCAAAGTCGGCGGTATCTAAGGCATTAAAGAAGCACAGATATTATCCATACAAACCACAATGTCATCAGGAAATATTTGAACTACACGAAGAAATTAGAAATGTATTTTGTGAAGGAATGCAAAAACGTGCCAATCAAGATCGTCGTTTTTTGTCATCAATATGTTTCAAACAACGAACCTAATGTGCAAAATACTAGATATTGAGCTCAAGAAAAACCAAGAATTAATCAGTGTACAAGAACCCAATACCCTCAAAAAAATTAATATTTGAGCTGGAATTTAAATTAACAAATTTATCGGACCGTTTGAAATTGCTGGAAATTTAAATTGGAACACTTATTTAGAACTTTTGATTAATGAGGTAAGTCCTACATTGAAACAAATCTCTCTCTCCGCAAACTAACATCACTGTAATAGGTATCTTTTAACCATAAGAATTGTTGTTATTAATTCTGAAATTGTTTATGTATACCAATAATGCTAATAAAGTTATTTTCATACAAACTCCCTCTTCGTTCGAGTAATCGTTGATTTTGTAAAGTAAAAACTACTGAACTAACTCTGAATGTCATCAAATAACAAATTATTTGAGTATTTAAAAAACATGAAAACTTTTGATTAATAATATTGAACGAAAATTGGCAAAAATAATTTAATTTTTGACACCATTAGATGCGCAATAATTTTCTCTTTCCAATTGATACCAAAACATTTTCTGTAGGTTTGAATTAGCGAGCAGGAATTCATGAAACTGTTAAATACAATGCTAAATCCCTATGTTCCAGTTTGAAAGTGGACACCCGGTATGTAGGAACTTTCTAGTTAATAAACCAATGCAGTTAGATATCTTTCTGTGTTCACGAACATTTGCCGAACGGGTCCAAGTTTTTATTACATTTCTTATATGAGACTACATAAGGTGTTTTGGTACACCATCTTCAACCAACGGATCCAAGTCTTTACTACATTTCTTATGTGAGACCGTTGGTTTGCAACATTTTACATTCCTCCACCCCTAAGAATTATCCTGTAAATGTCTAAATTAAAAACATACAGTCCACTACAAGCTCCACCCTGAACAGGGCAAAGACGGTAACCCCCACTGGTTTGTACACGCGTGTGTTTGTTATGGTTCAAAACTTGATTTACGATTACATTTATTGCTTTTTAACAACCTGGCATGCGGATACCTGGCTCAAGGGTTAGGGAACAAAAGAGTCGCTATATGTTTGTACCTTATTTCTGTAGCACGAAAATTACACTTAACAACTTGCTACTAGCAGTATGAGCAATTTAAATTTAGTTGAGACCTCGAAATCTACAAACCAACATACATCAGCTCATGTTGCCGCTGCTGTTGAATAGCGTAGATATTAACAAATTTATGTTACCTGTCCATCGCCTATTTCGGGTGTTTGGAAGGCTTAGTATTATCTGGTATTCAGCTGTGACAAGGGCGGCTGCTGTTGTGATTTATGCGAACAACTAGTCAAGATCTCATTTCGATCATTCAATCAAGTCAGTTCTTTAATAAGTAATTCATTTTGAGCATCCATGTATTACTGCCTGTGCAAAGAATAATTAGAATGATTAATGTCATTTGAAAATTATGGCTTTTATATCGGTGCTATTATTGAAAGAGCTAGTAGCTTCTCTAACAACTTGCGATGTGTTTCCAAGATTTTCTTGAGTGGAATCTAATTTGTTTAAAATAATTATTGTTAGTTATGTTTATTAGATATGTTAAATAAGTACGATGTTTTTATTATATTTTCCAACAGGTAAGTACTGATTTTGAGTTTTTAAAAGATAAATTCAGTTACCTTATCTTTATCTCTTGTTCTTATCGATTGCAAAATTTCATGAATCGTCCAGGGCTCAGTCTTAGAAGTTTAAAACATCGTAATAGATTTTTGAGTATTTGAAATATATCTTTTGAGCTTATCAAGAAACAGTGACGCTGCCAAGTTGGTATTATTTAAAATTTAATACATCATTTCAGCGTTCATGATCTAAAATCTGTAACAAATTATTGTAATCTATTAAATTTTTGTGCAATTCTTTATTTTATCAAATACTATTAAAACTAGGATTTTTGAATAATATTAATAAAACTAGCAAGATACCCATTCTTCGTACGGCTCAGTGCTCAGTGCGACTTTCACTCTGATGATGCAAGCTGCAAGGTCTTGCGAAACGTTAGTGAATATGGATGCACAAACAGCAAAACGGCCAAATCTGCCTAAGTATCCTCGTTCTCAAGATACTCAAACACGAGCCACCAGAGAGCATGGCCATCGCGCGGGTTTTTTGCTCGACTTCACAAGGTGCAAGGCACATTAAGCCAGAAAATGCTGGGTGTTCATATACAAATACTACGCGGTCTAAGCCGAAATTCTATGCTAAGGAGAATGATTGCTCTAATCACTCCTACACAACAGCAAGCTGGCTGCAAAGTGATTCAGGCAGAAGGTGGTGCTGACATGAAGATCGTTTTTACAGCACTTGACAGATCAAAGAAGGAAACAGATGCTATCGTAATTGGCAATGACACCGATTTATTGGTCTTGGTTGTTCATGCCGCAGCCAACAAAGCGTTGAAGATGATTGTACCGAAGAAAGGTAACCAAGAAGAAAAAGTTTACTGCACTGGTGCATACAGCGTGGTATCGGGGAAATGAAGGATGTTCTCTTGACAGCTTACACTTTCGCCGGATGTGATATCATTTCTTCAATTTATAGAAAGGTAAAAATACCGCCTTCTGAAAAAGTGCAAAGTGACAAGGAGCTTTACACAAAGCTGTTGACTTTTAACAACCCAAATTCAGACCCAGATGCGCTAGCTGAAGCTGGAACAATTTCTTGCTTTCGATATTTGCATCAACAATGCAGATAATTTGGATACTCTGCGCCTTCAATGTTACTTGCAGACCATCGCAAAGGAGCCTGTACACACAAATTTGAGGTTGGCTGTACTTTCCCCCACTTTAGCAGCTGAACAACAACACTCTTATGGAGTATACCATCAAGTGCAGCAAATGGCTCAATGTCAATAAAAAATTCACAAAAAATGGGGTTGGAAAAAAGGATTGGTGGTTATTTTTCGTCCAGTTGCAACCACAAAGGCAGCTGATCCTGAAAAATTGCTCTCCCCTCATTGATTGCATTTGTAATGCTGTAACGTTTCGCTTGTGAATCTAAATTCTAAAGATACTTGATACGTATTGGGAATTTAATTCGCCGCCTTATCAAACGTTTGCATCTCAAGACCGCGCTAAGAAGCGATAGCGCGGGCCGGTAGCCGATGCGCAGGGAAGCCACGTTTGCGCGTAGGAGTGTTTCCCCCGCCGCCAGAGTAAGGAGCACGACCGCCGACCGGGAGCCACTGAACGTATAAAAAGGAGCACATGGCAGCTCCTGAGTCAGATCCCATCCTGGGGTTCTCCCCTAAGCCTTCTCCCAATCCACCTAGAAGAGATCCTATTCTCGAGTCCTCTCCTGAACTTCTAATCCACCCAGAGCGATCACTCGTTTGCTTTGGTATGGTTACTGTCTTCCTGCAAGAACACCCCGATAACCTAGAGATCCTTATCAAACCCGTTCCCGAACCGTCATTAATTTAAAGGCCGAAACCGTGGCTACTAATTAGCTTTCCCCGTATCCCGTGTAACCGAACCGCTGTTAGGTAAAGGCCGAAACCGCGGAATTAGTAACTAACATTCCTGTAATCCGCTGAACGAGATTACCGCCGACGTCCCGTCCATGATCATCCGAGTTCCGAAGGCGCATTTCATTTGCGTTCTCGAAAGCCGTATTTCAACTGTATTAACTCGCCCGAATTGTGAGGCACCAGGAAGTCATCAACAGCCCGCCGCCGCCAGGCTGGACGCATACAGAGATTATGCGATAAGGGACCTGCCTGTAAGAGTCACCGCCAGCATCCTATGAGCATTCCTGAAGCCCTCCGAAAAGGATCTCCGCACCGCCGCAATCCAGTCGAAGCCGCAAAATTCGCTTGAATAGCGAATTTCCCGAGAGTCCGACCGCTGCATAGTTTCGAGCCGCGAAAGCCGGCAAATCGTCTAGCGACCCCCGGTCCAGTTTGGCTCACCGAACGCGAACTCCTGCAGCTTCCTACGCCGGCAGGTATGTTCTAGAAACACCATTTCTAATCCGAAGTGTTCGCAGCAGCTAGCCATCGTAAACAAATGTCACCTGGTGCATGCGGCCGACTTCCTTCGCTTCGAAGTCGATGCACGAAACAGCTGGTGCGCGGCCGACCCACTCCGCGATATCTTCGAAGACACCGATGCGCGCATCGAAGGCGTATTCGACGTGCTTGCCCTTCGCCTGGACAATTTGGATTGCCGGCGCTGCTGGCGAGCCCGAGCAACCCCCTGTTGACGCAACTACCCCCCTGTCCGTAATATACAGTGTGTTCTATTAAGTTCGCATTCAATGTAAATAGTTAAAAACAGTATATTTTATTTTCATTACTTATCCTGTGTTATTTATTGATCTATGATATTATATCCGAGCAATTTGAACGTATTCTCCGACTTGAGCATATCCGAGGCAATAAGGCCAATTAAAATATCTCCTAAATAAAGGCGGGTCGTTACAATGCGGGGTGTGTCAGAAACTGTCAGCGTCGACAGAGTGGCTTGAAATGCTCAAACATGTGCAAGAATTGCTCCGGGCATAGGTGCACCAACAGAGATGCACTAATTATTGACTATTAAAGAGCTTAACGATTTTTAGGTTACTGATTGCTGTAATTTATTATTATGTAATTACCATGTACACTTACGATCATTGAAAATAAACAGGGTTATGCATGTCAAATTGCCTTAACCCGACGTTTTGCAATTGCGTGCAACGTTATTTTATTATTACGATGACGAGAGAGTTAGGACAACACGATTCTGCTTTAGAGACAAGGAAAATTCAGAAAACGTATATGAACTACTGTAATGTTTGTTGCATAGCCCTGTTCATTTTCAATGATTCTTTGTGTACGTTGTACATACCACTTTCCATTAAAGAACATTGAATTTACTGAAACGCATGTATTGTGAAGAAAAAAAAATCCATTATTTTTTTATTAAAGCTTATTAGATACAGTTTGTAGTCAACCTTGTTTCAATGCTATCCACATGATTTTATATTTTTAGGAAAAGATGGAGGTAATTCAAGTAGCTTTAATTGTAAAAGCTCAAATGGGAAAGAGGAAGATGATATGATGAATTATCTAAAAGACAAAATAAGCAAAATGAAGATCAAAACGACAAAGGAGGGGAGCAATGTAGATATATTGTCAGATTCATACTCATAGGCGTACATACATACATACACACCTACAAATGTTCCTATGTTAATGATGCATTACTAAGTACTTTTTATAACGAAACATACTTTTTATAACGAAACATACTTACTCATTTTCAAGTGATTACGATGAATCCCAAGCTAACTAAAAAATAATGACATTATTGCCCCTTCAATATCTCCGTAACCCTTGTCTAGAAGTCAAAAATGCATAGGACCATTTTTATTGTAAATTAAATATAGATTAATTTTGTATAAGATAATGTTTGCGCTAAACCTCATAGTTAACGAGATATTCGCGAAAAACTGTTGAAACCTACCATTTTACCACATTTCTAGCTTTTCACCCCCTTCCCGCCTAAACCCGAAGCGCAGTGTTGTGCAACTTTTTACCACTTACTAAGAGGAGGGTACTAAACAGTTTGCTGCTGGGTAGAACTTTATTTTTGGATATTTGGGTTAAACCCTGGTTTTCTGAACTAAAACCTAGAACCAAGAATGGCCATCTTTGTGACGTCATAGCTCCTCACTCCACAGGCTGAGAAAGCGACAACATGATTTTTCATACTCAGGAAACACCACCGAATAAGAAGATACCACTTGTCGGTATAAATCTACTCAGTCCCACGAAAATCGTTATTTGACGAGTTAATTTAGTTTGGCCTCTCTACTAAAATGTTTATTCTTCGAAATCTTAACTGAATTCTAGAATTTCTTTTCCCCCTCACTCAATAAGTTAAAAGAAACGCTGCAAAAGAATATTATATGTAAAAGAAAACAATATTCTTCCGAAAAAAGTTTTCAAGAACTCTTTTATGCTTCACGTACTCCCTGGAAATGTGTATGTAATTGTTGTTCCTCTTGTATAGATTGATAAAACTATAGTTTTAATATAAAAATAAGAATAAAATAAAAATATAGATGTACTTATTACATGTTGTATTCATAAATTGTAGCAAGATACCCGTTTCACCACTTGGGGGTGGAATTTCGAAAATCCTCCTATTTATTCTAAACTGGACTAACGGCGAAAAAATCAATAACTTAAACCTCCTACTCCTTTTTACTTTTATCTAATTTTTACCCCTTTAGTAGTAACATTTAGAAAATAACACTTTGAAGCACTTTTTAAAGATCTGAAAAACACATACAGTGTGTCCCAGAATTGATGTTACAAGAGGTGAGATGGACTAAACATTTTTGAATTTTCGTTTAAAGTTCTGGGATTCAGTCCTGCTTGGTTTGAAAAGAATTTTAAGAATATTTTCAGTTTTTGAAAAACAAGTAGTGCTTGACAGGGAAACGAAAACTATTTTATTTTCAGGTAAACTACCATTTTTGTTTATGATATAGCAAAATATTTTTAAGAAAAGTTGTTCAAAATGATAAATTATGGCCTTATACATAATTTCAGAAAGATATGTTGACATAGAAAAAACCGTTATTTTTTAGATTAAACCCATTGCATTTATTAATGATCTGATTCAATAAGCACAAAAGATACGAAAGGTGTTATAAATCACTCCTGAATCCAAATTCGCAGTTGATCCGTGCACAATCCTGAATTGCGTTTTTAGGAACTTTTATAGGTAACCTTTCCAAGCACAAAGCATATCGATATATCATGGGGCCTTAGAGATATTGATTAATTTGTGAAGACTTTTTACCCCTTGTCTTTTCTTTAGGGGTGGAATTTAGAAAATTCCTTTCCTATCACTTCCTTACATAACTAAAGGACCTTACTTGCCAAATTCCAAGATTCTAGTACCAAAGATTATCGCTCTGCGTTATTGAGTCATGATTTATCTTTTATACTGAGATGGAATGCTCCGTGTATGCTCCACGTTGCGGTATTAATTGAGATGAAATGATTCTCCGATTTTGTTTGTTATTAATTAATTTAATATTTTATATAAGTTAAAGTAAGGCAAATGCAAATACTCAATTCATTTACTGCACAAAATAAATGGTTGTATGCCCCTCTTTATACTTTATTTAACTGCAATTATTTAAAAAAATGCCAGCTCTTGGTAAAAGACAAGCTCTCTCTCAGGTAGGTTCCGAAGTCGACTGTAATTTAATTTGATCTGATTTGCATTATAAATGGCACTTTTAAGCCAGTAGTTCAAATACGCGTTAGTTTAATGTTAACAAAATGTCAAATTACAAAAATGGTTGTCACGCGCAAACGGCGATCCTTTGAAAGTTTAAATAATCGTAAAAATATGAGAATTCGCAAGGTAAATATTCAAATTATTCGCGCTTGGCGCCGAATAACAACTTTTTGTTTTAGCAGTGACGTAGGACCGACGCCGTCTAATTGCAATTGTTTCTGGTCGCTTCCTGTGGCGGCCTCAAACTTCCGCCAAACCACGGATTTTGATGACGCCTTGCTAATTACTGGAAATACGGCTTAGCTGAAGCCTTGCAAATAATCTCATCTTCTTCAGTAAGGTTTTATTTCGTATGCACTTCTTATTCCGGATGCTGACACTAATTTTTAGGCTAATTTGGTAACTTATAAACCTGGTCGAACTGCACCGATGCTGCTCTGGAGATGACGCTGTTGGATTTTCTCAGCTATCACTGCTCCGCTTGCTGACAAATCTGGTGGAGACGTTCTTGCAGACCCGTATGATGTCCTGGACTGCTGATCTCTTGGCTCCGATACTGATCTTAGCCGTAGTCGCAGATCGTAAAATTTTGCTGAACGGCACCGATGCGATGTCCTCGGAGATGCAATTGTTGAATTTCTTAAATTTTCGTTGCGAAACTTGATGAAAATACTCCCACATGTACTCTGACACTTGGGTAATAAAATGGTACACTTTTTGAAACCGGTAAAACACGTTTATTCTAAAAATTCTGTATTAAAATAGAGCACAAATCTTAACAAACTGCCAATAATTTTTTATTCAATTGTTCTCTTCGTTATTCAACAATATCGCATCTAGTTGCTAAGTACCAATATTAACGAAAGTAAGGTTTAATAAACAATAGTACAAAATGGAAGAAAATTTGATTACTTAATTAATATTTACAACTTCCTTAAATTCTAAAATATTCTTTTTCTTATAATTAATAATGTCTTATAGCGTTACACTCACGAGCGTTTTATTATTTAGCCACTGCTCTGCTTTGTAATTTTAAATGCATTGATTTATTAGAGTTCACCACTTCTCATTTGCTTCCTTTCTGTCCTGTTGCCTGCTTCTCTAATTGCCCTTTGTAATGTCCTGTTATTTGATTTTTGATTATTTTACCTTTTTAGATTCCTCACAATTTTCACTATGCTTGGCTTTATTGAAAACTACGCTTCTTTTAACATGCACACAGCAAACCTTTTTGTGTCTATTACTTTATTTATGTTCGGCTTTACATTATGCACAAATCTATAACTTTTATTTATTTATTTTATCCTATTATGTTATTATGACAATAACGCCTTAGCAACAAGTTGCGTTAAGATGCATTTAACAGCACTAGTGTTGTTAAGAAAAATAACATAACGATACTTTATTAGCATTTAATCACATGTTGACAGCACTGAAGTGTATTGTCAGTCTATGTCAAATTCGATGTTAGTAGGTTAGGTTTTGTTTGTTATTTGACACAAACTGACGCAAAACCTAACCTGAAAATCTCATATTTAACATAACCTGACAGTGCTACCAAAAATACAGTATTGAGTTTTTATCTTACTAGTGATACCACCACTCGCTGTTGTAAGTGTCATTAATAACCATTTTTCCTATTTTTCTTAAAAGATTAGTATTTTAGGATAAAATAAACCGTGTTACGATATACATAACGTTATCTGCTTTCTACATTACTCGAGAATTTTAAAGAACTCGCTCCTAACGTAGCTCGTTCATTCAAACTATTCTCTCGTAATGTAAAAAGCTTGATAACGTTACTTGTATCGTAAATTACTATTAAATGTCAATTTCGACCCGTGTGAAAGTAAGCTTTGCCTTTGCGTTCCTTACTCAACTACTTTACTATTTCTCGCATCTCATTGTCAATGCATTTAATATTTTAATTTTAGTTTAACATTGCAGTTACATAAAACACCCCAACTCTGTGCTTATTTAATCGGTTAATTATGTTGCACTGATAGCAGAGCCGAGTCGTGGGCTTAATACCATTACAATACATATTATAATTTATAGCAAGATACCTGTTCATGTCTACCTCATTTCATTCTAACATGGATCCTTAGCGAAAAAATCAATAGTTTTAACCACCTACCCCTTTTAATTTTCTTTCCATTTTCCCTTTAGGGGTAATATTTTCAAAAAATCTTCAACGTCTTTCTTAGGTTTCTAAAAAGACGTTTAAATGCCAAAAAATAATGTTCTAACTCAACAAACACAGGAGATACCATAAGTTCTATAATTCACTACATATGCAAATTCGCACTTTAAGGGTTGATTAGGGAAAAATCCTGAAATGTGTTTGTAGACATTTGTATTGGATACCTATGAAAGCAAACACCAGTTCGATATCTTATCGGGTCTAAGAGATATTGAGGAATTCGTCGAAACACAGTTTACAGTTCTTCCCTTTAAGGATGGAATTTCGAAAAATTCTTTTTAGTCAATTTTATTCTGAAATGGACCCACAACAGAAAAACATTTATAACTTTAACCCTTTTATCCCTTTTCGGTTTTCCCTCTTTTTTACCCTTTTAGGAGTTTCATTGGAGAAGACAGCGTCAATGTTCTTTCATTTTGTTGTTTTAGGAAGTATAGTATACTATGGTTGTGAAATGTGGAAAATAAACAGTAAATACAAAGAAAATTACAGAGTTCAGGAATGGATTACCTCAGAAGTGCGCTAGTAGCATCCACAATAGGACATACCACAAATGATAAAATTCGAAGCAGAATGAGAGCTACGGATACTAGAACAGATATCACAGAAAGAAGAGGACTTAATAGTTTGAACACTTGCTCAAGATGGATTACCAGCGACGGCTAGAACTGCACGTTAGATGGACTTCCCTTAAGAAACTTAAAAAAGGAAGACCAAGAAAATCATAGAACATTGGAATAAGAAACGCGATGGCCAACTATCAAGTACAGAAGGAGGATGCTCAAAACCGAGAAATGTGGCGTTTGAGAACCGGAAAGCTATTATTTGTTGTTAATTATATGAAAAATACCTGCTTGAGTAATCTGTATTTTCAACGCACCCATTATAAAAATAATCCACTCGACCAAAATGTTTTTATAAACCCCAGGACACACTTGACTAACCTGTGATTAATTATCTTCTTCTTTTTCTTCGTATCCTCTTTACAGAGAAGTCGTGTTCGCTTTTATTCGTGAGGTTAAGTTCTTCAGTTACTCTTCTCACGATTTGTCTCCACCTTTCCCTATTTCTAGAGATATGCGAAGCATGACGTGCTTAGGTGTTAGCGTTTTCCTTTATTTGGCCAATCCATCGCTTCGGTGACCTTCCTGCCAATTTACCCTGAACTATAACTTTTTCAAGGTTACCTTCGTCCAATTGCTGTATGGCCAAAGTATTTAAGAATGTGCGGATATTTGGGATAATTGCTGAGCTCTTTGATTACCTTAAGATTGACTTATTCGTTCTTCTGGCGGTCCAGGAGATTCGCAGTATTCGCCGCCAACACCACATTTCTAGTGCGTCAATTTTTTCTTCTGTCTTGGGTTTACAGTGTTCAAGACTCTACACCATATAATAAAACTGGAAACACTAACGCTTTAATAACTTCTTTTTTGGTGTTTAAAGTTATATCACTGTCCGCCGATGTTGTGTGTAGGCCTTTGACTGCTTTTCTTGACATCTAACATCTGCGTCTAATTTCGGATGTACTACCGCCATCATTAGTAATAAGAACTTCTAGATACACGTACTGGTTTACTATTTTGCATTTTCCCACTTGCCTTACGTTTGGTATATTGTTTTCTAATCTATCAACTATCATAATTTTGGTGTTCTGATAGTTAATATCTAGTCCGTAATTGTTGCTTTCTTTCTCTAACAGTATTAATAGTTCTTCCACTGATTCTGCAAGAAGTACAGTGTAATCAGCATAACCTAAGTTGCTGATTCGCTTTGCACCTACAGCGATAGATTCCAATTTTTTAGAGTTTTTCTCGTAATATATTCTTCATATATTAAATAGTATAGGATAGGCGATAGTATACAACCCTGCTTAGTGCTTTTTTTTTATTTTACACAAATTGGATAGTGGATTAATTAGCGTATCTCTTAAAAGTACGATGCTTAAGGGCTTGGAATACCACAGATATTATTTTGTTTAAAAAATATTGTTTTCTACTTAACTCGCAGGTGACTCAAAAATTAGAAAGATTCTTTCTTTCTCAGAGTTCATAAAAATTTAAACAAATTTTTTTACGTAACGCAGACAATTTACGTTTAAAATCGTGAGTTCGAAGGGGTTATGAGATCAAAGGAGAATTACTTCTTTTACTCTAATGAGATTTTGGTCTTAAATCTTCTTTTACATGTATGGCAACGAGCATTTAACAATATTCAAATGGTAGAGAAATAAGGCAAAACTTCTACCGTCCGACCGTGAACGTCGAATCAAAGATGGGATTCATTCGGTTTCCAGAAAGATGGCTGCAGCTGACCAAACAAACTCGGTTGATGCTATAATGGTGCCCCTAATGGAGGTGATTAGAATAATTGTACAATATTAATTACATCTGTTTCCACAAGCACTTGCGACTCCCATGCTTCGAACCAGTGGCATATTAAAAATGCTTGCTCCCAGAAGCCATTATTAGATGGACTCCCCCTAGAAAACTTAAAAAGGGAAGACCATGATAATCATTAAACAATAGAATAAGTGAGACGATGACCAATTATTAAGTACAGGAGCAGAATGCTCAAAACCGAGACATGTTGCGGTTGAAAGCCAGAAAGCCGTACAGGGCTGTTTAAACCAGAATATTATATTATGTATAGTGGCTTTTACGTTGAGACGCCTATTTAATTACGTAATATTAGTTCTACTATTTTCTTTTTAATTGATTTATTTAATTTGAATTTCAAATTCTATTCTTTTAAATAAATGTACTGCATTGAGACGCTTCAAGGGTGGTTCGCTAATCTAATAGTCTGTTATTTAAAATTTTAATTTTATAATGACTTTTGACTATGGACTGACACTAACTATCAGCTTGCACTTCAAACAATGATCCAACAATAATCAAACCAAAAATGACAAATAATCTTTCTACTCACATATAATTGACTCAATTCCCTAAGGTAAGTACTTTATTATATTTATTTTACTCTTTTAATTGTCTTTTATTCAATATGCTTCTATAGGACTAATTAAGACCCACCTAAACTCCTCGTACTTTCACTGCTAGTCACCTCAAAACACCACTATTCCTGACGTTCACAGCTCAGATCCTTGATAGATCAGCCACAATGCTCTGCCAGCGTCAAACAACCTCTAACCTGTCAAAACTCTGGCTGCTTGCAGAAATGGTCCTGTTCCTTGCACCCACGCTATTGTCAACCCAACAGCTTCCTGGCAAGTTCACTCTTACAGATGATCCCAAGCTAATCTTCTATTTTCCCCAGCTCCTACTCTGTAGTCAGCAACCAAATAGAACCGTTCAAGTCAAGCAGTTCCACCGGCAACTCCCGTCAAATGATCACCACGTCCTCCGTACAATCACCAAATCCCGTAATTATGTAACTTATTATTCATTGTAGTCATTAAATAATCCAATTCCATTTAAATATTGTTATTTTCTTCTTACTCGTATCTAGTTAAACCATATTCCATACTCTCTTCAATAACTGTATACTTGAACTATTTCATATTCATATTTTAACCCCGTTTCAACCTCGTAGACTTGCCAAAGCCCTGTCTACCGTATCATTTCAAATTACAAACACACATTAAGATAAAATTTTCATTTATTTTATTAAATTCAAAAGAATATTTTCAAAATACTTTTACATTTTCAAATTTGTTATTTTTACAATCCTCCCAAACAAAATACTCCCTTTATGCTAGTTACAGTTATTCATATACTCTTTAAAATTAAATAATATGATTTCTACCTACTACATTCTAATTTTTAATAGAAAGCATATTTGTCACATGTAACATTAGCTTACATTTCCTTATTAACTTTCAACACCATGATAGAATACTCAATTGCTATTACTTTTCAAAATAAATTCTAAATTGTATCAAATTAAACTTCCAGTACATTTGAAAATAAGTACAAACAAACTTTTTTTAAACTTTTCTAAGTTGATTGTATTAATTTCCCAAATCTATATTTACTTTATTTTTTATTCAAAAACTGATCTTTACGTATCATAACAACATGTATATATATAAGAAGTGAAGCAGTCCATTTGAAATACCTTGGCCATCGTGCTCATTTTTATAGATTTCAATAACGACATTGAACATTGCTCATTGATTTTCGTTGCGATCATGACTGATAAATGATTTAGTATTTTATGACAAAGATGAAAAAATTCCATTCCATTTTGGCGCCTCTTGAAATTTTGCGTCACAAGCCCGGGCTTCAGCAATAATACGCTATTGCTTCTAACATGACGAAACAATAAGCCTTACGACTTTTGAACATTTTATAATCATTATTATTTCGTTAATACATTAAAGGTATTAGATAAGCATTTCCAATCAAAAGGGAGTTTAATTTTTTATTAATTTTTACAGTACGAATATAGAAATATTTTGAAACAATCTTGTTTACAAGTTAGAATAAACACAGGCTAGACGCGCTCTGTTATCTTGGAAAGTGCAGTGCCATATGCAGATAGTGTAATCAGAGGTCTTCACTCATATTACTGAAGTAGCATCAAAAACCGCAAGTACAACATTCAATACCCTTTAAACGAATGTAAACTTTATACAATCAATGTTTCCAACTGGAAACGCCCACGGCTTCGGCCCGCCAACAGATTACGTTACTAATAACTACAGTGCTCCGGAAAATCACGGATTTACATTTAATATACCAGGTGCTCAAGGTCTCCACCTTTCCCAACAAGCAAGTCAATCCAACCTGCAACCTGCAATGGTGACCCATAATCAAATACTTACTTTACCCGCATTTATACCACCTCCCAATGCAGCCCCAGAATCACAGGCAATGCAATATAACCCTAATCACCAGACTTCTGCTGGAATAGACAACCCTACAGACTATGGAAACACACAGCTCGAGAATGATTCAGACATAGATGAAATAAACAATGATACGGAACAAGAAAACTCAACTAACACTAATCACGAGTGGCAAACGACTAAAAAAAAGAAAATTTACACAACAATCTAATCCCAGTAACATTCAACCCTACCAATTAAACACATCAAACAGATACGAAATTCTCTCGCATGAAAGAACCACTAACGATAACGACAACCAATTACCCAAAATCCCAAAACCCCCACCGATCTACATTCACGGTGTAACTAATTACGAGAAAATGATAGAAAATCTCACTCAAGTGCTTGAAATAGAGCAATATTACACTACAGCAACATCCAATGACACCGTTAAAATCAACCCCTTAACTGTAGATTCTTACAGAAAACTAATGCGTCATCTGAAGAATGAAAATATAATACATCACACCTACCAACATAAGGAGGATCGAGCATACAGGGTAGCCATCCGAAACCTACATCACTATATTCCGATCGAGGTCATAAGGGCGGAGCTAGCAAAGCAAGGTCATCAAGTCCGAAATATCATCAATGTTAGACACCGAATAACTAAGCAGCCTCTCTCTCTTTTTATGGTAGATCTCAAACCATGTGAAAATAATAAAAAAATCTTCGGTCAATTACAAAGGCTGCACTGTCTACCAAGACCTTCAAAGAGCCAGAAACACACCTTCCAAAGAAACAGTAAACAAACATCGCCCGCATCAAGTACCATTCACCGCAACTGATTTCCCTCCTCTTCCAACACCGAGTTCCCCTACCGTCCATCAAGGAGTCCAGCCAAATGTCTCCATCCCTCATCCCACATGGGTAAGAAGACCTACCAATCCGCCAAATCCTAACAATCCCGTAAATATGCACGAAATGTTCTCAAACTTCCTCCTCGAATTCAAAACAATGTTTTCCCAACTCTTAAGCCAAAATACGATGATCTTAAACATGCTCTCCACAGTTATAAATAAAATAGCTTCAAAATGACAACTTCACTACGCATTGCACTCTGGAATGCCAACGGTATCACAAACCACGTCCTTGAGATCCCCACATTCCTACAAATACAACACATAGACATATTACTTATCTCAGAAACGCATGCAACAACAAGAACAGTTTTAAAAATCCCACGCTATAATATCTATTACGCCAATCACCCAGATGGAACAGCCCATGGCGGCTCAGCAGTTATTGTCAAAAACACCATAGTTCATCACGAACTGCAACACTATCAAACAGAAAAAATTCAAAGCTCAATCATTCAAGTTCACACCCATCCATATCCACTCGTTGTAACAGCAGTCTACAGTCCTCCACGACACTCCATCTCATCTGCCGAGTATGAGGAGTTCCTTAGACCACTAGGCAACAAGTTCATAGTAGGAGGTGACTGGAATGCAAAAAATACAGTCTGGGGGTCGAGAATAATCAACCCAAAAGGACTCAACCTTTTACGAACAATACAAAACAACAACTTTGGATATCTCTCAACAGGAGAACCCACTTATTGGCCCAGCGACCCAAATAAACTCCCCGATTTACTAGATTACGCAGTCACAAACGGTATAACACACACCTACACCAAGACAGAATCGAACCAAGATTTATCTACTGACCATTCTCCAGTCATAATTACCCTTAGCATCACGATAATTGCTAAGGAATCGCCTCCAAGACTCTGCAATAAATATACGGACTGGGAACAATTTGCAAACTACCTAGATGAAAACCTTAGCCTGGCTATTCGAATCCAGAACAGCCAAGACCTCGATGTTGCCACTCAGTACCTGACTACCATGCTACAAACAGCCGCCTGGCAGGCTACTCCTGCTTCTGCAATCACCAATCCTGAAGCAAATAACATCCCTCGTCATATCCGAAACTTTGTAGTAAAAAAAAACGAAGACAGTTGCAGAGAACACGAACCCAACAAGATAAAACTTCTTATAATAGACTTGTCCACTGCTTGCACAACGCCTTACTAGAAGTACGCAACGACTCATTCAAAGATTACCTATCTAAACTCTCTCCAGATGACCAAACTATATGGAAGGCAACAAAGAAATTTAAACGACAGATAGTTGCACTACCGCCCATCAAAAGACCCGACAATAGCTGGGCCAGAACAGACAAAGAAAAGGCAGATACATTCGGAATACATCTAGCCGACGTCTTTACGACCCCTCCCCCCCAAGAGAATCACAACAACAACGAAATTGACTCCTTCCTGGACGTCCCCTGCCAGCTTCATCTACCCATCGCACCATTCTCACCAGCTGAAGTCCGCCATGAACTCGAACGCACCAATAAAAGAAAAGCTCCTGGATACGACCTCATAGTAGGAGAACTATTACACCACCTACCACGCAAGGCAGTAGTTCTTATTACAACCATCTACAACAGCATCCTGCGATTAACCTACTTTCCGATGCAATGGAAATTCGCTGAAATAATAATGATTGCTAAGCCTGGAAAACCACCCCACCAATCCTCTTCCTATCGACCAATAAGTCTCCTTCCCCTCCTGTCCAAAACTTTTGAAAGACTGTTATTAAAACGCATTAAGGATACAACCGACCTCGACCAGATCATACCCTCCTATCAATTCGGATTCCGAGAGCACCACTCGACGATACACCAAGGCCACCGAATCGTCACTCAAATAATGGAGTGCCTTGAAACCAAAAAGGTCTGTACGACTGCACTCCTGGACATAAAACAGGCCTTCGATAAGGTCTGGCACCAAGGGCTGCTGTACAAGATTAAACTTCACTTTCCAAGCCAACTCTACTTGCTATTCAAATCGTACCTTGCTGACCGGATTTTCCAAGTCAAAATCAACAACACGGTCTCGGCCTACCATCGTATTACATCAGGAGTCCCGCAAGGTAGCGTACTGGGACCACTCCTATACTTAATCTACACTTCCGACCTACCAACCACAAACGACACAGTGATTGCCACATTTGCGGATGACACGGCTATTCTAGCTACTAGTGAATCACCACAGGTTGCAGCCGATCGCCTCCAGCACCATTTGGACCTTCTCCAGGACTGGACCAATCTCTGGAGAGTATCCGTTAATAGCAAAAAAGCTGCTCAAATAACATTTACCAACAAACAAGCAATCTGCCCACAAGCCAGATTCAACGACATCCCCCTCCCACTAAAATCAGAAGTAAAATATCTGGGGCTGCATCTCGACGCAAAGCTCACCTGGAGCACCCATGTTAAAGCCAAAAGAAAACAACTCGACCTAAAACTCAAGAAAATGTACTGGTTACTGGAGCCTCGCTCTCAACTCTCTCTCACAAACAAGCTTCTTCTATATAAGGTTATACTAAAGCCCATATGGACATATGGAATACAGCTCTGGGGCTGTACAAAGGCCTCCCACACCAAAATATTACAGCGGTTCCAATCCAAGACCCTCCGCTTGATCGCCAACGCACCCTGGTACATCAGGAACGATACACTCCACACAGATCTTAACATCCCAACCATTGCACAAGAAATCCGGAGACTCGCCGTTACCTACCATTACCAACTCGCAGGACACGGAAATGTCCTCATCGAACAGCTGTCTAACCCACCCGCAGTTGCCCGCAGACTCCAACGAAACTGGCCACAGGACCTCACCCACCAACTTCCACAGCCATAACATAATATATCTGGGAGAATAGCGCTGGCTATATCCCCTCACTTGACATGTAATATTCTACCATTTAATTATTACTCAACTCAAGAGTAGATTGTAAATATGCAATGAATGAATGAATGAATAAAAAAAAAAAAGTTATCGGACATCGTGGTTGTTGTATAAGATAAAAGCTGACGCATTAATGTTGAATCTTTCCATCGCTGCTCAAAATAACATATAGTCAAATTTATACCCATTCGGAGTCACGTGATAATCTAGTAATTTTACGTATGTCGATTCTTAAAAATGCAATTTTAGGGAAATAAATGACATTCCGTTTTGTAGGTTATCCTGACATATGCCAATTTCTAAAACAAGGTTGCTACGGGTTTATTCTCTTATATGAAATCAAACTGAATTTACAGGTTAAAGAAAACATAACATGTCGTAAAATGTAAATATAATAAAGATATGTCAGCTGCTACATTAAAAACCTGCTGCGTATAGCAAATTTTAAGTCAATTTCTGTGCATGCATATTCTGTTATAGAACATTGCCATTTGAAGCATATTTCCTTGCACAATCTATTTAGGGAAGAAACTGAATGTGAAAAATCTCCAGATTCTTCAACCAAGCATTTTTTAGATTTTTTATGGTTACAAATTCTTTAGCTACATACATTTTATATACAGTGTCTTGACTGCTTCGTCGACTTCCGTTTTTGCATTCTTCACTTTCTGGCTCATATTTTCGGTAAATTGTGCTCTCCGAGATATTTCACGCAAGAGAAGCACGGCGAACAGCGTTGGAGGGTGAAACTGTTGATTTACTATTATTAATATTGTACTCTTCATAAAAAAAAACGCATAATATTCAAATTAATTGTTGTGACTGCTCGTTATACCGCATGTCCGATGGTTTCTTTTAATTTCCAGTTTTCCGCTCAACAATTTTAGGTTTTATTACCCTTATCTCAATAACTTACACGAAAAATATAATCTGACAGATTAGAAACGTCAAATTTTTAAAATTAATTTTATGAATCGACATGCCTTTTTTCAAATTTCTTCCATTTCATCTATTTTACTAAAGATGAACAGAGACAGACAAAAGTCACGTGACTCCGAATGGGTATAATTTTGACTATAACTAGATAGCTCATAACTTTCCAATTCTTTTATTGCAGTATAATTACATATCATATAAATATAGAATATAAAATTAATAATGTTACATTGCTTACAATTCAATTTACTTCACATTTTTATGTACTGTCTTATTCTTATGCATAGGAAACTACTGAAGACACATTTCTACGTGCCTACTCACATGTCTGAAGAAAGCATGTTTTTGTGTTCCTTTAAATTCATACGCAACACACAAATAAGATTTTGCTCTTAGAAAATAATTTTTCCATATCGTCTTATATTTACAAATAAAACGAAAATAATAAAATACTATGTTCAGACACTTCTGAAGATGTAGGCAGTATGAATAACAAAAGTCAAGACCAGTTCTTAGACAAACGACTCTACTCAGATGTTTTGACTCCAAGGCTTTTCTCCAGTATTTTTCTTCATATGTGCAACTAACAGAATCTTCTGGGTAGCTTTATACTCTCAAATAGAAAATTGATAAAAATGTTCTCCTTTATGTTTCTTCATATGTGTAACTAAATTACTTTTATTAGAAGATTTATACTCGCAAATAACACATTGATAAGGATTTTATCCTGTATGTTTTTTTCACATGTCTATCTAACATGATTTTCCGAGCAGCTTTATATTCGCAAATAGAACATTTATAAGGTTTTTCTCCTGTGTGTATCCTCATATAACAAAGTTACTTTTAAGAGTAGCTTTATACTCACAAATAGAACATTCATAAGGATTTTCTCCTGTATGTTTCTTCATATGTTGAACTAAATGACTTTTCTGATTAGCTTTATACTCACAAATAGTACATTCATAAGGTTATTCGTCTGTATGTTTCTTCATATGCCTAACT
The DNA here is from genome assembly GCA_940337035.1 of Agriotes lineatus. Classification (NCBI taxonomy): domain Eukaryota; kingdom Metazoa; phylum Arthropoda; class Insecta; order Coleoptera; family Elateridae; genus Agriotes; species Agriotes lineatus. The sequence goes on along the minus strand of CALNHX010001723.1, from coordinate 33,998 downwards.
AAATGACTTTTATAAGTAGTTTTATATTCGCAAATAGAACATTCATAAGGTTTTTCTCCTGTATGTTTCTTCATATGGCTAACTAAATGACTTTTATAAGTAGTTTTATATTCGCAAATAGAACATTCATAAGGATTTTCTCCCGTATGTTTCTTCATATGTGTAACTAAATTACTTTTCTGATTAGCTTTATACTCACAAATAGAACATTCATAAGGTTTCTCGTTTGTATGTTTCTTCATATGCCTAACTAAACAACTTTTATAAGTAGTTTTATATTCGCAAATAAAACATTCATAAAGATTTTCTCCCGTATGTTTCTTCATATGTGTAACCAAATTACTTTTCTGATTAGCTCTATATTCGCAACTAGAACATTCATAAGGTTTTTCGCCTGTATGTTTCTTCATATGGCTAACTAAATGACTTTTATAAGTAGTTTTATATTCGCAAATAGAACATTCATAAGGATTTTCTCCCGTATGTTTCTTCATATGTGTAACTAAATTACTTTTCTGATTAGCTTTATACTCACAAATAGAACATTCATAAGGTTTCTCATCTGTATGTTTCTTCATATGCCTAACTAAATGACTTTTATGAATAGTTTTATATTCGCAAATAGAACATTCATAAGGTTTTTCGCCTGTATGTTTCTTCATATGGCTAACTAAATGACTTTTATAAGTAGTTTTATATTCGCAAATAGAACATTCATAAGGATTTTCTCCCGTATGTTTCTTCATATGTGTAACTAAATTACTTTTCTGATTAGCTTTATACCTACTCACAAATAGAACATTCATAAGGTTCCTCGTCTGTATGTTTCTTCATATGCCTAACTAAATGACTTTTATAAGTAGTTTTATCTTCCCAAATAAAACATTCATAAAGATTTTCTCCCGTATGTTTCTTCATATGTGTAAACAAATGACTTTTCTGATACGCTCTATACTCGCAACTAGAACATTCATAATGTTTTTCGCCTGTATGTTTCTTCATATGGCTAACTAAATTACTTTTATAAGTAGTTTTATATTCGCAAATAGAACATTCATAAGGATTTTCTCCCGTCTGTTTCTTCATATGTGTAACTAAATTACTTTTCTGATTAGCTCTATACTCACAAATAGAACGCTCATAAGGCTTTTCGCCTGTATGTTTCTTCATATGCTTCATTAAAATACTTTTATAAGTAGATTTATACTCGCAAATAGTACATACAAAAGGTTTTCCTCCCGTATGTTTATTCATATGATTCATATGTTTAAGAAAATTACTCTGATCTTTTGCGTCATACTCACAGATCTTGGAATCAAACTCTTCGTCTGAAATTCTTCCACTTGCTGTACACGTAACAGGCAATTCATCTTTTATATCTACTTGCTCCTGTTTGATATTCAATTTGTAGTGAGCTGCGTTCTGTACAGTGTCTTCGATGATATCTTGCTGTAGATTTAAGTTTGCGACTACTATATTTTCTTCGACTTTTATCAGTGGGCCTTGTAAGTTGCAGGCCATGGCACTACACAAATTATTATCAAGTAATTCCGGTTTCCCATCTCGATTCACCTCCATTGTGATAACAAAACTGAAGAGTCCTGGTTTATTAAATGAAATACCTGAAACCAACACAAAAATCAAAATTTAGTTAGGTTAAGTTGATTAATAAATGTCTGTAGAAATTTCTGATAACTGAGTTGTACTATTTGTACTTACAATAAAACGAAACTGAAGCAAAATAAGTGACACACAGATTGGCTTAGTAGCATACAAGATTATGGTTAAATACATTTACGGCCATTTTTGCCAGCAAAGACTGATTAGATCAAATAAAATTCAAAAAAACTACTGCGCAGTGTTGCCAACCCATTTTTTTTTCCGTAATAGAAGTTTTAAAAAATAGTAATAGATTTGGCAGTTTGGGTAATAGACTAATGCCCGTTTGCACCACTTCACCTTAAACCTTGGCTTAGTAAAGTGTCACTTAAAATTAAAGGCAACTTAATATTAAGGAGTATTGCACCGCATCCTCTTAAGAGATACTTAACTAAGTCACATTTAAATCTGACAACACTGCTAAATGTTGGGGATTTTTCATGCTAAAATGGTGGTTGTGTCGTTAATGTCAAAATCGTCAAGTCAAATCGCAAATATCATTGTTGAATTGGCGTGCGAAGATAAAGGGTATATAGTTAGTAATATTAAATTTTTGTTCTCATTTTTCATTCCCGGTGATTTGTAGATAGCAAGTATTTTTAACAGTGATACTCTGTACTGAAATTGAATAGGTTTTCTGCTCTTTTATGATAACCTTTTTTATTCGCAAGCTAATAGTTTTCTGTATTTTTAGGATGAATGCAAAGATGCGCCAACGTAGTGCAAACTACACCAGCGAAGAGATTAATGTTTTACTAAACATTATAGCGCAATTTAGCAATATTATTGAATGCAAGAAGACCGACGCCGTCAAGTGGAAGGAAAAAGAAAATGCGTGGAACGCAATCACAGAGATGTTTAATTCTGGTTCTCCCTCAGGGATATACCGGGCATCTGACTCTCTGAGAAAAGCATACGAAAATCAAAAAAGGACCATCAGAAAAATAGTAGCCGATGACAGAATCAAGATTTTGAAAACTGGCGAAGGATATGATGGCAAGCGAAGGAAGGACATTAATGAAGAATTAACGCTATCGTTAATGAATACAAAAACTGTATTTGGCTTAAAAAACCAATTTGATTCAGATTCTTTGGAAATGGAAGAAGATGCTGAACCAGCGGGCCTGGACTTCGGAGCCAATTTTAATAATATAGAGATATTAGAAGTAAGATTCAACATTATTATAATGCCTTTTATATATTCAAGTTGCTTTTGATATTTACTAATGCCTGCATTGTCGTTACAGGTTGATAGTCCGCAGCCGTCCAGCAGCAAACCAACAAACGTAGACTGGGGCAGCTATAAGGCTTCCGATTTACAGACGCCAATTACCAAAAAATTAAAAGAAACGGCGTCAGCATCCCAAAGCTGGACTGCCAGAAGACGACCAGTGGCGAGCATACTCAATTCTACAAATTTGTCAAAAAATATGACGAATTAGCAGACATTAAGATTGAGTGTGCTCGGATGCAGCTTGATCTGCTAAAAGATCAAAGGAAAGAGAGTGAGTTGCGACAGAGGAGTTTGGAATTGGAAATCCAAATTAAAATTAAACAATTACAGGGCATGTAATTATAGTTCTTTTTAATTAAGTTAGGTTATTCATTAGGTATTTTTATGTTAGGTTATATTATAGGTTATTTATAAGTATCTTTATTATTGTAGGTTATTCTTAAATATCTATTTTATTATGAGGTTATATTATAAGTTATTTATAAGATTTTTATTATAGTAGGTTATACAGAGAAAGAAATAAAACAATTCTAATAAATTGGCTATATTTTTTCTTAATAAACAGTACGTATAATTACATATTACTGAAATATGTATTTATAAATGTATTTCTGACATCAAATCCTCCACCATTTCCTTGCGGAACATGTGGCATCTGCCCTTGCTCTATCATGTTGTCCAACAGTTCTGGTTGAAAAGCTTCTGGAAGTGGTGGCTCTTCCTCTCCCATATCCCTTGCAATATTGTGCAGCACTGCTGTTGCCACGATGACAGTTACAACATTATTAATTTTCAAGCGACATCCATATGCCATTACGGGAAAGCGTCTCTTCCACACACCAAATGTACGCTTGATTATATTCCGAGTTCTTATGTTTGATTCGTTGTAGCGCTGTTCGCCTTGTGTGACCGGGTTTAAAAGTGGTGTTAGAAGATATGGCCGAATGTTATACCCACTGTCACCTGAAACATATGTAATATATAAATTTTAAAATATTCGAAAAGAATAATCCATATTTATTCTATCATACTAATATACCTAACAAAAGACAGTTTGGATACATGCCAGCTTCAAATTCAGCACGTAGTGCACATCCATTAAAAAGTGTGACGTCATGCACAGATCCAGGCCACCTCGCCACAATATTCAAAAATTTTAAATCTGCATCTGACACAGCTTGCACATTTATTGAAAAGTATCCCTTGCGATTTCTGTATACTTCCGCATCTTCACCACCTAAAATAAAAATATTGAGGTGAAAAAATACTAATTTGTAAATTTTCTTACCGGGTGACTGAATCTTGATATGCGTTCCATCTACAGTGCCCACCACTCTAGGAAAAGCAGCAGTTTCAAAAAATTTCTGTTGTTTCTGCCTTATTTCCACTACAGTTGATGGAAACTTTATATATCTCCGAGACAGTTCTGCTACAGCTTCAGATACTCTTTTAATTATCCTGCATGCTGTTGACACATGCATGCCACCGAAATCAGCTACAGCTAATAAGTGAGAACCAGTTGCATAGTATCTCAATCCTATAAGCAGCTGGTTTATGGGGGACACACAATTATTCCGATACCAGAAAATTGCAGAATATGAATAAAAGGAATTAACATAAAATAGTTCGTTATACTTACATATCATAAGGGAATTCCAATCGCTGTTCGATTTGTTCCAACACTAATAAGACTGAACCTTTTGTCAGTTGAAACCTTCTGAAAAATGATAATTCATCCATACTGTGGAAGTATTGAGCCCTATCATTTATTTGTCGTGGAAATCCAAAGTCAATGATTTCAAAAATGTTAACATCGTCGTCAAATAAATCATTTTCCACTAAAATTTCCATTTTCAAACGTTTTTCGTAATAAATAATAGAAAAGCCGTCAACTGGTGCGGTTTTAAAATGTCTCTTTTAGGTTAAGTCGAACCTTAAGTCACAGAGTTTTGGCACTTAAAGATAAGTGCAACTTAAGAGATATAAGTCTACCTTACAAGCTGGTGCAACGAAATATCTGTCAACTTAAATTTTAAGTGTCACTTAAAAGTTAAGGGAGAGTGGTGCAAACGGGCATAAGTCTATAACGGAGGTTTAAGGAATTATTGCATTGAAAAATAACACATAAATTTTAATTAAATGTTCAATATATTTATGTGATGTCTTTTAGTAATTTAACAGTTTTGTGTACAATTAGATATCTATATTTTTAAAAACAGTTACAATTTAAAAAAATGATAAACGAGCAAATTTGGCAACAAATGAAATTCATAATACACATGGCTTTTAGAATATGTTATATAACTGTCCTAGTGGGAATTGCACCCCTTCAGCTGCATCATATTTTTCTTGAAATTTTGGAATGAAATATCAGCTAAATGGTTGAGGTGCAATATTATATTTGATAAAGTTAAGATTTTTACAGGGGTTTAAAAGATTCGTAATAAGTGAATTTATCACCACTGTTGTTTACTTTAATTGTTTTTCTTAGATGCCACATAGTATATTTATTTATTACACGTATTCTACAAAAAAAATCATACAAGCAAGGGAATTTGTAGATATGCTTTCTGTAGCCTTCTGATTGAAATTCCAGAAATTCCCCCTATGCCATTAGCATTGTTATGTTGGACCAACCATGCAGGCACAAAATAACATCAAATTTTTGCTCCTTACAGATAACCTTATGTAAGTCGTTATTTTGGGTCTGGTACGCTTATAGCCTAGTCGGTCTGAGGCAAGATTCCTGAAAGGAGTCACTATGGTTGTTTAAGTTTTGGAAAACTATTACTATCCTTCAGAAAGATCCTGAGCTGAGGTCAACTATAAATTTTTTTAATCAGGCTTTAGTCTCAAAGGAAGGTATTAGTTCTGCTGGAGAGTAACTTTTACTACAGATCTACGGTTACAGGAAGAATGAAAGATGAACTGAAGTATTGCAGCTATAATAGTTTTACAGTAGATACTCTCTTACCTGGCCATGGCGAGAGCAGATCCCTTGCCAGGTAACAAAATGGTAGGTTAAACCGAAAAATGCCATAAACATGTTGTAGGAGCCTTCGCGTCATGGAGACCAAAATTATTATTTTTAGTTGATATTGTCATTCTGACATAACTGGTATTTATTAGTGAATAAATATTTTGAGTAGAATAACTAAGTTCAGTATCTACAGTGGTGACACTGGTGATGTCAGAAACAAGACAATCGCTTGAGGATAAGGAAAATGGCATCGCACCCTCCAAGACAGCAGGTGATAGCACTGCTATCACATGTGTTGGGGTCAAACCGCCTTCTTTTTGGCGAGAAGATCCAGATCTTTGGTTTGCACAACTAGAAGCACAATTTGCTACGGCTGGCATCACAACAGAACTGACATAATTCCATTACATTGTAGGATCCATCAACACCTTTGTCCTCGCTCAGGTAGTCGACATTATTCATAATTCACGTGCGACAGACCCCTACAACACCCTTAAAAAATGCTTTCTTGCTTTGCGGAACCGCAAGAGAAACGACTTACACATCTTCTGAGAGGTACGTCCCTGGGTGACAAGCATCCCACTCAACTCTAGGAGAACTGAGAAACAAACATAGCTGCAGGGAAAGTCAACAACGAAATCCTCCAATGTATTTTTATCAGAAGTTTACCCTCCTAGATGCAGTACATTATAGCTGTATCTCAGGGCAATCTTGATGATATCACCCTCATTGCTGACAAGGTACACGACGTATCAAACCACGACGTGCTTACTATACAGGAGCCAAGTACCTCAGTCCTGTAGCCACAGTTGTACGACCTCACCTAGACAATTACTCGACTGAAAGCACGTTTGTCTCGACCTCGCTCCCCTACTTCTCAGCATCATTGACAGGTTGAAGCACAAGGTACTTCTGGTATCATCTGAAGCCTAAAAATGCAAACCACCTTGTGAATTTTCTATTCAGGGAAACAACAGACATGGCCGCAATTAGAGCCAAATGCTGCCATGCACCCTAGTCGCCTCATTGTACACAACCCGACCATCCAGTTGTCATCTCTTATTGACACTGGAGCAGATGTATTAGTAATTCCTCCGACGAAACGTAATTTGCTGGTAAATTCGTATTACCTCTATGCCTCTATGCTCGGTGATCAAGACATACGGACAGAAAATCCTGAAAGTCGGACTAGGCCTTCGTAGACTATTCAAGTGAACCTTCATTATGGCCAATGTGACTAAACCTATCATCAGGGCCGATTTTGTAGAAAATTTTCGTTTGTTAGTCGACCTCAAGAACAGCTGTCTTACTGACTGACTAACTTCTGTCGTCGGCATCTCAATTCCCAGCATCAAGACCTTCGACTAGCTTATAACGTATCACGATATTCTCTGTCAATTGCCGGCTATAACACGACCACCAGAAATTGTCCCTAAAGTAGCAAAGCACACAACAACACATCACATCATCACTAAAGGGCCACCAGTGTTCGACAGGGCTCGTCGGCTTGTTCCAGATAAACTTGAGGATGCTAAAAAAGAGTTCCAGTTCATGATGGATGCAGGGATCTGCCGCCCTTCCAAAAGTACATGGGCGAGTCCGTTGCACATGGTTTGCAAGAAAGATGGTACCTGGACTCCTTGCAAAGATTTTGGTTATTTAAATGCCGCAATACTTCCGGACCGGTATCCTTTACCATATTTCCAAAACTTTTTGCACTCGCTTCAAGGCAAAACTACTTTACCATGCTGGACTTAAATAAAGCATATCATCAAATTCCAATTCAAGAAGAACACATTTCTAAAACAGCAATAATTACAACATTTGGATTATTTGAGTTTGTAAAAAAAGTTTTCGGGCTCAGAAATGCTGCTCAGACAATGCAGTCAGTTTAAAGTCATCACAGAGGTTGGTTTTGGGCCAAGTTAAGCCTCAGTGGATCCCTGCCTTACTAGTTCATCGGTTTTCTAATTGCCGTCTATGCCACAAAATAACCTGGGTAAACATTTTTGTTTTTGCAGAAAAAATATAGACGGGTACAGAAACTCAACGTGTTAACTATGCCAGAGAAGTTTTTCCTCTGGCGTGACTAATACGTTGAGTTACTTCTTTGTTTCACTCCTGATGAAACCCCTTATGAAAGTGGGCAAAACTTTGAGTTTTTCTATCTCAACAGTGATACAGTTCAATCCCAGAAGTTGTTCGTACATAATGACAATGGCCGTAGAAGCCTCATTTATACTTCAGTTTATTTTCAGATAGTGTCATGATTCTAAAAATTAGAAAGATTACTGTACATTACTTAGAAATAAAACGACTAATAAAATTAAAGTAGGATCAATTTATTATATACTAATATTTATAACTGCAGTGTATAAGTACATATATTTTTACCAAGTTAAACTCATATCTAAGCGAGAAATTGGAGATTTTACAATTTTGAAATATGATCACTGACTGAACATAATAAAACACTGAGAAAAATTCAGCGAGCATAGTGGAGAAGGTACTATAAGGGGATTGAAATCACTCCTGAATGTCGCAGACTCCACAGGATAGTCTGTCCTCTATTAGGAATGGTGGCGGCCTATATGGCTTCAAAACATTTTGTAGGCTCACTCTTCAAAGTGATAAGTCAGGAAATATACACGATACTACAGAGGGTTTTAAACATAAGCAACTCTACACAATGTCAGACAGCCAGGTGGCATTAAAAGCTCTCTTGAGTAGTAAGACTGCTTCCAGACTGGTATGGGAGTGCCTAGAGGAAGTCAATGGCTTGGCAGAACGGAATGTTTACCCAGGTTATTGTGTGGCATAGACTGCAGTTAGAAAGCCGATGAACTAGTAAGGCAGGGATCGACTGAGGCTTAACTTGGCCCAAAACCAGCCTTAGAAATACCAGGAAGTGCTATCCGAGGCTATTTAAGTGATTGGATTTACACTCAAAATGAAAGGTACTGGATTAACTGACCAGGCCAGAACCACAGCAAGGCATTTATAAACGGGCCTTGCAAGAAGAGAGTTACAGGTCACACCTGGGAAATATTGGAAAATACAATGAAGACCTTACTTGTAGACTTTGCAATGAGAAACAGACACAGTAATACACATTTTGTGTCTGTGATGCACTGAGACGAAACCTACTATGGAAGTCAAGAACTTGGCTACACACCCAGTGAAGGACCTATATCTTTTGATGCAGGGAACAAAGATCACTAAATGGGTCTGACCTGCTTATTGGGGTGTGTACAATAACCTGCAATCACTAGATAACTGAGCGAGCAAGAAAAGGTACGTTAAATTTATTATATACTAATACCTTTGGCTACGATGTATACATATAGTTTTGCCAAATTAAACTCATAAGCAAGAAATCAGGCATTTTATAATTTTGAAATACGGAAATCATCGTGAATATTTGAATTTTCGCGCTTTCGTAGCTTTCCAAATGCCTTAAGCGACATCTACCGCTCATACTGAAAAGATAATTAAGAGAACACTCCACAAACAAATGTCCCTAGGGATAGAGCAAGTCTCATAGTTTTTATTTCACCTGAAATCACTTTTCATGAAACATGGTATTTTAAAATTATATTTAATATATGCTTATATTTTACAAGATTAATTTTGATTTCATTTAAAGAAATTTATAATTTGTATTAATTTTAAACCATAACTGCCAATCCTTTAGGGATTTTTTTGTTGTTATTACGGGAACATCGCTTTATTTTGTATCAGTTGAGTTCCAACTGTTACATTTATATCGTTTTGTGTTTAATTTTATTTCACTGTTTTATATTATGAAGGAGAAAATGGCATTGAGAAAAGAACTGATAAAAAAGGTAATTTATGTATCACTAATTAATTCGTTAGTAATCATATGTTTGAAGCAATGGTTAAAAAATGAAATTGGTTGAACCATTTAAATACTTAAGCGTGCTGTTTTACAAAGTTATTGAAAAAGGAAAAATTTATATCTTATTTATAGAAATTATACATTAATTTTTGCTGCAGAAACCTAACTTAAACTTGATTATGTATACTTAATTAATCACCTTGGCTATTTCATAACATAACCTACGTTTTGGTAGCAATGCAAATACACTACACAATCTCATGTCAGATTATGAAATAACTTACATCACCTGCAGTTAACTTTATATGTAAGGAGCATTTTGTTAATCTGAAAATTGCAAAAAAAGATTATTGCTCATATTTAGTTTTGTTCCAAGCAGTAGATTATTTAATATTCATAGGTAGTCTTCATTTTTAACATTGTATATGCACTAAATGGAAATTGTTATTTCATAACCAGTAAATACCATCGCTTTCATAGACAACTGGTATAGCCAATTTCCAACAGATTGAACTGGGCTGTAGTATGACAAATTCAAACAAACTCCTGTCAAATAAATGGCACTGACACCTTTAACGTCAAGTTGCGGTTGCCCCTTTAGGGGGATGGTGACCATATGTACGATTCCACATGTGCTCAGAGTTAACAACAACACGGTCTTACTCACCAAGAAAAAGATTCGCAATACTGTAACAATTAGGAGGAAACAAGTCACAGGCCGCAAAAAATCACAACCCAAGAAGAAGATAACCAACTGATGGATTTTCTTTTACAAAATTCATTCGAAACGGCGATAAGGGCTAAAAAAGAAACAAGATTCCCAGGATCTTGCAGTACCACTTGGAGTACAATTCAGAAATAAGAAACCACTGCACCGCAAAAAAAATATTTCCAAATGAGGACAACGAGCAATAAAGACTCTAGTTTTTCTGGAAAACCATAATAGCACGCTACGTGTTTGTCGACCCAGAGGAGCAAGATATAAATCACAATAAACTTGAAGGGCGAAGAAAACTGGTGGCTTTTCTGTAAAAGTTTGAGCATGGTTTAGTTCTAGAGGTTCAAGTCCAGGTTTTGTGTATAAAAGGATATCGGACGAATATCTACTGCCTTCTGTTTTATCTGTTTTTGGAGGCAATTTTGTATTCCAACAGGAGAATTGTCTAGTACATTGACCAGAAACTGTCCGAAAATTCATAGAACTAGGGATAAATCTGTTGCCATGGTCTTCAAAAGGTCCGAATTTAAATCCTATAGAAAACATTTGGGGAAAATATGACTCAACTAATGTACCGGGACAACTTTCGGCCAAGGAATAAAGATGAATTACGGGAGAAAGGAACCTCAGAATACCCTAGTTAATTAGTGTTGTCCTTGCCCAGACGTTTACAGAATGTGATAGATAATAAAGATGACATGACAAAATATTAATGTGATTTTTAAATAATTATTGCTGCTTAAAAATAAAATTATTATTTAAATATAGATATTGTTTATAGTTTATTATTGTTTGTTTTTTATGGACAAGGTTTAGGCCTGTGGAGTTACAGGTACCTTAGACACCTATTGCTGTATTCGTATGGCCAAAGTCTTAATAGAATTTTGTTGAGACTAAAAGAGTTCCAACCTTAGCAAGGGATTATTAACACGCTACACATTGTAGTAACATGAGACCTATAATTAAACGACAACATTTGAGTTACTTGATATTTTGACTGTCTTAAGCATGGGTCACACGATCATTTTTTTGCATCAAATTTGCTTGTCAAACACTTTCCGTGACGTCATACAACAATGTTTGATTCTCTCTATCAAACAGGGTGGTCACACCATAAAACTTGTTGTGCAACTATTAGAATCAGCTGTTATTGTGAGGTTATGGTTTGCTGTAAAGGCACGAATTGTTAACGTTTATTTTTGTTTCAAAATGGAAGAGCAAGTGATTATCCTGTCGTTAGTAGGTTTAGGTCTACCGTTGTGTAATAAGAAACAGCGAAAATCTCGAAAAGTGTGGGCCCGCAAGTGGTTACAACGACGTGACCAAGAACGGTATCAACGGTACACACAGAATTGAAATGTGAAGATGGTGGTAGTTTTAAAAATTATTTGAGGATGGATGAAAGAGTGTTTACAAAACTTTTAAATATAGTCACCAACACAATTTCAAAAACCGACACGAATATGAGACAAAGCTTCATTCCATGCTAGCTTGTTATGATAGCTGGGGTCTTTTACGAAATACAAGACCTCCTCGTGTTGATAGGCGTCTATTAGGGCCGACACTTGCTCACGCGTCCAAGATATGGCTATTTTTGAAGTAAAAATGCGTTCTTAACCTAAAAACCCTGAACCGTGAAATACAACTTTCACGCACTGCGCAGAATCGCGTGAAAAAGTTGCACCGAAATAGAGCCCGTCCTATTTTTTAGAAATGTTTGACAACTATGAGGGTGACGTCATGAAATACGTCATCATTGGTGTATGACAAGCAAATTTGATGCAAAAAATGATCGTGTGACCCATGCTTTAGTTTCCTATGAAGACGATGGTACGTATGTATTTGATTTATTTACCTTTAATCAAATTAAAATTTGGAAAACCTATATGTGAACATGTTGAAATGTAGATTTGGTATACATTTTTCTGTTGAGATCTGAAAAAACTCTATCATAATTTGTCAGTTTGTTACCGGCAAAAATATGTGTAGATTTGTAAGCAGTTTATCTCTGTTTCACAATGGTTGTGTTAAGGGGTATTGATTTAAAAATAATAAATCTACATCTGCACCACATAAAGCTCCATACTACTTGAGACTGCAATCCAATGTAGAGATGTCATGGGAACGCAGACTTACAATTATTATCTGAAAGATGTATTGATTACTTATTTTGTCTCTATGATATTAAAGTAATTGGCAATTATTTTTAACACATAATTTATTGATTTTGGAGGCTTTCACGGCCATTATCATTAAGTAAAAAATGACTTCCGGGATTGGACCGTGTCATTATTGAGGTCGAAGAACTCAACGTTTCACCCACTTTCGTAACAGGCTTCATAAGGAGGAAAAGCAAAAGAGCACAGTAACTCAACGTGTAAACCACGCCAGAGGCGAAACTCTTTTGCAAGGGAAGGGATAGAAGAGCATGGTAACTCAACGTGTAAACCACGCCAGAGGCCATCAATCGCCATCCTCATCTATGGCCAGTATGGTCATCCAAACCTCCAAAAAGCAATTCTCCCGCAGCAATAGTCTTTCTTCCTTATATCTACCAAGACACCGATCATGTAGGAAAGTTTCTTTGAAAACAAAACATAAAAACAGTATTCAAACCCCCGAGCAAAATCTCACAGGTTCTTTCTTCAACTAAAGATAAATCGAACACTATGTCATCTAAAGGTGTTTATAGAGTCTCTTGCTTTTCAGTAAAAACTCGCATCTCTGAACACCAGCGTTGTCACAAATCGGGTCTCGTTTCATTATTAGCCATCTCCGAACACCAACATGATACCGGCCATAAGTTTCTTTTTGATGAAATTTCCATTTTCTGCAAATCTCCATTCTTCTGAAAGATTGAGATTTACAAACACCCTAATAATCTCAATCGGGATGAAGGCTTTCCCCTTCCTTCTATGTGGAAAGTGCTAATCTAAGCCCTGCCCACTGTCACTCAACCGCCACAGCACTTGCCTATAAATTTTGTCTCTGGCCTGGTGGCTGTGGATTGTACGTCCTACAGCACTTAGGCCACTTTTCCGGGCTCATTGTGCATACTAGTACTACCACTACCTTAAACTATCTTAAACTACCCTTAACCTAACCTATGGTAAGGGGTTTTCTGGAGTTGACAACTGCCAAGGTGCGGATTTGAACCATCGGCCACAGACTCCCGAAACACCCCTGTGACCTCGACTGCAAGCGATCACTGCATTTGCCTATCGAGGCCCCCTCTGGCGTGGTTTAAATTTTGAGTTACCATGCTCTTCTATCTCTTCCATTGTAAAAGTTTTGTTTCTGGCGTGGTTCACACATTCAGTTACCGTACTCTTCTATCCCTGCCCTTGCAAAAGAGTTTCACCTCTGGCGTGGTTTACACGTTGAGTTACCGTGCTCTTTTGCTTTTTCCTCCTGATGAAGCCCCTTATGAAAGTGGGCGAAATATTGAGTTCTTTGACCTCAATAATGACAAGGTCCAACCCCGGAAGTTGTTTGTTACTACATAATTTATTAACGAAACAACAGCAATGCGTTAATGAAAGTAAAACAAATTTCTAATTTTTCAATCCTTATATTTTAACAATAACAGATGAAATAAAATCTATATACACTGCTCAAAACAGTTAAAGGATATTTTATAATATTGGAAAAATAAAAATAATTGCAGATATTATTTCAGGTGCCTGTTTTTGAAAATATTATTTTATGAAATATTCTTTAATTTATTGTTTTTCAGCAGTATACATGTCTAAAAAAAAATTAAGTGGTAAGTATGTGTTCAAAACATCAGAATGGCCTGAATTAACTTAAATGAATTTTTGAACTTGTTTTGCAATAAATATTCGAGCATTTCTTATAACATTCAGTATAATTAATGCTTGCACTATCCGATTTCTTAAGTCCTCTTTAGTATTAAATGGCATCTGATACACGATTTCTCTAATCATGTCACAAGAAAGTCTCTGGGTTTCTTGCTGGTCGAGGCTCCTCTTCTAATCCATGTATTGCCGGATTTGTTATTTAGATAATGTGTGTATGTATGTATGTAATCTGCAACCTCATTTACCTTGTGGTATAGAGGCTGGTGCTTTATGCTCTGACATCTGGCGGTACAATGTTCAACTTGCCCCGGATTCAGGATACAGAGTTGGAGCACGCCTTTTGTGCTTGCGCAGCAACCATTGTGTGAGGTGTGTGTGTTGGTGATGTGTTGACCTTATTACTCTATCTCTTAGGTCTGTGGTTCTGAGTAGAGCACAGTTAATTTGGTGCCCAACTGTGAATGGTCTCACCGAGCCCAATTCCAATCGCCAAGGCTAAGGAAAAATGATATGGATGATATAAGGCAAAATTAATGAACAGCAAAGATTTAACATAATTATGGATATTTAACTGATCAGAATTAGTAGAATTCGATTTAAATAGGAAGAAACTACATGCATATCAATCTTTTGGAAAGATAATTCTGATTTTAAACTAGTAATTTTTGAATTTGGGTAAAAATTAATTAAATCAGCGTCTTCAACTGAAGTAGGGATAGGTACTATCCACGAAGAAATCATTAATTGCGTCTGCATTCAATAAAGAGACTGATAGAGAATGCGTTTTGTCATTTTTAGTTCCACTAAATCTTTTAATTGTATTCCACATAACTTGAGATGAGCATTTTCTAATGCGGTAGTTGAAATGAGCTTTTTTCTTATTTCTGACTTAAAAATCACATGTTTTTATCTATTTCTGAATCATCACTTGACGGTACATGATCTTCTATGTGTGACATTTCATCTAGAATCTTTTCCAAATTGGCTTCTGCTAGAGGTCGTTTAGATGTCCATTTCGAAGTAAAAGGGCATGATTCCATTATTATTTCTTATTAGGTATTCACTTTTCACGACTATTAAAAGTTACATCTAACTTTACCAAACCAACTAAAAGTACTGTTACGTAAGGACGTGCGCATGTGTAAAATTTACGCCATAACATATTATCCCGTTACAGCTAGATTGTAGCTGATGGCAAAAGCATAAATACGATGCATTTGTACTTGGGAGAATCTACTCGAAAGGTACCTAGGAGCGGAAGCGTGTGCAAAAAAGATTTTAGATTTTATTTTGATTTTTCAGCGCTAGGGTATTTCTTACCCATGTGCGCGTCCTGACGGGTTAAAACCTGTTGTTTCTCAATTTTGAGATGGTTTCTACAACTTCTAAACCAGTTCTAAAGCAGTTTGGTTTGGTAACGGATATAGTTGCAGTTTCTTTTTGACTGCCATTGCTACTGCATCTGAGGCTACGGAAGCTGTACTGTCATGCCTAAAAATATAACCCGGAATACTACATTTTTTCATGTCGACCAAATGTGTCTCACTGATACAGGTGATATTGATATTAAAGTTTGCTAAAAAGGGCATATATTCCAAACGTTTAGCTTTAATGCCATCAGCGTTCCAACTCCTCTTCAATCCGTTCACCCCTCGTAGGGGTAGGGTGGCATCATGAGTTAAGTAGTTGAGTTGATGGTCGTCTTCCAGAGATTTCTATCTTGAGCTGAGTGGGTAGCTTCTTGTAACGTTTGTCCTGTTATCGTCTTCATTTGGTCTATCCATCTCATGGCCGACCTGCCCCTTGGACGGCGTCCTTCCATTTTCACTGCTGTTCCAACTTGCAACTGTTAAATTAAGATGTGCTTGTTGTTTAGGGTTTAGAAGTGTTGGAAGGAGTGTAATTAGAGCAGATTTAATTTTGTTAATTTAGGGGGTTAGGAGTTCTAGTAATAACTTTATTATTACTGTTATGGGGTCTGTTGATTCTTGATTTTGATTATTTTGGTTTGTCGAGGAAGTTTGATTTGCATACGTTGCAGTATGGAGGTTAGATTTGGTATTTGATTGTTAGACGAACCAGGAAGAGGTGGGATATTTACAGGGTTATTGTTAAAAGGTAATTTGCGTCGCACTACAGAAAGTTTTTTTTTTAAATTTTTGGGCAGCAGGTCTTATACAGGTCCAAGGCTAAGAAGGAATTTCTTAGATATCATTTGAAAATACAGACATCCTCTGAATTTCGTTGGATGGTCTCCACTGCAATTTACGCATTGTGGTTTTTCTATGGAAGTTTTAGTATAGTCCTTCTAATGATGATTTTGTTTGCATTTCACACATCTTGGAGGGAGCTTACAATAATTTTTTGTGTGCTCGAATAACTGGCATCTGGATCTGCATTTAGGTTACACACTAATAATGCTATGATTTAGTTTGTTAAGTGCAAATACCTTGTTGAGTTCATTGTTTCTAGTTAATTTAACAGCACACAAATGGATTGGGCTTATCTTTGTTGTACAATCTAGCTACTTTATTAACTGAAAATTTAAGGTTTGTATTTCATATTTTGTTAAGGAGATGAGAATACTTCACAATATTACAGAAATAGCTTGAGAATCAGGATTTTTAAATGTATGGCATTTAATGTTGTGGGCGTCATAATATTTGCTAAAATTTCGGCAATATTTGATGTTAGTTAAATTAATTCTTAAAAAATGACTTCTGTATGCAGTTATAAATTCTGCCGATGTTGCACGCTAAATGTTTATCAGGATTTGTTGATAATTTTTGGCTTCGTTTTTGTATAGATGTTTCTTAACTGATTTCCATTGTTTCTTCCGGTAATTTAATATTACCCACTTGACTAATAATATTAGATGCAGTAGGAGGTATGCAGAAAGTGAAAGTTACTCTGATGTTGAAAGCTGCAATGTGTTACGAAACATTAGTCGATATGAGTGCATAAACAACAAGGCCAAATCTGTCTAAGTATTCTTGTTCTCAAGGCACTCAAACAACACGAGCCACCATGGCCATCACGTGAATTCTTGCTCAAGTTCACAAACTGCAAGGCACATTCAGCCAGAGAATGCTGGGTGTTGATATACAAAGATTACGCGATCTAAGCTGAAATTCAATTTCAATTTCAACCAGAATAATTCGAGTACCCGCAAAAGCTTCAAACAATATATAATGTAACGTACTTGTTTTTAAGTAAAATAGTTTTTCTTTTAGATATCACCAAATGAAACTTCATTGCAAGCATTTCAACTGGCAGACACACATCGAACTGCTAGCACAATTGTGGAGGATGATCAAAGTGTATCGATGACTGATGATGAAAATTTATCAATAACTGAAGATGAAACTATTTCAATATCAGACGAAAATATTACAGAAGCTAGCACAGATAAAGATTCTATGCCACCACAACCAAAATGGGTATAATACTGGAAATAAATCATTTAATGGAATTACATAATGAATATTGTGTTTCCTTAGAAATTACCATACCAACAGGCATTACGAGGACCCAAACCATCCAAGATAAGTAGTAAAGCCAGTATACGAAAATTGCAAGTAACTGCTGAATGTGTTAAAGTAACCAGTAAAATTAAACAACCTCTAACTTCAAATTTTAAAGGGGTATAATTTTTCATTTAACTTTTCCAACAGAATCCCACCATGAATATTGACTTTTTTAGAAATCACCATATCAGCAATCATTACGACCATCAGTGAAACCAGCCATGCGAAGTAAACCTACTGCTACCAGTTTGAAAGTAACTAATAAAGTAACTGATAAAGCTGTAAAAGAAGTTAATACAACTACACGCCCTATACCTACAAAACCAAAATGGGTATAATACTTGAGTTAACTTTACTAACATAATTACATTTTTAATGTTGTGCTTTCTTAGAAATCACCATATGAACAGTCATTACAACCCGCTTTCAAATTGGCCATGCGAAATAGGATGAGCATGCCAAATTTGCAAATAACTAGTAAAATAACCGATAATGCTCTAAAAGACGTTAGCAAAAATAAACGGCCTATACCTTCAAAACCAACATGGGTATAATACTTAATTGAGTTACCTTTTCTAACATAATAACATTTTTAATGTTGTGCTTTCTTAGAAATTACCATATGAACAGTCATTACGAACCGCATCAAAACTAGCCATGCGAAATAGGATGAGTATGCCAAATTTGCAAATAACTAGTAAAACTGATAATGCTCTAAAAGACGTTAGCAAAAATAAACGGCCTATACCTTCAAAACCAACATGGGTATACTATGTGCATCAAATAATAACAGGATTTTATTATAAATATTGTACATTTTCAGGAATCACCATATAAACAATCATTACGACCACGCAAACCTACAATGCAAAGTAAGACCTGTGTGGCAAATTTGGAAGCAGCTATTAAAGGAGTTAATAGTGCTGTTAAAACTAGGAAAAATAAACAACCCATAATTCTAAATTCCAATTGGGTATAATATTTAAGTTAAATTTCCAAAGTATTCTGCCATAAACGTTGTGCTTTTCTAGGAATCACCATATGAACAATCATTTGGCCAATCACTGAAACCAGCTACGCGATATCAAACTAGTATGCCAAATCTTGAAATAGCTAGTGAAGAAGCTGATAGCATTTCAGAATCTAACAATAACAAATTTGCAGGAACTTCAATATTCAAAGGGGTAAAGTACTTAAAATTAACTCTCTTGTTAAACTTCTATCATGGACCTTTTACTTTTTCAGTATGCATTACAACAAATACTAGCAATTAAACCAGCCATTCGAATTCAGACAGATATGCCAAATGTTGAAGAAACTAATGAAAGTATTACAGAAACTGAGAAAAACAAATGTGCTATAGCTAAAAAAGCAAATTGGGTATAATACTTCACTTAATTTCTTTAACAGAATTCCATTACAATTGTTTTACTTTTTTAGAAAGCATTATTACAAGTACTCAAACCAGCTATGCAATCTCAAATTGACAAGACAGATCTGGAAGCAACACACAAAGAAGCCGTTGAAAATGTTAGAGAAGTTAGTAAAAATAAACTTATACGAGCTCTAACAATTATATGTTCAGCCATTTCATAATTTCTATCTAAATATTATTTTAACATATACTGTTACCAGCAAAACATATTTATTATTTTTTTCGCCAGTATTCTGGTTGCACTATGGTGATAAAATATAATAAAAAATCACAATTTATGTTTGTTAAACAAAAATGTGTTGCGCTAAAAGCCACAATTAAATGTTCGGACAAAATAATATGCATTTTAGATATATCACTAAATTAAAATATAGATAGTTTTAGATGCTGTTTTGACATTTAGGTAAACAAAGGCATCTTGTTAACACATATCTTAGTAAGTTTGTCAACTTTGAGTAAACAGTTTGCTTAAAAATGGCCGAGGTGTGGCAACTCCCAAGAAAGTGAGAGATTAAATAACCAGCATGTTTGGGTCCAAAAAAATGAGGCAAATTGCCAGAGACTTGCAATTATCAAAATCTACAGTAACTTACATCATAAAATGATATGGCGAAAATGGTAACACTGATATTAATGGAAAAAGCTCAAGACGTCCGTGTTTAGTTTCGGATCGACAAAGAAGAAAGCTAGTTAAAACCTGCATAAATAACATAAGAGGCACTTTAAAAGAAATAATGGCTGCGTGGAATAAGGATACAAGATTATCTCTTTCCAGGGAAACTTGCAGAAAGTGGATACATAGGAGTGGCCTCGGTTTTTAGATGGTAATTTTATCAGTCATTTTTTTTTTAATCTAATAGGGATAAAAATATAAAACATTTTAGGCCAAAGAAAAACCATTATTGACCCAACGTCAGAAAATACAAACCGTTTGGCTTGATGTAAGAAATGGCGATCATGGACACAGTAGCAGTGAAATTGGATTATTTTTAGTGATGAGTCGAAATTTAATGTGTGTGTGAGGGATAATTGAAAAAGAGTAATTAGAAACAAGAAAGAGGTGTTTCATAAGGATTGTTTAAAACGTACTGTCAAGTTTCTTTCGGGGCTTATGATATGGGGTTGTATGTTCGCAAGAGGCGTAGGAAATATGCAGTTCATCAACGGAAACATTCACGCTGTAAAATACCAGGAGATACTAGAAAATAACTTAATTTCCAGTATTGAAAAATTGTACGAAGCGGTGTCATTTATCTTCTAACAAGATAGAGCATCAAGTCATACAGCTAAAACCACCCAAAAGTGGTTTGAAAACCATAACATGACAGTATTGGATTGGACTTCCAGCAGTCCAGACTTAAACGTCATTAAAACCCTTTGGCACAAAATGAAACAGAAACGGGGAAACAATCCATAGAGAACTCAGGAAGGTTTAAGGGATAAACTTCAAGAAGTATGGGACTCAGTGACAGTAGGAGAGTGTCAATCTATTGTAAAATCTATGTCTAAAAGAATTCGAGCAGTAATTGCAGCAAAAGGCGATGTTACGCCGTATTAAATTGTTAATTCTTATTATGAAATTTTATTTTGGCCGAACATTTAATTGTTGGTTTTAGTTCAGTAAAATCCTTTTTTTACAAACAAATTAATAAGTATATTTTACGAGTACAGTACATTAAGAAAGAAAAATTAGATAGAAATTATGAAGTGGCCGAACATATAGTTGTTAGGGCTCGTAGTTCATACACCTAAATAGGGTACTTGCAATGGGTAACAGTTTTAAAGGGAAACATGTTTAATTAAAGCTGGATTTAATATATTTTACCCTAAAAACAAAAAAATACGATTTAATTTGGACCCAAAAGAAAAGAATGATATAAATAAATCAGCCAGTATTCAAAATTGGTCGTGGACCTGAGAGGTGGCTAAGTACAGGACTGCAAGTCTTATTTAGTCTCGCCGGAGACTCGACAGGCTATTTTGTTTTACTTTAACACGTTATGCCACAATTATATCGCGTGCTGTCCCTCTCATTACGTTTGAAATTTCAAAGCCTTTTTGCTTACTTGGAAATTTGACCACAATGTGTTTTGAACTAAATGATGAATTTAGGTTAGCTGCAGTTTAAGATTTAAGTGTACTTAGCACAAAAATGCCTGTGTAAGATAAAAAATTTGTGTATAACTGTAAAAACTCTTCACACCACAAGTTAACTTCACATAAGACTAAAACCTAGTCTTCTGTTTAACTGCACTTTATTGCTGTAGCTGTAATACTTTCACAGATCGCAGATTAGAGTCTGGTTTTGCTGATTTGATTGTGGTGTGTGTTAAATTAAAAACAATTGTGTTTGTTCTTCAGACATTTTTACCCTGTGGGACAATCACAAAATCACATACATTGCGGTTTCCATTGTTTGCAGTAGATTCGCTTAGACGAGCTTGTTTACTGATAAGTGACGTCATGGAGAGTCATGTCATATTGAGGCATTTTTGCATGAGTGTTAGTAGGTTTAAATTAAACATGCAATAGTAACTTCTTAATATAGTTTTAAGAAAAAAAAGTTGGTATGATGCCTCATTCATACGGCTTTAAAAAACGCATTTAAGTTGGTTTTGTTAATAGTACAAGAACCCTATTGGTAAAATACATATACAAAATAAAAATCAGTGATAACAATGGCACATGGCTGTTATTTTTAGAAACCATCAGATAAAAGCGCGCATGAATTACAAGTACCCAAACTAATCAGACAAAATGTTGCTAGTATACTAAATCTAGAAATAACCAGTGAAGACACTGATTCAAGCATTACAGAAGCCGATAGTAATGAATTTGCCGAAACTTCAAAACTCAAACTGGTATAACACAATGAATTAATTGCTGTAATAAAACTTTTATACGAATGTTTTTTTAGGAGCCGCCAGATACAGTATCATTACATGTACCCAAATTAGACTTTCAAAATCAGGATATATCCAGTGAAGAAACTGACGAAAGTGTGACAAAGTCCAACAGTGACAAATCTATTATCACTAGAGAATCAAAATTGGTAAAATATTTAAGTGTACTTTTCTAATATACTTCCACTATAAATAATTGTGCTTCTTAGAAGTTGCCTGAACTAACTTCAACACTAGTACTTAAACCGGCCATCCAAAATCAGACCAGTATGCCAAATTTGGAAGTAACCAGTGATGAAACTATCACACAATCTCACAATATTAAACCTGCTACAACTCTTACATCTAAATCGGTAAACTATTTAAAACTTAATTATTTTGATGAATTTCTACTACAAACATTTTACCTTTTCGGGAACAATCTGAACAGGTATTGATATCAGCGCTCCAACCAGCCATAAGAAATCAGACTAATATCGCAGATTTAGAAATAAGCACCGAAGAAATCGATGACAGTGTTACAGAAAATGACAAAAACAAACCTGCTCCGAAATCAAATTGGGTATAATACTTAATTTAATTCCTTAATGAAATTTAACAGCAATTTTTTTTAGAAGGCAATATTACAAATACTCAAACCAGCCACACCGTCTCGAATCAGTACAGTACATCTGGAAATAACTGTTGAAGAAGCTGATAAAAATGTTAAGGAAACCACAAACAATAAACATCCTGTAAGTCATATATCTATAGGTAAACTATTGCAATGTAAATACAATTTAGCTGCTGATAAAGAACTTGCATATCAACGTTTGTTTTTAGGAGCCGTCAGATGAAATATCCCAAGAAGTCAAACCAACGATAGAAAATCTGGAACCAAATAACATTTTGATAACTGATGAGAATTTTGGTAGAAAGGTTTGCAATAACAAGAAAAAAGAAATGAATAGAGGATTATCATCGACAACTTTTCTACAGGTATTAGTCATTGTCATCAGATTTATTTGTTTTTATTTTCATATTCTTTTAAAAATATTTAGGTATCTGTAGCTGGTACAACATCTAGTGAAACCATTAATAAAACAGATATTAAAACAGCTAAGGAAGAAAACTATAACAAGACCGTTGAAGATGCAACTGAGGTAAGTCATTTTTATAGTTGTAAACATGAATATTGTATGAATGATCTTTTCTACTCCTCCAAGGAGCATTGGGCATACAAATCTTCTCCATATTGGCCAGTGTCTTGGTCTCTCTGGCCAGGAAGTTACCATTTGTCGTGCCTCTATCAATGTCAATTTTTGGCAGGATATTTTTTGTTTTTCTTGCTTCTACTTCCTGAAGGTTCCGGTTTAAGGCTTTCCTTTGAGCATTACCAGGTAGTTTTCTTAGGGTGTGTCCAATTCCAGCTGTAGCACTTCATCTGTACAACTATGTGGCCAATAAAGTTGAGAATATTTTTTCAAACAGTAATTGTTAAATCCCTATAGCTTGTGAGTTATTCGTTTCAAACCTTTTTTTAGCCGTACTTATAGTAGAATGAATTTACCTTGAAACAGAAAAGTTTGAATGTTATATTAATAAAGCATTGGCTTTCTTATTCTGGCAACAACGTGGTTACTGAAACTTTTTCCAGACTATTAAGGTTGTATACAGTCGAATACACAGATACTATTGCCATATTCAAGATACAGAACAGAAGGTTAGTAAGAGATAAACAAATAAGAACTTGATGGAAAAAGCACTACTAAACCATATTATATTCTTTTTTTTATTTAGCGTAACTAATATATACAGCTCAATATACGAAAAAAGAAAAACAATCTGTTTAGAAAGTTCAGGAACCTTCAACAAAAATAACTCTCAATACCACCATCCTTCTTGGTACAGTTCCTTTAACACACTTTTAACACTTTTCAACTTATTTATGTTTTTATGTCACCACTTAATTTATTATATACAATCATTCCTTTAACAAAAACATAATTGAATCCCACCTTACTTTTTGCAGTATTAACATAAATATCTTGCCTATTTCTGGTTTCATAATTATGTAGGTATATTATCACAAGTCACTTTAAACTGATCAATATTAGATGGCAAATGCCCCTGAAACAATTTATAAATAAATATGAGACAATTAAATTTGATTAAACTGTCCACTCTCATCCAACATAAAGTATTTAACATATAAGTAACTGGCATATACCTATTACATCGTAATATTAACCGCATTGCCTTATTTTGTAGTTTCTGAAGTCTCCACAAACCACTATTGTCAACCCCATAAGGCACTATCATCGTATTATACACTGACTTTTTCGCATAGGATGATAAGCAGTTGGACAGTCTCATCAATAACTCTAATCTTCTTCCAGTCCTTCCACACACATAGTTCACATGTTCTTTAAAGTTTAGTTTCTGGTCCTCCATCACTCCTAAGTACTTAATTTTGTCCACAATTTCTGTACTTTCACCATCTATTTTAACATCCATAATATGTCTAACAAACTGCTGATATTTCGTTGGACATGCCACAAACATCACTTTTGTTTTCATTGTATTTAGCTTCAATTTATTAGCTCTACACCATAATGAAACATTTTCTAAATCCTCGTTAACCAAAGAAATCATTTCATCTGAATCACCTCCTTGCAAGTATAAAACAGCATCATCTGCAAATAAATGAAATCTACATTGTCTTATTACACTTTCCACATTGTTGATATAGACGGCAAAAAGTATAGGTCCCAGTATGCTCCCTTGTGGAACACCTTTAGGAACATCCCTCTCCGTCGATAAGCATTCACCACACTTCACTCTTTGTTTTCTTCCAGTTAGATAGCTTCTAAACCATTCCAACACTTGTCCTCCTAGTCCATATTTCTTCCAGTTTTTCCATTAATCTCTCTCTATCTACAGTTTCAAAGACTCTTTTCAAATCTATAAACACTATAATTATTGCTTGCCCATTATCTTTGCTAATTTTCCAGTCATTTACAACACATTGTAATGCTGTTTCGCAATTGTATTGTTTTCTAAAACCAGGCTGAAATTTACACAATATATTATTGTCATTCACATGCTCCATTAATTGTACGTATGTATACAGCTTTTTCAAGTACTTTTTCTAGTGCAGGTAGCATGTTTACTGGGAAAAACTCCTCGCACTTTATAATCCCAGCCACCTTTTTAATTAGCACCACTGTTGCTGTCTTTAATATATTAGGGACTTTCTTGACTTCCATTGATGTGTTTACTATATTAATGATTGGAACCTCCAATTCCTGCCAAAACATTTTCATAAAAGCAACATTCAAACCATCTGGACTACTTTTAGCTTTTAAGGTAAACATAGTTTTTTTTAGTGATTCAGCATCCAGTAATTTAAAGTCACTAAATACTGTGTTTCTGCCAGCCAGGTTTATCTCCATACCATAATGGGCTGCCGAATTAACAATACCTTGTATACTAGTTATAAAATAGCTGTTAAATTTGTCTGCTGCTACTTGATCATCAGAAACTTTTTCATTTTGAAAAATTACTGTGTTGCAAGAATCCACTGATTTATTGGATAATAACTTCTTTAACGAATACCACATTAATTTAGAATCATGCTTCACATTGTCAATTTTACCATCAAGGTATCTTCTTTTTTCTTCTCTGATTATTTGAATCGCTGCATTTCTCGCTTCTTTATACTTCTTCCACTGATCCCTTGTCTTTAATACTGCATACCTTTTGTATTCTGTATCTCTGATATTTATAACAGTTTTTATTAGTCTTATTATTTTTAATACCCTCTTCATTTCTATTACAAATTCACTTGTCTTTTTGACTTAGGTCAGGTATTTTGAAATCAAACGTTATCTCTCTTACTAGTTTCTTCGCACTTTCAACATCTTCAATTTTACAACTAATATTTCTGCACTGCTTTTGAGCTTTCACATAAATAGCAACCAAAAACCTAAATTTCACGAACCGGCAATAAACCTCATTCTGCAATACTTATGATATGAGCAGGAAATATTTATTTCCTTTCTGAAGTGACATAAAATTAGCCATTCAACAAATGAAGAATAAGAAATTTGCCAGCACTGACGTTTTATCAGCTGAGATCTTTAAGATTGCTATAGATGATTCCATACAACACCTAAAAGCATGTTTTGATTAAATATGGGAAACAGACATGGTGGCACCTGCATCGGATTGCGGTAACTACTGGGGTATTTCTCTACTGGCAATTAGAGGCAAACTGATTAATCCCAGTTTTTGAAAAAGTGTTGCTAGAGAATGAAAACGGTTTCCAACCTAACCACAGCATAACAGACCCTAATATTCTTCCTAAGGCTAAAGAACACCAAACAAAGCTATATAACTTTCATCAACGTAACAAAGCTGTCTAACACCATCAACAGGGACACCCTATGAATATTAATGCTACAATTCGATATTGTGCAAGTTAATTGCTATCTATAGGATCCTCTTCACCAAAATGACTGGGAAAAAGTCATATACAATGGAGAACTCACCAATCAGCGATCTACAGGCTTATGTTATACGCAAAGTTTGAATATTTAGTTTCTTTCCAGAAATAATTTTACTGCTTTGGTCAAATTATTGAAAATTAGGAAAACTTACTTTATTTATAGGCTATAGGAGATTTTGACAAAATATAGAAGATTCCTATTAAATACAGGAGGTCTGACAACCCTATATGTTGAATGATGGGATACATGTTTACAGTTACATCAGGGCAGGATATAAAAGTTTCAGGTGGAATGCTATCTGGTCCTGCTACATTTCTCTTAATCGTTTTTCTTATTTCATAGATCTACCTGTATATTGAATTTTATTGGATGTAGTTTCTTTGTTTCTCCTTATCTCTATTTCACTACCTAGGACTAGCAAAGTGTTCTTCTCATTTTTTCACTTGTTTTTCTACTAGGTGTAACTTACTTCAGTTATTTTCTATTATACAGTATATTCCTAAAGAAGTGTGAAAAACTTCATCGGGTTATTTCTTGGTTTATTCTAAGAAAAAGAATTCCTGTGAACATATGTTCCGAAATGCGTATTAAGTGAGCTACATTCCCAAGAAGAGTAATAAAAACGCGGATTTTATTTAATCTTTTCACTATGGAGAAAATTTTGACTACCATGCTGTCCAGACGGGGTAATTTTGGCTTTACGTACATTTCCCATAGTGAATGTGAACCACAGATATGCGTATTCGTCCATTTCCCATAGTGAATGGGTGCAGCAAAAAGGATGAGGATTCATTCGGTTCTGTTCAAAGCAGATATAAATAAATGCAAATGCAATGGCGGCGCCCGTTTCTTGTAGCAAATGCATTAAAAACACTCGCATCATATGTTTTCCGCATATCTGGCAGTTAGCGATTTGTGGAATATTCCGGCTGCCATAGCGAATGGATTAATTGAAATAATACAAATAAAGCAAATTTGGTGTAATTTGGCATATCTATGCGATCTTATATGGTGAATGAGATGACATTGAAAAACATTGGCATAATTTTTAGCAGGGGTAATTTATGAAAGTGTGGGAGATGGTTTTTGATAATAACTTTTTACAATCGACATTATTGTCAATTCTAGTTACATATTCGAAAAGCTCAAACTTTTTCACAAAGCACAGGTGCTTTTGTTTGGAATCGCTGTGAGCAGTAGTTTTCTAGAAATGGAAACTTAAAGATTGAAATTTGCTACTTCGTAGCAATGTGTTTTTTCTTTTTACATTCTTGGAGCTGTAGGTAGCTTTTAACACATTTTCGGACATATGTTTACAAGAACTTTTTTTCTCAGAATAACCCAAGGAATAACCCAGTCAATTTTTTACATTTATTTAGGAACACTTTGTATAAGCCTATTTGCGAGTCTTATTATGCAGTTGTTTTATTAATCTAAATAATTCATTGCAGTTTTTAGATTTTGTTACTCTCAGCTTTTTGCACTACTATCAATTAGTACTTAACTCATGTGCTTGTGTTTACTGATTTTTAATTTCTGTGTAAGTCCTGTATTTATTTTGTAACGTTTCACCCCCTCACTAAGAACGTTATAAATTTATACCCCGGTTAGCTCAGTCGGAGGCAAAGTTCGCTCAAACTTAAATATATACAGTAAGAAAAATACAGGATATAACAAACTCTTCTGGGGGGTTATCTTTCTTTGCTCCTTTGTGAACTGCAACCCACATAGAAGATCTGCACGGAAAACGGTTGCAACAGGCGTTGCACTAAAAGCAGCAGGTAATTACAGAACATGGATGTCACCGGTGATGTGCGAATTATAGATTTTGATCTGTAGACTGAATGTCCAGGACGGGTGACCTTCAAGTCCCAGTGTTGTTTACGTTTGTGGTGCTGGAATTATATGAATAAATCACGGAGATTTAAGCAATACCTGCGCCTTTGGTGTTATGTAGGAGTTGATGCGGGTCTTGCTGGTGCCCTACGTTGTATTAATGCCAGAACCCTTTCCTCTAAATCATCATTTCGACTTTCTCGAAGACCTACAATATTATACATTTAAATAGTATCAATGAACACATACACTGTATGAACTTAATTATTTATCTTTGCTTTCTTTAGCTGCTAGTCTTCCCGTCATTTCGAATCTCTGCACATAAGTTTGTATTGTCGCAATTGTTGGAATGGGGCTATCTTTAAATTGTATCGAGAATAAGTTCCTAACTCTGCATTAACTATTGCCAGCATAAAAAGTTTTAATAATGAACACCCTTTCCTCGTTAGAGTAAATTGCATCCATTTTAAGCAACACAACTATCTGAGTTGTCAACAGACAGCTTTTGTTTTTTAACAAGCGCTGCCACTCATATTTGGGAAGCGTGGCCGCCCATATTTTCGAATATCTAAATTTTAAAATTAATATTTTTATTCACAATTAACATTATCCAATAAGTTTTAATACTAAACGACGCGGAAAATTGTTCTCTTTAATTTAGTACTACTACCATATTTTTCCATAAAAACGGTGAGCAGGAATATGCATAACCGTGATAAGCCATGTAAATTGCCTATGTTCAGAGGTATGACCAACCACCTGGTATATATATATATATACAGGGTGACACAGCGGACATGTAACAGCCCATAACATTTTTATTTATTAGAATTACATTCTGAAATTTGGGTGATGCATTTATCATAAGGGCAACCTTTTGATGACTAAATACAACTACTTTTTCCACTTCCGGTTTAACCGGAAGTAACCCTAAATTTTAAATTTTAAATAGCACCCTGTATATATTTTGAGCCTACCTGAACCGCTACAAAATTATCTTTTCAACCGTGTGTCACAACTTGACATTTGATTTCAAAATGGCTGCCAAAATATTTTTTTCTCCCAAACTTTTAGTTGGCCATGACATGATACTTGCAAATTATCAGCATGTAAAGGACGTTGAGATGTAAAAATTAAGGTGTGAAAATATTTGTGATTTTGATACTTTTTATCTAATTAATAAGAGTTACGAATAAAAGTTCATTTTTCAAATTTTAAAAATGTATTTGCTTAACGCTTAATTTCTCAAAATCCAAAATAGGAAACTCCAATTTTTATTTAATGTAACAGTAGAACAAATATTTTCTGTTTCATATGATTTATCAGAATTGGTATGAACAACTTTTTGTATTATTAAAAACGAAAAATGATACATATCTACATTGTTTCCAAAATACGTATATTATTAGTATCAATAACAAGCCAAGTAGGCTGTGTAACATCTTAGCATATTATTGATGTTAAAAACGTTAAACAATTCTAGAGGGCTATGGATAGAATATGGCTACAAAAGTTATATTATGTGTTTTGTTTTCTCTCGTTTAGCGTTATTCTGTCAATTTATTTAAAGTATTTTGGCTTTTAAAGGAACATTCTCGATATTATTTATTGTTTTAAATTATGTATTCTAGAGATGAAAAAGTTGAGGTGCTCTTAATTTACGGTGAGGTAAGTAAAAATAGTACAGCGGCTGCTCGACTATCCGGAAAGATTTTCGGAAAGAAACCATCCTGCAAATAAGTTAATATAGTTTTCTATTCTGGATTTTGAAATATTAAGCGTGAAATAAATGCATTTCTAAAGTTTGAAAAATGGTCTTTTATTCCCAACTCTTATTAATTAGATAAAAAGTATCAAAATCACAAATATTTTTACACCTTAATTATTACATCTCAACGTCCTTTCCATGCTGATAATTTGCAAGTGTCATATAATGGCCAACTAAGAGTTTGGGAGAAAATTTGATTTTGGCAGCCATTTTGAAATCAAATGTCAAGTTCTGACACAATGTTGGAAAGAGAATTTTGTAGTGGTTCAGGTAGGCCAAAAATATATACAGAGTGCTATTTAAAATTTAAAATACAGAATTACTTCCGGTTAAACCGGAAGTGAAAAAATTAGTTTTATTTAGTCATAAAAAGATTGCCCTCATGATAAATGCATCACCCAAATTTCAGAATTTAATTCTAACAAATAAAAATATTATGGGCTGTTACATGTCCGCTGTGTCACCCTGTATATGCACAGCTATCTTACTTGCCTCCGAACATATAACAGGCACCCACGCCTCCATGTCAAGGAACATGTTTTTCATGTGTATTTCTCGTCAATCTCTTAAATAAGGTTATCTTAGCAGAAGCATCAAGAGAGGGGTAAGAAATTTCTATATTTGAGATATACAAAAAAATGGTGCACACAAAATAGCAACTCAGCTCAGACTGCACTGCTACAATGTGGTCTCCCATTGTATATCGCAGTGTTACACAATCAACATACTCACCTCCAGCAACGTTGCCGTTCTGTTGCATCTTTTGCCGAAGAAATAAAGGTAGCGCGTCGTTTTGGTTTCGCATTTTGGCACGGCGAACGTGATGACTTATCTAAACCACGCGCGAATGACATTCTGCGTGTATTAATAAATTCTTGTGGGTACCTAACATAGCTATATTATATATATATATATTTTAGCGCTGCAGGCAGTTTAGGCCCTTGGCTTGGTTGACGATTCTTCTCCACTCCTGTCTGTCTTTCGCCCTGTTTCTCCAATCGTCCACTCCTAGTTTTGTCAAGTCCTGCTCCACACACTCCATCCAGAGTCTTCCTCTCATCTTTGGTTCCCATGCTTCTTTGAATAATATTTCCTTTGTTACTCTTTCGTTTGTCATTCTTGCAATGTGGCCATCTCATTCTTTGTGTTTTGATGGTCGTTATTATTCCTGGTTTTGTGTATAAGTCTTTTAGCTCCTGGTTAGTCCTTCTTCTCCACCCTATTTCTTCGTTTTTTACTTTCCCATACCCATAGGTATAGGGAAGTCTTGGAATCATGAAAATTTTGGAAATCGAGATTTTCACAGAAATATCCGTTTTGGGCCTCTAGGAACCCAAAAAAGTGGTTTTTAAAAAATGTCTGTCTGTGTGTGTGTGTGTGTGTGGGTGGGTGACGCTCCTACAGCCGAAAGTATTGCTCCGATTTTGATGCGCTTTGGAATGCGGGGGTGTATCGAAAATTCATCGACAAAATAAGCTTTTCAAAAAAATCCGAAACCGAAAGCGGAAGTTACGCATGTTTTTTTGGTACGACTGTTTTCGTGATTAAAATTTTGAAAATTTTATCGCGGATAACGATAGAGGGTCATAAGACAAATCTGTTAGTTTTTTGCCCAACTCGCTAGGTTTAAAATGAAGGGCGCTATGATTTTTTGAAAATTTTGAGTTTAACGCCCTATTACTCAAAAACGGATGAATCGATTCAATTGATTTTTGTTTTCTGAATAGTATATGAAGACTAACATGAGGTGATATAAAAAGTGTTTTGAAAAATGTTAAGGGGCCTAAATTACAAATTTTCAAAATTTTGGAAATTTTCTAAAAATCATTTCTCAAAAACTGCCCACAGGAATTTGTTTAAACTTCATACACTGATAGACCCCGAAAAGGGCTATCGATCTGTTTTTTAAAGAATCTCATGAATTATCTGTGGCGCCCTCTACGAAGCTTTGAAGTTTGAAAATTTAAACCCCTTTAATTAATAAACAAAACAAGATAGGTAGCTGGGGGTTTCACTGAATTGCTCAGTGCATAATGGAGCATATGAATATGTAAAAAAATATTACACTCGTGGATATATGTAAGCGCACCGGCCCTCTCCCCCCTCTATTTTTGAAAAATAATTTTTTTATTCTAACGGTTGTTATATTTTTGCGTCAAAGAATCTTTTTCCGCGAAAATAAAAAAATCGATTTTGTATGCCCTAGAAAATATAATTTCCAGGTACTTAGAAAATTTCACCTCGGTGCTACAGCCGTTTTGAGGAAAATAATACATAAACTGACAGTGGCGGCTTGTCCACTTGGCGCCATCTACAGAAGCTCGGTGGTCACGTTTTGAACTACACATCTTATAACATAAAATCGTAGCTCTCTTTGTTTGCGTGTAACTATGTTTGTTCGCTATCTCCTCCGAAGATACTGGACCGATTAAGTTGTACGATGGCTTAAAAGTTTGCTAATTTTCAGACTTATATCGTAGGCCGGTTTTTATTTACAAAAAAGTGCGAAACAGTTCTAATTTAATTAACTTCTCTAGGCAGCAGTATAATTTAATTAACTTCTCTAGGCAGCAGAGCGGAGCGCCTATCGCTGTCTACTATTAGCTCGGGTGCGCGCATTATTCAAACAGGAGAGTGTGGTTCTGCGGTAAGCGTGCTGGCCTATCACGCGGGAGCCTCGGGTTCGATCCCGTCGATGCATCTTTTTTTTATTTATATTAATGAATCTCTCTTAATTTTGCGAACCGAAACGTAGTTCGGGTGACTCACTAGTTCTTTTATATTTACCCGCAATTTACTTGAAAGTGTAAACGCTTATCACGGTGAAGACGTGAGTCATCGAGTTGAAATTTTGATATGTTGTAAAGACTGTTGAATAAAGACGATATGAA
Organism: Agriotes lineatus; assembly: GCA_940337035.1. Classification (NCBI taxonomy): domain Eukaryota; kingdom Metazoa; phylum Arthropoda; class Insecta; order Coleoptera; family Elateridae; genus Agriotes; species Agriotes lineatus. Next base: position 877 of record CALNHX010001723.1, on the reverse strand, counting down.
CAGTTTCCAGTATGGGAAAGTCCAGGGAGGTAGTCACGTCCACTTTATTTCTCCATATATTCTTCTTAATATCTTTCTTTCCCATATTTCGAGTTTTTGTTGTGTTTCTTGATTTAGCACCCACGTTTCACTTGCATAAACCACTGCTGGTCTTATTATGGTCTTATAAATTTTTATTTTCACTTTCCTTGACACATTTTTTGCACTTAACACTTTTTGCATAGCATCCGCACTTTTGTTTCCAGCTGATATTCTCTTCTCCACTTCCTTGTTTTGATTGTTGTCACTTGTAATTTCAGTCCCTAGGAACTTGAAATGCTCCACCTTTTCGAATTTGTATTCTTTGCCCTGCTCGTCTCTTATTTTTAGTGGGTCATTATCATATACTTGGTTTTTGTTTCGTTAATTTTTAGTCCAAAAGTTTCCGATGTTCTTACGACTTTCTTAATTAGGTTCATTAGCTCTTCTTTTGTCCTAGCGACTATGGTTACGTCGTCTGCGTACGCTATGCACTGATGTGATTTCTTGATTATTGTTCCATGTCTGTTTATTTTGCTGTCTCTTATTATTTTTTTGAGTAACAAATTAAAAAGGATTGCTGACAACGGGTCCCTTGTCGTAGCCCGCCGTTTATCTTGAAACTCCTTGATGTACATCCGTGCACTCGTACCTGGTTCTCGGTGCCTTGTAGTGTCATTCTGACAAGTTTTATAATTTTACCTGGTATCCCTAGGTCTTTCAGTGCCTTAAAAAGTTCCGGTCTTCTTATGCTATCGTATGCCTGCTTGTAGTCTATGAAAATTGCGTGTAGCTGGATCTTGCGTTGTGAAATTTTTCTTATATCTGCCTTACTGTGAAAATTTGATCCATGACCGAT
>CALNHX010001722.1:0-209377 GCA_940337035.1 Agriotes lineatus | reverse complement strand
AAACTCACGTTATTTTATGAAGTTACATTATACAGGGTCAAAAACAAATAAACTTTGAATCACATGTGACCAAATTTTCATAGCCCTATTTGGATTTTGTAGAAAAACACACATTTAATATGGCGCTACTTTAAAGAAAATGTGTGTGAAATAAAGCATTGTCAAAACTAAGAAGTTTTATGTAGGTTGCGTTGAGTCTTACTTTGCAACAGTGGTGCAATTTAAAAAAAAAATGGGCAAAAAATCTAAATTATCTTATACAGCTGAAATTTTGCAAATGGGCTAAAAATTGCATTTAGAAAAACTTTTTCTAATAACTTTTTTCGATATTTTGAGAAATAACCCCACTTTTGATTTTTTTTTGAAAAAAAAAATAAAATTTGACAGATAATGCGAATGACGTGACTACTATTTTTTTTTGGTTAATTTTCATCTCAATCGAAGCACAAAGTGATGCCAAAGTCAAATTTCGAAAAAGCTATTAATAAATAAAATCCCATATGATGCGGACTTTACTGGTCACGCTGTATAAAAAATGCATAGAAACAGTGTCTAATAAGCCTTTATTATAATAAGTGCCAACATTTCACCGTTAATGTTTAAACAACTAAAATGTCATTAACATGGGCTGTCCCTTTGCGTAATTCGAGTAAATAACCAAGTCTTTTTCGATGTTCTATGTCTTCTGAGAAAATTAATATAGTTACACATGTAATTAAAGAACATCAAGATACCCGAAAATCTATATTACTTGTTTTTATTTATTTAAGTTGGCTTTTTGTTTAATGTTAAATTGCGTCCTGCATTCTGGTGTCATTAACGTGGATAAAGTAGTTCCTGGAACTCTCTGAACTACGAAGGTTTTTCAAACGCGGCAAAACTGTTAAGGAGAGATCGGGGGGGGGGGGGGTTCGGTTTCAACAGTGCACCAGAGGAGTCAAGTTTGCGTAAACGTTTAAGAGGTTTGATTTTCTTGTGGTCATTAACGTGGTTCCGGCAAGTTTTGCAATTTTTATATTTAAAAAAAATGCGTGCATATTGTGGCCATCAGAGTAGATTTGAAACATACGAAGTAGCGTCTAGGTTAAAAATGTTCTTATCATCATTTATTTGTTATCCTGAAGCATGTTTTATCATTCGCAATGACAAAATATGTCCATTTTAATGAATGATCTCTACGTAAATGACGGCGATCGCTTTTAAACTTACAGAATAGTCAATTATTTAATTAATTTAATAATGGGGCGTCGAACGATGTCGGATGAAGAGAGACAAAGGCAGAATCGAGAGTGTGAAAGAAGAAGACGTGAAAAAATTAGGCGAGACCCGGTTAAGAGTGAAAGATACGAAAAAAATTAAAAAAAGGGAGTTGTCGAATAAATAAAAGATCTTACTCCAAGACAGTAAATACTAAAACGAAGAAGTTGGAAGAAACATAGAAAAACATACAGAACTAAACAATAAGTCCTTGACAACTTGATTAATGAAACAGATCCAGATTCAGATACAAAAATTAATTCCGACCAATATGAAAATATAGACAGGCGATTCATAATGATAGTCAAAAATCTAAGAAAAATAAAAGTAATGCATCTTGCGAAAGCACACCCTTCTCATCAATGAATAATGGTAGCTGTTCTGATCCATCGGGTAGTCGCCAAAAAAATTTAATACGAATGCGTGTGCATAGGTAGAGGAGAACGGGGCTAGTTGACTATAGAGGTTAGTTGACTAATTGCCCATAACTCCCGTGTTAAACTTTAGATTCATCGCGATATTTCTACACCCGGACCTGAAGTACAGCACATGTGTTGTCGTTTCAGTGGATCGTGTAGTGACTTTGTGAGAAAACAATATCAGAAATCATCGGTGGTAAGTAATTATTTTTGTTCTTAGTTTTTATTGTAGATTTAATAGTTTTTCATATAATATCCCTAGTATTATGTGGAAGTATGGTTCATTGACTATGATTTAACTTGAACTATTCCTGCTAGCGTCTGTCGGTTTTTGGTATGCTAGAGTCACAATCTCAAGATGGCGAGCGAGGCTTCTTGACTAAGCGCCATCGGGGTTAGTTGACTATTAGTCAAGTAACCCCCAATGTTATTTTCACATAGTACTTCTTTACTCTTTCGAGACTCACAGAAGCATTACGAGACTCACAGAAGCATTAGAGTCCGCTCAACGTAAGATAGGGACAGGCACGTCACAGTTCGGCTGCGCGGATTTTTGTTACGTCAAGCGCCTCAAGAATTGGCAGTGGCGTACACGGATACAAGTGAACTCATCGCGTATCCTATCAACTACTAAACCCCCTGGTAACAGGACGCCTATTTAAAAACGTGCCGTTGCTAAGTAACCATTGCCCATCGGGATAATCTCCAAACCACTGCGCACCCTAGCAATGATGACGTGCCTGTCCCTATCTTACGTTGGGCGGACTCTAATTGCCTACAATGTTTACAGATATAAACATGCGGACCTACAAACGAAAATCTGAGAAAGGAAAAACACCTGATATTATTCAGCGAGCAGTTTTAACAGTTTTAAATGAAGGCAGGAGTATCAACAGTGTCTCGAAGGACTTCTCAATTCCGCAAAAAACGCTCCATCGCTTTGTCGTAAAAGCACGATCTAATGAAAATAATAATTTAGAACGTGTTGGTTACTTTAACGGACGCCAAATATTCTCTTCGAAACAGGAGACTATTATAACTGCTTACCTGAAACATGCTTCGGATATCCACTATGGACTGACACCAAAAAAACTGCGGAAATTTGTATTCCAATTTGCCACTGCAAATAACCTTCAGTTGCCAGCTAACTGGACTAACAATAAAATGGCAGGTGCAGAATGGTACACGTCGTTTATCAAAAGAAATACTACCCTGTCGTTAAGGACTCCACAAGCAACAAGCCTGTCAAAAGCGACTTCTTTCAATAAAACTAATGTACAACTGTTTTTTTACAATTTAACAACCGTATAAAAGCGTTTGCATTTAGAAGCTTAAGATATATGGAATGTAGACGAGACGGGCATCACCACGGTGCAAAAGCCGGATAGCTAGTGGCACGACGAGGATTTAAGCAAAAAGGTAAACTTACGATATAGGCCCACTTGCGCCCGGCCCACTTGCGCCCACCGCCATTTTCGACTCATTTGCGCCCCAGAAGAATGTCCACGGTAATTAAGGTCTCATTTGCCTCCAGGCTTGCAACTCATTAGTCATCAGGACACCCGAACTTAGCCGACTGACTAGTGCGGCGCCGGCGGTCTTCTACCTGCAAATTAGTTATTAGAAAAACACAAAATTTAACAATTTTTCCCTTAGCTGCCCTAACTTCTATGCGTTTCTGTTGGTACTTTAATGTTTGTGTTTATTTGAGATTTAGTTTAAAATTTTAGTAAGAGTTTTTACACTGGTATCAAATTTATTGATTAATAATTCAGATGATTAGATTAGCGCATTTTATCAGCGTGTCAGTGACACCTAGTTTTTGAACATAATATTATGGGAATTAAACAACATACTAAGTAACTTTTTATACCTACTCGTATTTTATACAGCTCTCCATTCACCTTTAGAAAATAAATGAAGGAGTTACTTAGTAGAGGATAGGGCGTATAGGTTAACAACGGTTGAACCATTTATAACTTTTTTTAATAGTTATTGTCAACTAACGTCTTTCTATTTTAGCTGACCTTCGCCTGTGTTTCATTTAGTATAAAAAGAATGTATGGTTTATTTGGTAGAATAAAGACAATATTATTATTAAATACTCGATTATTGTTTATTGAATCTGGCAAAAATGACTAAAAGCTTTTAAGTTGCTATTATTCGTAACAGACAATACAGCGTCCCAAGAATGTGTGGTTCACAAAAAAATCTAACCAATATTTTATTTATTCTTTTTTTTTATGTTGACTCTACTGTTATTGGCCTTACAGTTTTTTAATTACTTCCAAAATCTGATCAGGTCTAAGTTAGGATCCAACGATTGTTGGTGAACATTTTGTTGAAATCGGTAATTACAGTAGTTTTGTGTCAATCTGCGGAACAAAATCCGAGCCAAACGAAAACATTCTACACATGCACTTATACAGTGTGTCCCAGAAAGATAACACACTCTAAAAAAAGCTTATTGAAATCTTACTTAATTTCTGAGAAATAGCACTTTTTGGATTTTGACAATTTCGAAAAACTCAGTTTTCTAAATAAATAAAAATCACTCGGTATATATGATAGGGGCTACATAGGTTTTTAGACAAGCACAAATTATTGATGTAAAACGTTTTTGTAAAAAACCTAAAATAATTTTTTTTGCATATTATGCCGACTTTTTGGCGGACACTGTATAAGTGTATGTGTAGAATGTTTTCTTTTGGCTCGGATTTTGTTCCGTAGATTGACACAAAACTACTGTAACTACCGATTTCAACAAATTTTTACCAAAAATCGTTTGGATCCTAACTTAGACCTGATCAGATTTTGGAAGTAATTAAAAAACTGTAAGGCCAATAACAGTAGCGTCAACATCTAAAAAAAGCATAGATTAAATTTTGGTTAGATTTTTTTATTAAAAAGGGAACCACACATTCTTGGGACGCTGTATTGTGTGTTACGAATAATAGCGACTTAAAAGCTTTTAGTCATTTTTTCCAGATTCAATAAACAATAATCGTATATTTAATAATAATATTATCTTTATTCTACCAAATAAACCATACATTCTTTTTATACTAAATGAAACAAAGGCGAAGGTCAGCTAAAATAGAAAGACCTTAGTTGACAATAACTATTAAAAAGAGTTATAAATGGTACAACCTTTGTTAACCTATCCGCCCTATCCTCTACTAAGTAACTCCTTTCCTTTATTTTCTAAAAGTGGATGAAGAACTATATAAAATACGAGTATAAAAAGTTACTTAGTATATTGTTTAATTCCCATAACATTATTTTAAAAAACTAGGTGTCACTGACACGCTGATAAAATGCGCTAATCTAATAATCTGAATTATTAATCAATAAATATACCAGTGTAAAATTTTAAAATAAATCTCAAATAAACACAAACATTAAAGTACCAACAGAAACGCATAGAAGTTAGGACAGCCAAGGGAAAAATTGTTAAATTTTGTGTTTTCTAATAACTAATTTGCAGGTAGAAGACCGCCCCACTAGTCAGTCGGCTAAGTTCGGGTGTCCTGATGACTAATGAGTTGCAAGCCTGGAGGCAAATGAGACCTTAATTACCGTTGACATTCTTCTGGGGCGCAAATGGGTCGAAAATGGCGGTGGGCGCAAGTGGGCCGGGCGCAACTGGGCCGACACCAAACTTACGACTGTGGAAAGGGGAACACTTGTGACCCTCACTGTTGCAGTTTCCGCAAGTGGCAATTCCCCCATGTTTTATCTTCCCACGAGTTAATTACCGGGATTACTTTGTCAGATATGCACCTGTCGGAAGCGTGGGTGATGCAAATCCATCTGGATGGATGAAGGAACAGCATTTCATAAAATGTATTAAACATTTTGTTCATCATGCGAGATGTTCTAAGGAAAGACCGATACTTCTCTTGTTATACCATTACTTTCACACGAAATACCATCATTAGTAATTTTAATTACACCATCAATAATAAACCCTTAATTAAAGTATCAAATATTAAAGACTTGGGTGTGATCCTTGATTCAAAATTAAGCTATATCGGCCACATTGATTCTTTAATACACTCCTGCAATAAACTTCTAGGTTTTGTTGTACGAACTTGTAAGCCATTTCGGAAGATTTCTTCATTTAAGACCGTTTATAATGCCTTCATTCTAAGTAAGTTGAGTTTCTGCTCAATCATATGCAGCCCCTTTTACGAGGCGCACAAACTACGCTTACAAAGAATTCAAAATAGATTTGCGAGATTTCTAAATTTTAAAATAACGGGTTCATATGAAACAGAAAACATAACTAGTTTGTGCGCGTCGTTAAAGCTGACACCACTCGATATTAATAGAAGAAACTCTGAAATCATTTTTCTGTATAAAATTGTTAATAATCTTGTTGATGCTCCCGAATTACTAAAATTAGTAGTATTTAATATTCCTACAGTCAATTTGCGCTAAGCGCCTTTATTTAAACTTAATTATTCACCTACTAATGCGGGATACAATTCCACAGTGAATCGTATGCTGAGAAATTACATTGAGCATTTAAGCTCTCTGGATCTGTTTGTTTCCAGTCTTCAAACTTTTAAGTACAAAGTAAAGACATGTGGTGCAATTATTGTTTAATAAGTATATTATTATCTTTATTTTCAAAACTATTTTTATACAATCCTATAATTTTTGATATTGTTTTATTACTGTGTTCTAACTTGTTATAATTCAGAACTTTTTTTGTTATTTTGTGGTACTTTTTTGGGCCTAGTGCCTGTCTGTACCCCTGTATGTACATAAATAAATACATAAATAAATAGACAACCAAGATTCCCAACTTTCAATAGAAGCTTTGGATATTTGTAAACAAAAGTGCGTAACAGTTTTATCTTTCCCTCCGCACTGCTCACATAAACTGCAGCCGCTGGATAGAAGTGTTTTTGGGCCGCTGAAGAAATATTGCAATTCCGCAATAGATAACTGGATGGTCAACAATACAGGTAAGACAATGTCAATATATGACATCCCTGGCATTGTAAAAGTAGCCTTATCTCTAGCTGCGACACCCAATAATGCAGGGTTATTCAGATGACGAGCCTGAGCAGCTAAAAATGCAACCCAAACTATGATTTATAAAGCCGTAGTCGTTACCCCCAATAAGGGAACTCTTCGTCAATTTCGACGGGCAAGGCTAGCCCCCTACCCGTCCTAAGGGCAAAGAGGGCTCATAGAACCAATTTCTGGTTATAACAGGCGGCTGGCCTACAATAAGAGGAAGAAGAAGAATATAAGACGTATGAGGATAAAGAAGTTATACTATTTACAACGTTAATTTCTACATTGTTTGTTGTCATAACGGGCATTGTTAAATTGATATTATCTATGTTTTTACCAAGTAATATCGAGTAGGTATGATTTTGTGGGATTTAAAATGAAAACATGTCGTTGTGCAAGGCGCGATATAGTGCCAAGAGCATCGATCCTTAACTAATCGAATAGCTGTGCCCATATTTTCTGATCTAAAGGAATAATAAATTTGGGTGTCATCGGTATACATATGAATGTTACAAAAGGTAATATGTTTATTAAAATTACTAGTATACACAGTAAACATCAGGGGACCCAGTATAGACCCCTGCGGAACAGCTCTTGTAACATCTATAGATCGTGATAAATTATTTGCTATTTTTACAATTTGGTAGCTATTAGTTAGATAGCTGTTTATTAATTTAAAAGAACTTGATCCCAATCCTACGTAGTGAAGTATTGCTAGGAGTAATCTGGTTAATTGTATCAAATGCTTGACTAAAATCCAAAAGCGTCTGAATAGTGTGATTATTGCTTTCGTAAGAAGTAAGATGTTGTCAGTTATACAAAGCCGTTGTACAACTGTGTAATGGAGGAAAACCTGACTGACATTTAAGCAGTAAATTGTACTTTTGTAAATGGACACGTAGCTGAGCGTTTATCACCTTTTCTAAAATTTTTGACAAAGTATGCAAGATACCAATAGTCTTTACCTTCAACTTGTCATCAACTTTTGGCAGCGGAGCTACTAATGCGCCATTTACACGAACAAGACTTTCTGGTACAGTGACGTAAAAAGCCCAGTTAAATGTAAATTGTCAGATCGTTTACAGGAACAAGTTTTTCTTGTAAATTGTCAGATCGTTTACACGAACAAGTTTTTCTTGTAAATTCACTTGCAGCTGGCTGTCACTCAGTCATACCAATCTATTTAAATTTAAAATGAAATAGAAACATAACCTCAAAAAAATGGGTCTACCCTGTGGGCTAGCGTAGTGTTTTTTCGTACGAAATGGAAAGTGAGCATAAGAAATAAAAAGCGTATGTATTACAAAATACAGAATAAGGGTTTAGTTAAATGTGTCTATTAATAAGGTACCTGAGCTAAATAAGGCCCGCTCTAAAATAAGGCCCACTAATGATATTAGTGTAGTTACAGAAATCCGCACATTTATGATACCATCAAGTTTTCTTTTAGCATGAGTACATATAATTTCGGTAGATGGCGGTACCAGATTTGTCCTAATTTTACAGTAAAATAATAGAGTTAATTTCACTCATATGTGTTGTTAAAACTGCCAACAGTAAGTATAACATTTTACTGTATTTACTGCAAATTTCTGTTTGAAAATTGCAGTGCACTGTTCCCTGGAATGTTCTGTTTCATTGCATGTATTTATTTCACTCTGCGTTTAGCCTGTTTTTGTATCACTATTCTTAACCTAAAATGTGTACTGGTTTTAATAAAGCCCGGCAAAGAGGTTCGAATAAGGCCCGGTGCGGGCCTTATTAAAACCGCAGTGGGCCTTGTTCTTGAGTTACTATTTTAATGTAGGTTTTGAAGCATGGCCGATGCAAAGCAAAAACGAGCCCTTTGGGGAGAAGAATCTTTAAGACGGGCAATGGATGCCTTGAAGAGTGGAATGTCTCAACGAAAGGTTTCGGAGCAGTTTGGAATACCAAGACGCACCTTGCGTAATCACATTAATAGCGGAAGGAAGCTGAACTTCACTGAGAAAAAAGTTCCAAAATCTCAATAAAAAATGTAGTGATATGTTCTTTTTCTTATAAAATAAGACAAAAATTATATTTTGCAATAATCATATTATATTTAAAAATACGCTGATTATTATAAAATATAACTACAATATGATAAGTATATTTGTGGGTAAATATAACTACAGTTATATTAAGTAATACTTTGGCAATATATGTCAAAAAACGTTGATTGCTATAAAATATAACTACAACACGATAAGTATATTTGTGGATAAATATAACTACAATTATATTAATTAATAGTTTGCCCATATATTTCGGAAACATTATAATTAATATAAAATATAAGGACATAATTATGGATAAATAGTCTTGTAAATAATACTATACAGTTACATTCAATAATACTTCTTCTTGAGTATATTTATTATTTATGATGTTTAATAATACTTTGATAATACTAATATGTTTGCACTTTCAATCTTCCTTTGCCTCGTAACTTGATATCATTTTACCTCGATTCGTCCTGGAATATGTATTTTGAATGGAAAATAGCAAAAAATTTGCATTTCGGAGGCGCGTTTTATTATAGGGCCCTTGTCCTCTGGTCCCTTCTGTCGACAAAAGGTTAGCGGCTTGTACAAGATTATAAAACTAAATGGTCTATAAAATAAGGCGACAGTCAGGCGAGAATACCATGGGAACCTAAATTTTAGCAAATAACATTTAAATATTTCCACTTCTATTTCTAACTTCGACTAGTACTGACACGCAGTGAACAGGACATTCTGTCGAATTGTTATTCAATTTTTATAGTGACTTGTGCTTGTGAATCAAATGGAAGATAAATTAGCAGAATGGGGGCTGTCTGGGCTTGCTTCCCTATTTAGAGGTGAGTTGATAATTTTATTCGGATTCTGTAGAATAGAGAAGGGCTAGGTATGTATCTGTTGATTGTTGAAGTTTTAAAAATGCCTTTGCATGTATGTCCCAGGATTGAGTTAGGAAAAGGAACTTTTTAAATTTTTAATTTCTTAGAAAATTGTAGGTACTACTCTTGATAAAATCGCCTGCTTGTTTTCAAACTGGTAAAACACAAGTCGTTTTTACTATTATACAGTTAATTTCTTATTTACATTTTATCAAAAATTTGTATTTGACAAAATTTTGTTGAAACTTATTTTTGATTTCGCAGAAAATTTTACTGTTGATGAAAAATCATGTTTGTTTTCAAACGCTTAGAACATATAATGTCGGTTTTACTCCCAACTATTACAGCTGATATTTTATTTACATTTTAATAGGATTTTTATCAAACTTACAAAGATTTTTTTTCTATTTTGCGTTTAGAATAACTCCATTCTAGCACCAAAATTACGTCATTTCATAGCCACTTATTCTAACACTCAAATGACGTCATTTTGGTGCTAGAATGGAGTTATTCTAAACGCAAAATAGAAAACATGTTTATTATTTAATTTATAAAATGGTATAAAGCGGTAAAATAGAAAAAATAGTATAAAACACTAGGTGCAGAAGGTCCTTCAAGCACTCATTTGTTCCTCAACTCGCCGCTATGCGGCTCGTTTCGGAATTTCAAATTCGTGCTTGAATAGATGCCTTCTGCAACTTGTATTTTAATATACTATATTGAAAATTAGTGGAATAAAATCAAACTGAAAATCAACTGAAACTGTTGGATTGAATTAAAAACGACATATGTTTTAGGAGCTTGATTTGCAAACAAGTAGAACCTTTTATCAAAAGTCAAATGTTGTAAGAAATCAAAAATAATAACTTATAACAAAATTTTATCAAAGTCCAAATTTATAATACAAATGTAAATAAAAAATCAATTGTCATTAGAGTAAAAACGATTTACGTTTTAGTAGTTTAGATAACAGTTGAATGCGTGCTTTTTAATTAATTGAAATAGAAGGATGTATGTATTTTAAAGGCGAGTACTCTAATATCAGCGAAACTCAGCGGTTCTGCCACAAAAATTAATAAACTTTGTTAGCATAATCAATGTGCATGATAAAAACTTGATGAAAGTAAATGCTATATTAGTATTTTTTTAATAATATTATACCTATGTATTTTAGGATTTAAATACTGCCCCTAGTAGCACGGAAGAAAGTAGATCAGTGACCCCGGCTGAATTGGTGTCGATTGAGGGCACTTTTGGGTCCATTCAGGACATATTTGAAATAAATAGGGTCACCAGCGAGGTCATCAGTAGTCCTCAACCATCTACCTCTACTTCTTTCATACATGATGCTGTTTCAATCGGAAATATCGTTGGAAGTAATGAGTATACCTTAAAATCTATATTGGAGAGTAGTAACGAAGGAGTTAAAATATTACGACATTATTCCATTCATAAGGAGCTAAAACGAAAATTACTTGTGAATTTAATTATCAGCAATGAACTGAAAAATAATCCCGATAATAGGTACAGATAATAAATAATTCAATAATATTTGACTTTAACGCAATCAATTTGCCCTTTAGGATATCTGGAGCACGGTTTACATCAATTGCGAATGCTATCACCAAATTATTCCCTCAAGAGTATAAAAATTCCTATTACATTCCAGGATATAGAGATTCAGATGGTAAAAATGTTTCTGCTCATGGAATGTTATGGAATAAGTACAACAACACGAGACAGTGTTTTAGAAAATTGGGAATGATATCCAAAAATATTAAAAAGTCGACAGTCGAAGGTACAGTACTATTTCTTTAATTTACTTAAGAAAGTTTTGGGTTTTGATTTTTGGTAGTAATATAAAATTGACTATTCCATTCATGTTTTTAACAACCAATCAGAATCCGCAATTTTTAGGGAATTATGTGTATTCTAGTGACATTTTTTGGTTACAAAATATTTCCGAACTTGCTCAACCAATCTAAAATTCGAATTGACAAACCTACCTTGTATCTCAGCGACAATTTTTTGACTTTTAACATTTAAAATCCCTTAAATCTAGACATCAATTGAGAATCGAAAACAAGGTTACAAAACATTGCATGCCAACGCGCGGTCGATAACAAACAAAGCCATTTATTTGACAGGTGTGAACAATTTTGTACAAATATGTTTCAAGAAAAACGTTTTGGAGAAGAATCCGTGGAGGCAATAAGGAAACACACTAAACTTATCACTCCACGTAACACGATAAAAACACGCACGTCAGTATTGAACCAGTTTACTGAATTTTGCAAGTTGAGACAGTACGAGCTTCTTTCAACAACTCCCGTAAGTGAAATAAGCAGAATTTTAGAAGACTGGGCGTTCAACATGAAAAGAAAGAATGGAGAAGATTATATGGAAAGTTGCGTCAAGTCCATATGGAACACAACAGCGAAATTAGTGCAGGAGAAATATTTCAACGAATTTAAAGTTGCATTTGATCCGTTTTCTGACATTCAATTTCAAAAAGCCAGAAATGCACGGGACACTAAAAGAAAGCTTTTACAAAAAAATCCCGATAAAAGGAAAAAAAGTGCTCAAGCTTTAAAAATAGAGGAAATTCAAGCTATGGCTTCTGCTTGGGATGAGGAAAATCCAGACGGACTACAAAGAAAGGTAACAGACAATCTATTTATTGCGTATCAAAATGTAATTCTATTTTTTAGGTATTCCATATATGTGCATTTGAACTGTCCTGGAGAGGGAACGAGGCAGCAAACTGTAAGAAAAGTTTCTTCAGGGAAGAGACTGATAACACAGGAAACTTAACAGGAAGAATGGAATATAATCCTATATTTTCTAAAACTAGACAAGGTGGGGCCCAAAAATGCACAGACAGCAAATGGTTAATACCAAACTCGGATAATACCAATTATTGTCCAGTTCGATTGCTGAGAAAGCTATTGAGCAAAAGGGGCTCTACAATAACCACTGATAGGCTTTTCCTTACGGTTAATCCTAATTGGAGAAATGGAACGTGGTTTAAAAATATGCCTTTAGGAATAAATTCTCTGGCAAAGTGGACAAAAATCTCTGCAGAAAAGATTGGTCTGAACACAAAAAAATTAAAAATTACTAATCATACGCATCGGTGTTCCACTGTTACTGCTCTAGCAAAAAATGGAGTCAATGAACAGGAGCTTATTAAAATGACTGGCCATGCAAGTGCCCAGTCAATTAAGACATATTTACAGCTAGATTCAGTACATCATTCGCGTTTGGTTAGTAATATGAGGGGTGCCGAAATTAATACAGCCCCACAAACATCGGCTGATTGTGCTGAAACTACTAATCTTCAAGACAACAATAAAGTGTTATATCAAAACTGTACATTCAACATTGTCAATAATTATAAGTAACTATAAGAACTTTGAGTTTTATATAATTATTTTATTGTTGAATTAAAATAAATATTATTAATTATAACTTGAGTCGTTTATTCCTGAAATAGTCATATCGAATACCATTTGTGATATTATTTTACCTGGAAATATTAGGCAATTGAAGTACTCGAGCTTGTTGCTGTAATTTGTCTCATGACATTGATCCAAAACTACTCGCCTGACGGCTCGTAGTTTTGTTAACAATGTCATTCGCAAAATTACTAAGCAACAAACTCTCGCAGCAATCGTCTAATATTTCCGGAAAAATAATGTCACATATGGTATTATATATGATATTAAATTTACATTCTACCTTTACTTACTGTGAATTATTCTAATACATTTTAGAACCTAAAGAAGATAGTGACGGGGACTTGCCTGATGAAGTAATTGATGAGAAACTAAGCTGGCTACAAAAGAATATAAACCCATGGCCAAAAATTGAAGATTTTTGGAAATCCACGACAAGGAAGCGTTTACGTAACGTTAATGAACAAACGAAAATACATTCCTATTTTCGCCTATATCCTTGCCTTAGTGAGCCATTGGGGTACGCACTTGTAAGTATTTCTGTTAAGGTGGAACTTCCCTCCTGATTTTAGTAGTATTTCCGATCATATTTGAACATAAAATACGCCAATTATATATAACATACGCAAACAATTTTTGCACTCAGTGATAGTAGATCATGAAAACTATTTCTTTATGGAAATAAAATTACATTAATCTGTATTGTGCCTTAGTAATATGCTACTAAAGATGAGAAAAAAATGCTTCACTTTAATGTCGTTTATTAAAATTGTTTAAAGCATAGCTTTAGTTAAAGTCTCATAGAAAAATTCATCAAGTTGTTCCTGTTGATGTAACAAAAGTAATAAGAAAAATATTGTAACTAGCAACTACAGATTTTGTTGAAACGCAACTCTGAATTGAATTGTCTACTCCAACTGGTCAATAAGACGCGCCTACAGCTTCCTTATCTAGCATTCCCACCCCGGTCAGCGGCACCAGCAAAGCATTTGTTACCACAATAAATTTATGGGGTTCTGCAATAACATCGGCAAATTGTACTTGTCGGCTTATTTTCGGTTTGCAACAGGTGCAGTAACTAGGTTTCTGTCTGCAGTGTAACTATACTGTCGTGAGTGCTTCCATTTGTGTTTTAATTATTTTATACAGGTAAGTTTATATATTTAATAGACATTTTTCAGTCAATTATTACAGATGTTGTTTTTGGTTTTATCTTTTTAACTTTTTTTACTATAAATTGCTTCTAATCACTTTCTATGACGTAATATGGAAGATGATTAGTATGTAAAAAATTCCATAACTATGTTGCAGAGCAAAATATTATAGTGTAAAGGCTAAAATAAAGATTTAACATATCCTAGTAGCTCAATGATTTGCTAAAAATTTGTTAATATCAATATTATAACGGCCACTTGCCTCCTTTAGGATGGGTCGTAAATCTAAACTTCCGTTGACAAGAGCTAGGAAAAGCCGTAAATTGATGAACAAGCGGTACTGGCAGAAAAAGTAAGAAAATTAAAGATAACTTCGTACTGTAAAAATAATGCTAATTGTCTCCTAAATAATTTACAGGCGAATGAGGACGATGTAAATGCACAAGAAGATACAGTATCTAATATAGAACCAATACTTGATGCAAATACAAATGTAGATTCACAGGAAGTTTCATAATTAAAATCATGTTGAGTGATGCATGAATAATTATCTCCTAATTAATTTTCAGGCAAATCGTAACAGATGCAAATATGACATGCGAGATCAATCCAATAGTAATATTTGGAAATCATCTACAAGAAGCATCATGCATGGAATCAATTAGCAATACAACTGTACATTCGCAGTAAGTTTCATAACTAAAATATTTCTGACACGTTCAGCGGATACATACGTCACTTCTTTTTAGTAAACCAACAAACTTGGAATTGAAAGGAAGACGAATTGTAAATATCCAGTACGTTTTGGAACAAACTTTGGGATTTCCTCACCATCCTCTGTTTTCGTGTTCGTCATCGCATGTCGAAATATTGAAGGAAATTCGTAAAGGTTTCATTTCCGAGATAATTTTAAAATGCGGAATGTGTCAGGTACAACATTCCATAAGTACTGACAAGCCAGATGGAAAGATGAACACCAATGGGGCAGCTGTAACTGGTACAATTAGTGTAGGATGTGGTTTTTCACAACTTTGTGAACTTACGAGCTGTCTCGACATTCCTTCAATATCGTATAAATTATATAGTAAAATCCAGGATGACCTAAATGAAACATTTGAAAGTGAAGCATTCAAATGCATGACAGATGCAGAACGCGAAGAATTGGAACTTGCCAAACAATCAGGGGACGTTGATGATGCGGGAATTCCACTGATTACCGTAATCGCAGATGGGGCTTGGTCAAAAAGGTCATATCACACCAACTATGATGCAAAATCTGGTGCAGCATGTATTATAGGCAAAAGAACGGGAAAACTACTCTTTCTTGGCGTGCGAAATAAATACGGTGATATGTGCTGTTTTCATAGAGAAAATGTTTGCTTTCGAAACTGGCAAGGTTCATCAACATCAATGAAAAGCGATATAATTGTTGAGGGGTTCAAGAGTAGTATTTTGATGCACGGTATCAAATATGCCTTTCTTGTAGCAGACGGTGATAGCAGTGTTTATCGCAAAATCCTCCAAGCTAAACCAAAACCATATGGAAGTTTTATAGTGCAAAAAATGGAATGTAGTAACCATTTACTACGGAACTATTGCTCTAGACTAAGAGATTTGTCTACTAAGCGGTTTAGTTCATTAGGACAAGAAGTGCCAGTAGTATTGCGACATGCTCTAAAGTCTAATATTCGAAGACTTCGTGTAGCTATCGATTGCGCTATTAAACATAGACGATCAGAAAAAATCAATGTTATGGAACAGTCCCGTTTATTAAAAATAGACATAGAAAATAGTGTAAGTCACGTTTTCGGTGAACATAAGTTGTGTAAAGAGTTGAAGTATTTTTGTAAGGGTCCTAAATTCAATGAAACTAATTTAATAAACAATTTGAAGAAGTGCGGTTTGTACAATGATATTATGGTATGTGTTAATAGACTGATATATCATGGTGCTAGTTTAATTCATAATATGACGAACAATGCAGCAGAACATTATAATTCTATTCTTGCAAAGTTTGTAGGTGGTAAAAGGATCGACTGTTCTAAAAAGGGAAATTATCAATTGCGATGTAACGCTGCTGCCATTTCTGTGAATAGTGGAAATTTTCATACGTCAGTACATATGGCAGTTACTGAAAGAAGCCCAGGGTACCATACAAAAAAATTCGTTGAGCGAAAAGTTGCATCCTTGCGTAGAAGAAAACTCGCTCATTCGAAACAAAGAAAAATTTACAAACAAGTACAGCATGCTGACGAAGATTACGGGTTGAATAATCATGTAGTTGAAATGAATGTCGAAGAGTTAGAGCAAAAGAAAGCTATCTTTCTACAGCAGTTATCTAAGACACCAGAAGAGATTGCAAACATCGCAGAAAATACAAAAAAACAATACAATTCAACTTTATGGATACAAGAATGTAGAAAACGCATAACTGCATCTTGCTTTGGAAAAATTTGCAAAATGCGCAAAACTACCGATCCAAAGAAAACCGTTATGCATATGCTAAATGGTTTTGCTGGTTCCAATAGCACACGTTACGGAATAGAGCATGAGCTACTTGCCCGACAACACTTTGAAGATTTAATCGGACAATCTATCCACGAATGTGGTTTTTACATCGACAAGTGCGACAATTATTTGGGAGCAACTCCTGATGGTCTAATCGGCGATGATGGAATAATCGAAATTAAGTGTCCATATTCAGCAAGATTTATGACTCCCGAAGAAGCAATTGACAAAAAGGTTATTAAATTTGCCACATTTAATACGAATGATAGGACATTTTCATTAAAAAAGAACGATTCGTATTATTATCAAGTGCAGGGGCAGCTTCATATTACAATGAAGCAATTTTGTTACTTTGTTTGTTGGGCACCTAAGGGCTTTCTATACGAAAAAATCTCTAGAGACGACAATTTTTTTAGTGGATTTCAAGAAAAATTAAGAACATTTTATTATGATAGTTATTTACCGGAACTTTTAAAGTCGGATTATGGTAACACATCAAATACGTAACAGTTTTTATTACACTATTTAGTATTTATGTGTGGAATTTAATATTTTGTCTGCCAACTTTGTACATATTTCTATTAGAATGATAAGTACGAATTTACTAATGTGTCTAATACATTTTTAAACTTTGTAATCAATTAAAAAATCAAAATATTTTTGTCAATATCAGGATTTTATTTGCCACTACTACCATAATGTAATTTTTCAACTTTCTAGAGTTAGTAATAATGAGTAATACATTTTGTAACTACAACTTTCTAACTAAACTATTCGATGACCCCTAAATTCTAATGTAGGATGATACTTAAAACGTTTATAATTTAGTCAAAGAGTGTATTATTATTAATAATCTTTAATCATAACTTGATATATTTTTCTCGCTATTATACATTGCGTTAATAGTTATTAAAGCAAATGTAAAATAGAATTATTGTTAAATTTACTAATATACATGTCATTTTGTTTATACTATTATCTACGTCTGCTTGGATAAAAACCTATTATCAAATTCATTTGAGTTAGTTAATGATTGCCATATTTTCACTGAGTTACAGTTAGGTAATGAAATCAGATCCGTTTGCGTTACGTAATGAAACTTATTACATAACTCAAATTCCATTACATAACTGAAAGAGTGTTAATGAATGACATTTGCCTACTAAAATATTTTTGAAAATGACAGATTTGACATTTCTCTTAATGCAGTTTTCTCAATTTTAGGCAGTCGTAGATAACATTTTGTTCAATACATGTGTGTTAGTGTATCATTAATATACTTGTGTGCTTACATAACTCATGCTACGCACTCATTTGTAACTTACACACACGTATATTAATGATGCTCTTATCCCACTATTATCAAAGTCACACTTTTAGCTTGAGAATCAAGTCAGAAAAGTCACGTTTATGATGTTTGAAAATAAATTTATTTGTTTATTTGAGTAGAAAGTTAAGGATACATTTATATTTTGTTATGTTTTATTATTTATTTAGAAATGCTATTAGGGTGTTAAACCTTTACGCATAATTATGAAATATGGCGTATATGGTTTAATGTTGTTTTTATGTCCTTTTTGTCAATATATGGTGCTTACATTTCTTGCTATATTTTATTTACTGTATTAAAATTATGAACCTAGAATTAGTAAACTTCTCAAGTTGATACTAATAATTCTAGGCGGTGCTTCTGGCGAAAAGATGAAAAGCAGCTTCTTTAAATATCCAATTGACCGAAGTTACAAAGCACGTGCTATATATCTGTCGTAGTTGACCGGCAAGGGATTATTGCAGTGGACCAACTCAAGTAAACGATACGGCATTAGGAATTTATCTAATATAACTATAGTGACCCGCTGGATTTCTCTTTCTACAGATCTAGAACCGGAGAACAGAATGAGTGTAACAAAGACAAATTCGTAAACGTGTTGTTATCGAGCCGGGTGCATTACGTGTTGTACAATTATTATGAGATAAGGGCCAAACTACACTTCGTCTATGAGGGAAGTTCCACCTTAAATATCTGTTATTTTGTTCTATAATTTATAATATAGTGTACTAATACGTATTTTTGTAGATTCTACTAGATTTTGAGAAGTCATATCCGGAAAAAGCGAATTCATTATTTATTGAGTGGCCGCTTATATATAAAAATATTTTAAATTTGGCTGGAAAGAAGAAATGCCCTATAATTGAAGTCCTTCTCAAAAATTTAAATGGTGTTGACGATGAAAATAAATCGTGTAAGTTAGCTTCTTATTAAGATCATAAAATTAATATATACACAGTTTATAAATATACTTTTTACTATTATAGATATCGAAGAGAATGTAGCATTTTTGGTGCTTCCATTATTATTTCCTAATATTCTTCGTCGGGAAAGAAAAAGGGTAGCCAGGTATTCGAGGCTTGAAATGAAAGATTCGTTTATAACTTACGTCAAGGTAATTATTCTTATAAATACGGCAGTATGTTGTATAAAGAGTGTGATTGTTGTAGACTGAAGAAGAATTGAACCCGAATCTTGAAGCTAAAGAGAGGAAATTATTACAAAATAAAGACAGTGAACAACCGAGTGTTTACTTGTGTGGAGATTTTCTTAAGGTAAATGATCACATGTACGACATTGAATCTGCAACCAAAGCCATTGATGTTTGTTTTAAGTCGTTTTTTGTTTTAAATGCTCGTTATCCTATAGAATGTGAACAGTGTTGGACGTTTATTCAACAAGAGGTTTACAGTATTAAAACAAAAAACGATCCAAACTTTTCATCGGTTACAACTTTAAAGTCGGACATTATTTTAGATCAACAGCGACAAATTGGCGAATAATTTTCTCTTCCCCTCTTATTTTTTTCTTCAATTGTTGCATTATATTTTCATAATCTTCAATATACATTGAACTTCATTATTTGTGAATTATGAGGTGTAAATTATGTGATCGGCCCTTTTCCAACAAAAAAGGTTTCTTTTTACATTTTTCAATTTTTCATTCAGAAACTAATGCATTCCCATGTGGGTATATGGAATGTCATCGATATTTTGGGCAAGCTAAGTCTCTTAGAAAACATTTAAAAACCAACCATATTAATGACGAAACAACTAGCAATACGAGTTTGGGCCCACTCTACATTCCTGTCGATATAAACAGTGAACTTACAGAAAATGATTCCACAATATTAGCAGATACAAGTCAAAGCGATATTATTGAATCACCTATTATTACAGATGAAAAGTTGATACAAAATGTCAAAGAAAAAGTGTTATGTTTTGTTATAGATCTTTTTAGAAAAAATACGACAAATAGAAAACTTATCTTTTCTGTTATTCAAAATGTCAATATTATCTTAAAAGAGAGCTCAAACATGTTAAAGACCATTCTATGTAACTTATTGAAAGATTCGAATATCCCAGAGGAGGCATTTCTAAAAGTGTTGGAGGCAAACATGAATATATTCAAAGACTTTACTTCAGAGTATAAAATGTTAAAGTATTTAAAGAAGCAAAATTTATATATAGAACCTGTAGAAGTTGTGATTGGCTCTCGCTATAAAATTATAAGACACGCTTTAAAAAAGAAATTCCTGCGCAAAAGCGTTACTTTAACATTCATACCCTTGAGGCATACGCTGACAAAATTATTCGAAATACCAGGCTTTTTTTCCGCCACTAAAAATTACGTTGATTTCTTAGATTACAAGACCAATTTTTTGTCAAATTTTATTCAAGGCGATTTGTGGCAAAATAAACTGAGAACTTTTAAGCAACAAAACAAATTTGTACTACCATTGTTCTTGTATTATGACGATTTTCAAATTGGAAATCCCTTAGGCTCACACGCTAGTATAAACAAACTAGGCGCAATATATATTTCTATACCATGTTTGCCTCCACAATTTGCCTCAAAACTTGACAATATCTACTTAGCCATGTTGTTTAAATCAAATGATAGAAAGACCTTTGGATACCATCGTATTTTTCAGGTATTAATAGATGAATTTAAATATTTCATTGAAAATGGAATCACAGTTCCGGGGTGTAATGAACGTGTATATTTTGATTTAGGTCTTATTTTAGGGGATAATTTAGGTCAAAATTCTCTTCTAGGCTTTATAGAAAATTTTGCGGGTAATTATTGTTGTAGATTTTGTAAAATGTCTAAAACTCAAAGGCAAACTTGTTGTTCAGTAACTGATATCTTCGACAGAAATGAACAAAATTACACCCAGGACTCAAATCGCAATGATGAAAATAAGGTTTCGGAGACTGGTATAAAAAACCCTTGGCTTTGGAATGGCCATCCGGGGTTTCACGTAACAACAAACTATGCGGTCGATGTTATGCACGACCTGCTCGAGGGTGTCTGTAAATATGACTTTTTATTTTTATTAAAAACATATATCAGCGATCAAAAATTATTTTCTTTGAACACATTAAATCTAAGAATAAAAATGTTTCATGGACAGACTGACGATGCCAATTTACCCCCTGAATTAAAGTGGGAGGATTTGATTCATAAAAAATTAAAATACTCAGCTTCCGAAATGTTATTTTTGGCTAGATATTTTGGAATTTTGGTTGGTGATTTGGTTCCAAGAGAATCTTCCTATTGGGAGCTTTATATCTCGTTAAGAAAATTACTTGATATTTTATTTGCAAAGAAATTACAAAAGGAGTGCTATCAAACAATCGAGGATTTAGTGGTAGAACACAATAAAATATATTTAAAATTAACGAAGACTCATCTGACATTCAAATTCCATATAGTGCTTCATTATTCAAAAATCTTTAAAATGTCAGGACCACTATCCTTACTGTCTTGTATACGATTTGAATGCAATCATAGAAAATTTAAAACTAGGGCAACTGTAATTAATTCACGAATAAATATAACAAAATCTTTGGCTATCAAACACCAGTTCAGTTTTATTGGTAATTGTCTAAGGAGTGAAAAATCGAATGTAAAATACGGGATGAACTGTAATATAAAATGCATCAGAATATATAAGTCACATCACATTATTAAGGACTTACTTGATAGTACGCCAAAATTTAATTTTTTTAACTGGGTAGAAATAAACAATTTTAAATTTTAAAAAAATACTGTAATATAAAATATTAGTTGAATCCGAGTCACCTCCGGTGAACGTATAGAGATTTTAAGCATTTTGATATCGCTGATTTTAATTATCAGTTGGAATCTATACCATGGAATCTTATTTATTGTTTTAATAATATTAATGATAAATTGCAATTTCTAAATCATAACTTGCAAACATTACTTAACGTCCATGCCCCAATTAAAATAGCAAAATTTTCTAAACCTCCTTCCCCTTGGCTAACACCAACAATTCAAATCATGCAGAAATTACGTGACAGCGCTCTATCGAGATTTAAGCGTACCAAATCTGTACAACATTGGGATTATTATAAGTCCCTACGAAATCTTACCTCCTCTGCTATAAGGCGGGAAAAGAAGGCATACTTGGAATATCAGATTCGAGTAAGTGATAAGAACAAGCTTTGGAAAACTTTAAAAAATTTAAATGTTCATAACAAGACTCAAAAATCAAACCTGCCCTTAAATTTACAAGTTGCAGATAGTATTAACGACTATTTTATTGATTCGGTGCAACGTATTGCGAAAACACCTGATCAAAATTTGATACAATTTTATAAAAGTAATTGCAAAGTTGATGTTAGTATGAAATTTTCCTTTAGCTTGGTGTCCGAAAATGACGTATCTAGGATCATTGAAACTATTACAACGAAATCGACTGGCACTGATGATATCGGAATACAATTAATTCAACTTTGTTGTCCTTACCTATTGTCACATATAACGCATATTGTTAACTATTGCCTGAAATACAGTGTATTTCCAAAATGTTGGAAAACTGCCTGTGTTATACCACTTCCTAAAGTGAATAACCCAAGTAGTTTCAGTGATCTTAGGCCGATTAGTATTTTACCTACACTTTCTAAGATTTTAGAAAGAATAATGGACACACAGTTGAGAAAATTTCTAAATGAACATGCATTACTCCCTGCTACTCAATCTGGATTTAGAAAAGGCTTTAGTTGTACAACTGCACTGTTGAAAATAGTTGATGATATATTGGTCGCCACTGATAATAGTCAATTAACTAGTCTTGTTTTACTAGATTTTACAAAAGCTTTTGACACATTAGATCACAGTATGTTATTGGCTATTTTACATTATGTTGGACTCAGTAATAATGCAATTCTTTTATTTAAGAATTACCTTTCCGATAGATCGCAGCTTGTCAAATTAACAAACCAGAAATCTGAGATTCGCTCTATAAAAAATGGTGTGCCGCAAGGCTCAATTTTGGGTCCATTATTATATGCAACTTACACTTCTAATTTTGATACAGTTATAAAATCTTGCAGTGTTCACTTTTACGCCGATGATACCCAGGTTTACCATTCTTTTGATCCCAATGACATTATTACAGCAAACAATTTGATTAACACTGATTTAAATAATTTAATTACATTGGCAGAAAACCATTCTTTGGTAATTAATCCCTCTAAATCTCAGGTTGTCCTATTTGGCGCGCCTAAGTCTCGGAAAGCTAAAGTTGACCAATTGAAAATTATGGTTAATAACACTCAGCTACCTGTTGTCGACGTTGCACGTAATCTTGGACTTTATATAGATTCTGATCTAAGATTCAAAAAACACGTTAGTCTTAGTATTCAAAAAGCTTATGCAAATTTGAAAAATATTTATTCTAATAGACACATACTTAATAAAAATGTAAAAAAACTTTTGCTAGAATCCTTAGTTCTATCTCATTTTAACTTTTGCGATTCAGTATACGGGCCTTGTCTGGACAGTACTGATGTAACCAGGATACAACGAATACAAAACAGTTGTATAAGATTAATTTTTGGTTTAAGAAGGAGAGATCACGTTTCTCATAAGTTAAAAGAACTCAATTGGCTCAATATGTTAAAAAGAAGAATAGTACATTCGTGTCCATTATTTCATAAGATCATTATTTTCAAAACTCCACCATACCTATTTAAAAAGATTAAATTTCGCTGTGATATACATAGTATTAACGTAAGGAGTAAAGGACTGCTTACGCCGCCTCTCCATACAACTAGCATGTTTTGTCGTTCGTTTTCATATAATATTGTTAAGTTCTACAACTCCTTACCATCTTTATTTAAGGAACCATCGTCTTCAAAATTTAATAACAGTATCTTCACGTATTTTCTAAATAACTGAATACCTTCTTAGACCAGTGGTCAGTTCAGCAAATTGTTTTTGTTATAAACCTACAGGTAAACTGATAGTCATGTCAGTCACTAAGACACTAAATTATTTCTATGGCATATAAGTCACTAAATTAAATTATCTTGATGGCATATAAGTAATTATCTATTATATTAATTATTGTAACTAGGTTAAGTGGAAGAGCAGTAATTTTACCAAAATTACTGAACTTCGCCTTTTGTTATCTTGAATTGTGAATTTAATTGAAAGAATTGGTATTATTTACTTTGTGATAACAATAAAGACATTATTATTATTATTATTATTATTAATAATACTTGAAGATGAAGATAACGAAAGAGAATTTAATTTTGGCATTACTAAAGACAAAGATAATATATACCTAGATCTCTAGTGAATGGTGACAATAAAAGGGTTAGTTCTGGACGCTGCATGAAGACGGCGCTGTGATAGCTACAAGCTTTTAAGTAAGAATCCCATTACGTAGCGCCAAACTAACTAACTGGCTGAAATAAGTGAAATGCCTATATCTACGTATGTCTCTTCTTAATTCATATTTACATGCCAGTTGCAGAAATGGTATTCTTTGTTTTCGGAAGAGATGGTTTTGTTTATAAACTGCTAATGGATACTTAACTGCATTTTAATGTTATGCAAATATTTATTGAAAGACCGTACAAGGTTTATATTATGCTTGCGAAACAAGTGACAAAAGCATTTTCATAATACATGCCTTAATAAGAATTTTATATTTTTATACAGGGTGAAGTGATAATATGCAGCGATCGATTATGTTGTGTATTAATTAATAATTATTCCATTTATAAAATTCGATATTGATAGTTTAATGCTATTTCGTATTATTCAATATTTGAATAAATAATGTATTGTAAACAAGTGTATGTAAATGAAAAAGAGTTTTTTTACATTTTTAAAATTACATTTATTTTGAAATATAAAATTATTATTCTATAAGTATAACAAATTAAGAGCCAAGTTGGACATTCATTACTTATGTAACTTAACTTATTTTTGACCCAACAATTATACTTATCGTTAATTACAACCTATAACAAAGACATTAGCAGATTAGCAAAATTATTATGCCAAATAAGCACTTAATAAATGGCTTCTATTTAAAGTTCATTTTGACAAACACTACATCTTTAGTTTATTCTTAAATTTCCAAGTGTCTAGTTACAACTCGATCAGCGCGATTGTTGTAGCTAGTGCATTTTTAGAACATATTAAAAATGCTTCAACGTGGAAATAAGTGTATTTATAAGAATTGTGGAAGAAGCCGTAGGACAGACCCGGAATTACATCTGTTCTCTTTTCCTGTTAAATACCAAGAAAGATGTAAACAATGGATTACGAATCCATGAGGTGTAAATTGGCGTTCCAAATATTTAGCAATTTCGTTACGGCTGCTATGAGAACTGCAATCTTCACGGGAAAACTTCCGTCGGCACTTACACCATAAGCTAATTTTATTCAGTTTATGAATGATCTGTGTGATGCATTAAATAGCTCTAATTTATTTGCTAAAAACCAAACCAGAAAACCACTTTCAGACAAAAATCCCCATAAAAAAAATCTAAATGATGGACTGAAGGACATTTCCAGCTTAAAAACTGTTAAGCATCATATTCCTCCTTGCTGTATGGGACTATTTCAGTCGATAACTGCCTGTCTGATGCTGTATGAAGACCTTAAGAAGAATTACAAAATTGAGTTTTTATTAACCAGGAAATTAACACAAGACGTACTAGAAAATACGTTTGCTATGTTCACCTGCGAATAGCATAAACGACGTAGTTAATTTGGTTCTAAAGCTCTTTTCCCAATTTTACAATGAAATAAAGAGTAGAAAAGCTGTACTTTCTACTTTATTTAACATGTCAATTGCCGTTGTAAAAAAACGCATTCCTTCATTTCTTGAAACTCAACAACCATGCATGATACATCGGGAATTAATAATTAGGTATACATTACTAGTACGGTTACAGAAACAAACATCATGGGAAGCAGCAATTATTAAACGAACCACCAGTTGCCAAAAGATTCACCATAAAATCAGAAAACTAAATCACAGTTAGGAGTGCACTGTATTTATTCGTTTTATGTGTGAACATGTTTTTATTTGTGTATGTTTGGTATTTATAAGTTTTTTTTTAATCAACCTCATTTTGATATTATATGTCACTTCTTTTATGTCGGTATTTTCGGTGAACTCGCTGCTTTCTATAATTGCCCGTTTGGAGTACATTTCCCAGCCTGTGTCCTTTAATTTCCATTTGGCGTAAATAGGGTGGGGTGGGCTGATGTCTTCTACGTTAACTTGAGCATGTATTTTTATGGCAAAATGATCGCTACTGTATAGGCATTGTAACACTTGACATGTGAATTTGTGTCAGATTTGGGGTTGACATATTGTTATGTCTATACAGGGGAAATTTCCTGTTCGACTACAAAAGTGGGTATTTGATCCATCGTTTAGTAATATTAAGTCATCTTTATTTATTGCGTTTTCAATCATTTTTTCTCTTTTGTCTGTAGTATTTGATCTCCATACGTGGTTATGCCCATTAATATCCCCTGCTATTATCTCGCCAAGGTGTGCAAAGTAGTCGTAGTCGTTGCAGTTCCATTGTAAGATCATTCTATGAGCGATTCTCTACTGGACGTTAGAAGTAGCGATTCTTGACTAGAGAAAACTGCTGTACCCAGTCTATCTGCCTCAATACGTTACTTACATATAAACTGTTTTGAAAATAAAGTTTTTATTTTACTTGTCACCCTTTTTTATTGCGTATGTAGATTAATGTAAATCTATTTTTATATAATTCGTAAGATATATGCGGTTATTTGATGAAAACGTACTTATGTTGAGTAACGTATTTCAATTGCTACTATTTTAGCTCTCCAAACACGTTATTTACAGTATTTTCCACATCACATTTGTTTTATTGTGTACAATATACTTGCAATGTATTGTTTTATAAAAGTGTGCTAGTGTTGAATTACGTATTTTTATTTCTATTATTGTCTTCGTATCGTATGTTACTTATATTTTATACGATTTTTGAAAAATAAAGTTTTTACTTTACATTTATTTTTTTCTTTTAGCATACTTGAATTTTTTTATACACCGCCCTTCATTTGCAGTGGATCACTAAGTAAACTAATTTTATCGACATTTTCCTAACTTTTCCATAGTAAAATGTAATTTATATTATTAGTAGTAAGCGGGTTAACTGCTGTTTTAGAAATGTGAGGTAGCCACATGTCGTTTTTCATATAATTTTTAACGAGTAAGTCAAGAATGCACAACTTGTAGTAAAATATAATCGACTTAGTGGTATTGTTTAAAGCTGTATTAATTAATAATTAATCAATTTTTATCAAACATCACACAAAACACACCAAAATCTTTGTTTTTTTACTGCAGGTTAGACATTGTTCACTTGTTGCTTACTTATTAAAAATGATATGAGTTAAAAATAACATGTAGCAATAGTTATGTCTGCAGTATACTAAACTTGAACTCTGTTTACAACTAACACGCTGAGAATAATCCCTTACCTAGATTATTATCTGCGTTTGTCTGTGCCGTTTGCAAATACGCCGGTCCAAACATGCAGCGAATACGTTTGCTATGAACCAATGTTTGGTCAGCTACATTTCTAAAATAAAGCAGTGACTTACGCCATCTGTCACGCGCGTACAAAAGTATTTTCAGTGTGACTGCACGCCCGTTGAGTTTAGAGATCTATGTATACCTGGTGCTGACTTGCGCTACGCACCATAGAAATTTGAATAGTAAATTCTTTATGTTCAATTATTTGCTCCCCTAATTATTTTAGAGCTAAAGTGTAAATACATTTTCTGTAGAGACAAAAATACTGCACCCAATCATACTGTTGCTAACAATTTTTCGTTTTCCGGAACTGAAGGAATGCAAAAAACAAACTAGCATTTTCACAAAAATCAGTGATGCCATGGAATTATTGAAACAAGCCAATGCCAACGCAAATGCGTGCGGAGCGACAATATGTGTTGTTTGTTTGTTTGTCATTGATGTTTCATTATTAATTATGTTCAGCTTAATGTCTCTAAGGTACTTAGACCTTGTCCATAACAAAAATGGTTTTACGGGTATGGTGGACGTTCGTTAACTAAGCTCCTTGTTTATTGTAAAATATCCGTATCGGCAAATTCCAAACAGTACAACCATTAAAAGACTGATTTATTTTAAGTTTAAGACTACAGGCACGTTATTAAATAATTGTAGGTGTGATAATGAGGTTCAGAACTTACACCAAAACGAGAAAAACGACAATAAATTCAATCTTTTGACGGCAGTGACTGGATGATCGCCCCGCACGCACTTGCGTTGGCATTAGCTTGTTTCAATAATTCCATGGCATCACTGATTTTTGTGAAAATGCTAGTTTGTTTTTTGCATTCCTTCAGTTCTGGAAAATGAAAAATTGTTAGCAACAGTATGAATGGATGCAGTATTTTTTTCTCTACAAAAAATGTATTTACACTTTAGCTCTAAAATAATTAGGAGAGCAAATAATTGAATATAAAGAATTTACTATGCAAATTCCTATGGTGCGTCGCGCAATTCAGCACCCGGTATATTATCTTTGCTAAAGATATACTCGTCGATGACGATGAGAATTGTTATTTAATTTTTGAAAAACTTAAAATTCACTATTTTGACCAGCACTTTTATGGTTATGTAATTGATAACACAGAAGTGCTGGGGTACATCAACACTAGAAATCTGTATTGCCAAGTTCACTGTCTATATACCGAGAAATGTAAAAAGAAAATAGTTGTTACACCTCATCATTTGTAATAATGTCTGAAAATATAATAGTCTTAGATGTAAATTACCTGTTAGTAATATTATTATATGTACCTACCTATTAAGTTTACTGTAATTATTTACCTTGAAAATTATAATAAAACTACTTGTATAAATAGAGTAACAGTTTCACCCATATTTTTAGTGTACCTTTGTTTATAAATAATTATGTATATGTAAATATAATTTTGTATGTTTTTTATTTTTGTTTATAATAAAAGTTTTTTTTAAATAATGGGATTTTATTGTAATACCTATAAAGATACCATAAAACAACGCATATCCATGTTATAAAACCAAATATTATATTTTTTATTATACCTGCATCAGAATCGCCATTTAAAGCACGCCTAAGCGTGCAAGTACAGGCGATTAAAGCTCGCCGAGCTTTAAAGGTTGTCAAGGAAACGACTGAATGCAACAACGGACATGGACGCGACAACAACGTAAATAATTCTCGTAACTATAGTAGCAATATTATTATGCCCTCTCGATTTATCACGACAAAAATTATTTCTAAGTTTTTATGCGTAATTTATTTCCAGTATTGAAGGTACAATAAAAAATAGCGTAAAGTATTCGTGGATAACTGGTCTTTAAAACACTTGCTCTATTTCGAGCACTCCGGCTACGCCGTCGTGCTCGAAAACTCGCTCGTGTTTTAAAGACCTTGTTATCCACTCATACTTTAATATACTATAATAACACTTGATTTTGTTATATCTAATTTTATATTGCGTTATTTAATATCAGTTTAAATTTGTATTTAAAATAAATGTCTGTAAATATATCATGAAACAACATATCGTCATGCTAGAAAACTAAATATCGTATTTAATAACCTTATTTTGTTATATCTAATACATATATTGCGTTATTTAATATCAGTTTAAATTTATATTTAAAATAAATGTCTGTAAATATACAATGAAACAACATATTGGCATGCTATAAAACTCAATATAATATTTAATAACACATAATTCTGTTATAACAATGTATAGACGACTGACATAAAATATAACTACGTAGTGGTATCTTATATTCTGAGGTGTAGTGGTATTGCATAGTGGGCGCCGCTTTATAATATATACAGTGTGGTCCATTAAGTGTGCAACAAATGGGACATTTTTTTATTAGTTGTAAAATCGAAATTTAAATACCGCCCAAAGTTAATGCATGTTCGATAACCATATCAGATGCCCTTAGAATGGCTTCAAGTCAAACAATATACAGGGCAGGACAAAAAATATGTAATTCGTTCAAGAATAAAGTTACCTTATTTCAAAAAATATAGCAAAATTTTATTGAGAAAAGTTGTTTAGAATCAAAAGTTATGCTCAAATACAAAGTCACGGCCTCCTATTCGAATTTTGATTCTTTTTCTTGTAAAATTTTGTATTATCCCCGTATGATACATATTTTTATTATTCTGATTTTATTAAGAGTTTTTCATATGTAAATTATTATTAGTAAAGCATTTGCCTTGTTAAAAAGAATATTTGCGAAATTCTAAAGTTCTGTTAAATATCGTTGCAACAAACATGAAGTGGACGCTTACCTAAAAAAATATAAATCCAAGTAAATTTTACAAATACGCTTCAAGTAGCTAAAAGTTATTTAAAAGGGATGTGGTTGTGGCTACTTTAAATACATATAAAATAAAAATAATAAAAATATGTATCATACGGGGGTAATACAAAATTTTCCAAAAAAGAATCAAAATTCGAATAGGAGGCCGTGACTTTGTATTTGAGCATAACTTTTAATTCTAAACAACTTTTCTTAATAAAATTTTGCTATATTTTTTGAAATAAGGTAACTTTGTTCTTGAAGGAATTTCATATTTTTTGTCCTGCCCTGTATATTGTTTGACTTGAAGCCACTCTAAGGGCATCTGATATGGTTATCAAACCTGC
This sequence comes from Agriotes lineatus, assembly GCA_940337035.1. NCBI lineage: Eukaryota > Metazoa > Arthropoda > Insecta > Coleoptera > Elateridae > Agriotes > Agriotes lineatus. Next base: position 178,580 of record CALNHX010001722.1, on the reverse strand, counting down.
ACTAACTTTTGGCAATATTTAAATTTCGATTGTACAACTAATAAAAAAAATTTCCATTTGTTGCACACTTAATGGACCACACTGTATAAGTTTGTAGTTATATTCAATACAACGTGTAGAGGTTGGCGCCTATTTTAACACTACAAGTTATATTTCACATAACTTTTCTCATATTAACTATAACTGAATTTTCACAGTGTTGTGGACCGCATTATTCGATTTTGCAAAATTGGTATGCCACTAACTTCGAAAATGCTGAAACATCAAGTTTATCGTTTCATTGAAGTTAATGGCGAACAACATTTGTTTAATAAAAATGTAAAATCTGCTGGAAGGACGTCGTTTAGGCTTTTCATAAAGCGACATCCAGAATTATCTCAACGGAAAGCACAGGCGATGAATCCGGGACGCGCCCAAAAAATGAACAAAAATATTGTTAAAGATTACTTCACTAAACTTATCAGTGTTTTTACGGAATTGGGCATAAAAAATTAACCTCACAGGATTTATAATATGGACGAGAAGGGGTGTCGATTAACGTTACACTCTCAGCCCAGGGTTCTTGCTCAGAGGGGTGCAAAACGGGTTCATTTGGTAGCACCGGAACACGGTGAAAACGTAACAATTGTCGGCTGTGTAAATGCACTGGGCAATATAGTGCCTCCAATGATAATTTTCAAAGGGAAACGCATGAAGCCAGAATTTCTGGATGACCTCCCTGCCGGCAGTATTGTAAAGCTCGCACCGAAAGGATCGATGATTACCGAATTATTCATCCTTTTCATTGAACATTTAGCTAAATACAAACCACCAGGACCAATTTTACTAATTTGTGATGGTGCACGATGCCACCTTGATTACATGATTGTCGAAGCAGCGGAACCACATGAGATAACATTACTTTGCCTGCCGAGTAATTGCACTCACGAACTTCAGCCTTTAGATAAGGCTGTCTATCGGTCATTCGAACACCATTGGGATATAGAAGTTCTAAAATTCTGGGACTTGCACCCAGATCGTGCAATAACAAAGTCTAGGTTCAACAAGATCTTTTCTAAGGTGTGGCCATTGTGCACAAGTCCTGCTAACATTCAGAGTGGTTTCCGTTCAACCGGCATCTACCCATTCGATCCAGAGGCTATTCCTGAAGAAGCGTTCGACCCTAGCACTTTAAGTAGACGACCCCAAGCTATTGGAGAAGTAAACGCTTCAGTCAGTAACGATAGCATTTCCGTCCTTGCTTCCGACAGCGAAGATGACGTTCCATTATCGGTCTTGGTAGATCGCAGTGAAGTGCATGCCACAGAACCAACAGAAAATTTGAAGCTGGATGAAAATCAAGCAAATTCTTCGTTTCATGACCTGATGCCCACTCCTGAGGCCAAGATTAAACAAACACACACCAATCGCAAAAAGGCCATTAACTAGGTACCAGGCACAAAAGGTAAACAAGGATTTGTTTAACGATCATGATGGACCGTCCACATCTACAGAAACGCGTCCGAAGTCCTCTGGTTTCCCAAAAAATAAAAAACAAGTAAAATCCAATAAGAACAGTTGGTATTGTCCCTTATGTGACACCTGTGAAATGGTAAACAGGCGAATGTGTAAGAACTGTTCTGTTTGGTACCACGAAGAATGTATAGGCTTAACAGCAGATGATGATTTTGATTACTTGTGCAGTTCATGCGACTGAAAGTTGATTTTTTTTTATTTGCTAGTGTTTTAGTAGTTTTATAAGAATACGGTCTTTTGCTAACTTTTTTCTTAAATTTTAAGGGTGGGCCTTATTAGGCACATTGTACGCAATAACGCCCACAAGCATTGTTTTTTTGAAAAATTAGTAACTTTTTTGTTAATGTTGTTTTGAGTATATATTCTATGTAGTTGTATTAAGAAAATAATAAACCTTCATTTGATACCCGGATCCGAAGTAGTAGTTAAGGTGTGCGGGTTCTTATACACTTTGCATAATAGGCCCCGCCCCCCTGGGTTGAAAATTGTGGGGCGTGTCTGTGGTGTGGTGTGATTGGTTGTGGTGGGTGTGATTAGCATAAATAAAAATGGCGTGTTGTGTGTATCTGTGCTGTGATTGGTTGTGTATAATGTGAATGTCGTCGATGGGCGTGTCTGTGGTGTGACGTTCATCCAATAAGCGTCGTGTATTTGTAATGTGTTGCAGTCGGCCATTTTGTGGTGCGTCTTGGGTGGTCGTATCTGGTCTGCAAAGTGTAAAAATCCTGCCTCGACATGTAGCTGTGAGTTTGTTGACCTTTGTCGGGCGCGCGGGGTAGTTGAATGTGGGGCCTTTTGCGAATAATAATTAGGCGAAACTTGTTTGTTTAGTGGGGCCCTGTTCGGGTGTTAGATTTGTGGGGTTTATTGGAGTTTGTTGGTCTTGTTGGCTGGTGGTCCGGGGGGTTTTTCGCGCAGGAGGTTATTTGAGTTTGTTGGCCTTGCCCTTGCTGGGGGCAATTATATTTTTGCGCGGCGCTTGTTAAATGTTATTTTGCTAAATATTTATTGGGCGTGTTTAGATGGCAGGTTGTAAAAGTTGCCCGATTCGGGGCCCTTCTTAATTGATTATTCTAAGTGCTTAAATGGGGGGTCTTTAATTGTTTTACTAAGAAATTGGTTGTACGTTGTGGTAATAGAAGGTTCGAGTAATGTAAGAGTTAATGAGAATAAATCGTGGGGGTATTAGGTTAACATTAAGATTATTACGGGAATGTAGAGAACACGGCGGTTCTTCGCCGTCAGGTTCGGTAGGTAGGAAAAGACATTTAGAGGCAAAATTATCGGAATTGAGGGCGAAACAGGTGCGTTTGCAGGAGGCTGTTGTAATAGGCGCTGGCGGTGTTGTTGGCGGTGGCGATAATGGCAAATTTGTGGGTAATCGCGTACAGTGGAAAAATATAGAGAGTGCGTTTAAGATTTGTGGGGTTTATTGGAGTTTGTTGGTCTTGTTGGCTGGTGGTCCGGGGGGTTTTTCGCGCAGGAGGTTATTTGAGTTTGTTGGCCTTGCCCTTGCTGGGGGCAATTATATTTTTGCGCGGCGCTTGTTAAATGTTATTTTGCTAAATATTTATTGGGCGTGTTTAGATGGCAGGTTGTAAAAGTTGCCCGATTCGGGGCCCTTCTTAATTGATTATTCTAAGTGCTTAAATGGGGGGTCTTTAATTGTTTTACTAAGAAATTGGTTGTACGTTGTGGTAATAGAAGGTTCGAGTAATGTAAGAGTTAATGAGAATAAATCGTGGGGGTATTAGGTTAACATTAAGATTATTACGGGAATGTAGAGAACACGGCGGTTCTTCGCCGTCAGGTTCGGTAGGTAGGAAAAGACATTTAGAGGCAAAATTATCGGAATTGAGGGCGAAACAGGTGCGTTTGCAGGAGGCTGTTGTAATAGGCGCTGGCGGTGTTGTTGGCGGTGGCGATAATGGCAAATTTGTGGGTAATCGCGTACAGTGGAAAAATATAGAGAGTGCGTTTAAGATTTGTGGGGTTTATTGGAGTTTGTTGGTCTTGTTGGCTGGTGGTCCGGGGGGTTTTTCGCGCAGGAGGTTATTTGAGTTTGTTGGCCTTGCCCTTGCTGGGGGCAATTATATTTTTGCGCGGCGCTTGTTAAATGTTATTTTGCTAAATATTTATTGGGCGTGTTTAGATGGCAGGTTGTAAAAGTTGCCCGATTCGGGGCCCTTCTTAATTGATTATTCTAAGTGCTTAAATGGGGGGTCTTTAATTGTTTTACTAAGAAATTGTTGTACGTTGTGGTAATAGAAGGTTCGAGTAATGGAAGAGTTAATGAAAATAAATCGTGGGGGTATTAGGTTAACATTAAGATTATTACGGGAATGTAGAGAACACGGCGGTTCTTCGCCGTCAGGTTCGGTAGGTAGGAAAAGACATTTAGAGGCAAAATTATCGGAATTGAGGGCGAAACAGGTGCGTTTGCAAGAGGCTGTTGTAATAGGCGCTGGCGGTGTTGTTGGCGGTGGCGATAATGGCAAATTTGTGGGTAATCGCGTACAGTGGAAAAATATAGAGAGTGCGTTTAAGAGTCGAATACGAACCGGTGCGGTAATAAATTTGGGTCATGACGATGTGGATTTGTTTTTTAGCGATGCGTTTTCAGCTATTCAAAAGCGTATAAGAAGATTAGTAAGAAAATTGAATGTAATTAAAGTTAATTTTGTATTTTATGGAGATTATATGAAACCTGAGGATCCCGATTCATTAGCGACAAAATTTTTTAATACGAAAAATTTTAAAATTTTGTTAAGCGATAATCAGGCCTATTCCCTAACTTTCCTTGAATCGAATAGAAGTGGTCAAATCGGATCGGAATGTTTACGAATCGAAATTACCGACTTCTACTGCGCCTACAGTTTACGATTAGTGGTATTCCCTAACCGTAATAGAAGGCGGTTACTGGCGCTCAGACGATTTCTATCGGTGGCTGTTTACATACATCTGGCAACGCTGCATTAGTAAGCAATAATAAGCTTTAACGCAGAGTCCGACAGGCGCCACAGAACGAAAAGGTACAGTTTGAAAAACAGCTGATGCAAGCAACGGTCTAATCTAACGGCTATTTCAATTTATTTGCAGTGTTACGAGGATGAATAGTTCCAGTTGGTGGTAGAAATTACAGTGATTATTCCTTCTTATCCATAGTAATGCGTAATCTGTATGGTTTCTGTCAGTTTAATAATGATAAAAATTCAAACGTCAAAATTTAACCGCTGTTAAAATGTGTCAACATTTAATCGGTTGTGAATAATTTTAGCCTGATTATTAAAAGTGCTTCACCAACTGAATCTTATCTATTTATTCAGGAAATAATCACGCCGAACATCCCGCGTGCATGTAAACTAGCCTGAATAAATTTTACCGATTTTCTGTCAGAATGTTTTGCTACTTATAATGACCTTAATATAATCTGGAACAGCAGTAGTTCTTTGTGGTTCTACCAAAAACACGCTAACCTGTTTTATAAAATTGATAACTAAATGTGTTGGTAACCGTTATAATTTTATAAATAATCCTTCTGGAATTTTAAAGGGATTGCTCCTATCTCGTATGGAACGTCTTCCAACTGAAACAGCTGCCTGCAAAATCAAATTAATTAAAACAAAGTTCGTACAGGTTCACAAAGTAAAAACATTTTATAGGTTAACTACATGTGATATACACTTATAATTGAATTCACCGTTTAATTTCTCCCCCAAGAACAATGCCTGCATTTACCTCGTTCGCTGTCATTGTTTATTTCATAAACATAAGTAAATAAATGTTCAAACGCAAAACAAAAACAACTGTCTAAACTCATAAAAACCGCGAAAGTCGTACTGACAGCAGCACTGCGCAGGTGCCACAGCAATTTCGATGCGTTTTCAGTAACTTCGATGAGCTCGTGTTCGATTTCTACCGACGCGGCTTGGGTTATTTCTACGATCGAAGCCCAGCAGAGTTACGGAATACGAATTGCAAACCATTCCTATTCGATCGCCCTACCTCTTTTCGGTTTGAGTCACTTCTATTCGATTTGAAGTTAGGGAATAGGCCTGAATATTAGAGATATTTATGAATCAGCTGTCGATGAGCTAAAACAAAAGATGGTAGAGTTTCAACAATCGGGCAGTGGTTCTACGCTGGTTTCGATAAATTATTTGTCCGTAAATATAGTAAAATGTGGAATTTTACATTCGTAGGATTGTGAGATTCGAACTGACGACTGTAGAGGCAAGAAAGTCGTAGTGGAATAACACAGCGTGTTATGCTACTACGACTTTCAAATATTTATCAAGTAAATTGGTTGATATTTAGCTAATTTAATAGTAGGGGGTAATTAAAGGTCAAATATAATTTAAAAATAGTCATTATAAGATAGATTTTCTTGCTGCAAGCAACCTCGAAGCGAGCGGCATAGTAATGATGTTGGCGATGTCTTGTGTAATCGTATGTTTTGCCACAATATCAGCAGCGGCAGCTGGCAGTGCTAGTATCGCATCGATAAAGGGGAGTCGGCTAGAACACTTTAATTCACAACATTTTATTAATGGCACTACGACAATAGAAAGGAGTCGCGATGGTAGTAGGGTCAATATGCATTTGAATCAGGCCAATTTTGAGAACGAGTCAGTGCCGCTACTGAATTATACCGATTTCTTTAATCGCTTGCAACAAAGTCGATTAGATGATATTCGTCGTCATAGTATGCCTACGACAATACAGCCCCCACTAACTACGGAGGGTAGTACAATATTTCGCGGCAGTGATGCTGCTACAACGAGGAAACGTGAAATAGAGTGTGGTGACGATAAAGTAGAATTGGAGTATTTGCAATTTAAGTCTATTTCTCTAGAAAATAATTTGACACGTCTGGCCATTGATTGTGAGTTTACGTTGGCGAAATATGATGAATGTAAACGCGATCGCGATAGTTTGGAAAAGAAATTGAGTTTTGTAACTGAATCTTGGAATTCGTGTAAAAGGTTTTGTGAAGCTCGCTGAGTTGTATTGTAGTAGTGGTGTCGGTAAAGAAATCACCATGTGTATTACAGTAGAGGAAATTATTTCCACACCTTTACATATTCTAAGAAAATATTTTGTTAAGGATATAGCTAGAGAATTTAATAAACTACCTAATTGGCTACAAAAAGAATTTTGCGATTATGAATACTGTTGGGATCATTTTCCGAACGTAAAAGAAGGTGCGACAGGAGATGTATTGGATGGAGTCCCGATGCAAAAATTTCAATGTATTTCATGCATACAGAAGAAAAGAGTTTCGGCGGCGGCTGCACCAAAAGGGGGCGATTATTATGAAAAGGCGCATTTACAGGCTTAGAATTCAGTAATGGTCATTATGTTCCGACTGCAAGTTCTTTACTTAATTCTTGCTTCTATAAACGATAATTTCTTAATTGTCCATCGGCCCTTGGGAATCGGTCACAATGCATATATGTGCACTGCGTTTTCGAATAATGGAAATGTAGAAAGGAATTGTTCATGGCCATCTGAGTGGATAGCTATGCAATTAATATATATAAATGAAAGTCGCGTATATGCGTTTAGCGGAAATTTGCTTAACAACAGTAGTCAAGCTGCGTCCGATAAGTCTTTACTTTTCTATAAAATTAGGTATATATATTCCAATTTTATGCATCTCGAGAGCCGTTGGAATTCGTTAGTATGGAAACTAGATACATATAAGTTGCGTAATGGTAATGATGAAAATAATTGGGATGGATTTACTCTATTTTCAATTACCATGTTTTTAATACAAGTAACACTAGTGTGCTCTTATTTCGGATATAGACCATTGGTAAGAATAATAAGAAGTTTCGGTTAATAGTCGTGCACAGCGGGACGTACGTGACGTAATAGCATAAGTAAATTTTCCGAAGTTCAACAAACTTGATTTTGCAGGCTCCAACAGGTGCGTCCATAGTCCATATGATCAAGGCAATACGCCTGGAGCTTGTCCTTGTTAGTATATTAATTATTTGCAAAAGGCGTAGGTGAATGACTTGTGCCAATAGGAGTTTTGTTTTTCATGTAGCGTAGAGTGCGCATGTACTTCAGCAATTATATTTATTTAGCGTAATTAAATTATGTAGTAGTTTCAGTAGTAAACAGACGCTGCAATTGTCGTGTCATGGATATTGATAATTGTAGTAATCTCGTCCAAGATGGTAATATCAGGGGAAAAAGTGCAGACATCAATAGCGAGAAAGAGTACGCAAAGCAAATATTTCCATTAATATCAAGCGCGCAGTACAATTTGGGACAAGAACCAAATGTGTGGTGTGCACATACACATACTGCAGCCGTGGGATTCATTAATGACAGTAGAGAAGCATTTATACCAGCGTTAAAAATTGAATGTGTAGAAAAATTTTGTGCCGACAAAGAAGTGCTATTTATGGAACAAGATTGGAACGCATTATCCACATGCTATGTTGAATTACAATTTCGTAATTTTTTTCGTACAGCAAGTGAATTTTCTGGCTTGCAAGCAAAAGTTCGCGTCGTCACTGTAAACGATCGCGTTGCCTTGGAATATAAGGTTGAGCATACCCAAAAATGCGTAGGTATTTTTGTAAACCATCAAATGCTAATATTGGAAGAGCAGGAATTTGTTAAATTATATTCTTTTGGCGACATTATCAATAATCACTTCCAACGCTTACGCGATCTAAATTTGGATTTGTTTTACAGAAAGTGCATTTATAAACTTGTTGGTATGCTAGAAATTTCAAATAATAACCACAAACATAACTTGCGCGACAATATATTATATTGCGCAGAACATATGAAATTTTGCGCTGTTGACCGATTATCTAAGTTTGATTTATACAGCTATCTGGCCGTATTGGAAATTATAAAATTTTATCCAGATCAACTAGTTTATGATGTGGAATGTTCGATTCCACCACCGACTCCGATCTTATACCAATCACCAAGTTCGCCTGAAAGTGAAACATATGTATAATAAACAAAAACTTGTAATGTTTATTATGAAATGTGTGCAATTGAAAAGGGACATTAATATTTATTATGTTAACAAAAATTTATCGATAGAATTTATGTCATCCTTAAGAATTAGCTCTAATACTAACAATTATGATCTGTTAAATGTTAAATTATCGCAACTAACCATAGACTAAGTTTTTATATATAATTGTATAAGATTATGTTACATTTTTTGTATGTTTACCAATGAACATAATAAATGATTTATCACATGCTAGTGTTTTATTTCTTCACCCAGCGTATGAGTAGAATAGTAAGAAACTTGGTGCAATGTTGCTCGCAGCGGACGTTAATTAACAGATATTCAAATATTTTCCAGTCGACGCAAACAAAGTGAAAGATAGGGATTCAGGAATTTTACTATAAAAAAATGTTTTGCACGACGTGCGTAAAATTAATATAATTATATGTAAATTGTTCTGACCGATCTAATAGTGGAATTTTACGTAGTTAAATCGTACCTGAATAGCAGAATTTTTTATAAAAATGTTTTGCATAACATCCTTCTGCTGTCGTTAAACTTTAGCAAAACCGGTAGAAATGAGCTGGATATTTCCACGTGGAATTTTACGTAGTTAAATCATACCTGAATAGCAGAATTTTTTATAAAAATGTTTTGCATAACATCTTTCTGCTGTCGTTAAACTTTAAGCAAAACCGGTAGAAATGAGCTGGATATTTCCACTAGATACTGGCGGTGGAAGCGGGGAGTGTTTCTATTAGTATATATAGGCACAGAAATTCAGTTAAATTTAAAGTGATCCAGCTCAGAATCCCACATCTTTAAACGCATTACGGCAAGTTGACGCAGTTATTTTTGAGTGAGTAAAATGTCTTCATTTATTTCACAACTAAATAAAATTGGCACGATTGTCAAGAAGCCGAAGCTAAATCCAGAAGATCTCACAATCGGACAAAAATACCGAATAATTTCTTTAAAATCGGGGGTTGCTCCGAAAGCCAGTTACAAGTACATCCTTTGTGAGTTAGAGGCTGGGATAGTATTTTTGCCTAAACGTCTGTGCGATGCCCTAACAGCGGACGATATAGAATTAATGAACAAGAAGAAAATTATGCTAATTTACTTGGGTATGGAAGACGTAGGAAAGCAGCATAATATACCATCATATTCCTTTGAGGAGCAGGAATAAAATTAGGTAAGTTTGATTTTTAAATTAATACTTGAAATGCTAATCTGGAATGTATAATCTTTCGCAGAATTCTCCTCATACTCTGACGACCAGCCATATAACAGCAGGCGCCATTATTACGACCACCAACACCCAAACCGATCTTCCGCAGAATTCTCCCTTACTCTGACGAGTCATCCTACAACATCAAGAACCAATACAACTTGCTGTAAGTCTCACTTTTTTTTGTCCTCGTTAATAGCTTGCTTTGGTTTTTAATAATTACGAAATGTACATATCCGAACACGGATATAGGCTTGACCATACTAAATATGAAGAAATATGTGATGGGTGTGAGCATTGGTATCTATGCGGATATCCGGCCATGTATGAGCGTACACAACGACTAGAATATTGTCACTCAGAGTGTAGCGTTTTTCTGTCAGATGTGCTAGTTAAGTCTGTCGATCAATTTGTAAAAAACCAGTCTAGTTTGTCGAAGGAGCAAGTAAATTTGACAATATATAACTACCTAAAATCTATTAAAAAGTTATACGTGAAAGTTAACAAAAACATAAGGAAAGAACTCGAACGCTCATTTGAATTATTAAAATTGTTGAGAGTTCAAACGTGCTCATTTGAAGTATAATGAATCAATAAAAAATTTATGTCAATAAATATTTAGACAAGTTTCGAAACGTGCATTTGATACACTAAAAATTTTAAACTCAAATAGAATGGAAACCGCAGATTCTCTCGGAGAATTGAACAAAAACGTCGTAAAAATTTTGAAAAGGGTATATTTGGCTTTACAATCAACATACGACGGTGGTGGCGACAACGCTGGTGATGATAATATTAAAATGTGGATCAATTATTGTAAAACAACTGCAACATTACTTCGGCGAGGTTTGCAAAATTGTGATACAGTGGAGTCTAAGAGGAAAATTGAGAACGAATTATGCCTCATAAAAAAAATCAAAATTTGTTTCAATAGACTTCTTTCGCGCAATATTCGGCGCAGAAATACCATTGGATCGCGAGTTGTTTGGGAGAATTACAAATCTGCGTTTCATAATAGAATTCAAAGTGCTATTATTCAACGCTGTCTCTGGTCAGAACTTGGATGGGAGTTCCACGGCTGCATCTCTCGGCGCCTCGTGGTACGGCTATCACGAAAAAAAGTTGGTCCCGGCGGTCATACAACATCATGACAGTCGTTAGTGGGGTTGGAAGTCCTCATAACTGCACAGCGACGCCTATAATTGGCCTAACGGCTGTTGGCTGAGTGCGAATTAAAAATTAAAATTAAAAATTAAAAATTATTGTCAATCTAAAGCATACCAAGATGGTTGAATTTCTTGAAGATTGTTACAAATTATTGAAAATTCGCATAACCAATTTGTTCAGCAGACAAAATACGGTGCGCAATTTTAAAATTAATTTTAGTTTTTGTGGTGAATTTAGTAAAACGTTTGAAGGCGCCGATGATCCCATTACTGACTATAAATATTTCAATACAAGAAATTTTATAATCGAAAATGCTTTTACGGTAGTGGAACAATGGTTTCAGGAAAATATTGTAGACGCAATTCTAAATCAAATTAGCGAGTTTGTAACTACAGGTTCTGGGTGGCGTCTCACCCAAATAGTGTCCCTATATGTAAACATAAACTCATGTGAACGGCTGTTTAATGCAGCAGCAGCTCCTCATATTGATTTGCCGGAGCAAATCAAATATAAGAAAGCTGTTCTAAATTTGCCGAGCAATAATCTAGATTGTTTTTTCATTGCTGTAGCTAGTGCTATCTGTAAGCCTAAAGGCAATCCATCCCGCTTAAGTGCCTACCCCCACTATAGTACAGTTTTGAGTACAAATGGTTTTAAATTACCAATGTCGCTGAATCAAATTCCGAAATTTGAGCAAATAAACAAAATATCAATTAACGTTTACATTCTGAAATTGAAAAAAGGTAAATTTATCACGCTACCGACGTATTTAACCAAAAATAAATTAGATAGTCACGTTAACTTACTAATGTTAGAGGAAAACTATGATGCGGAAGAAGATGATGAAAAATTAGAAAATGCTTTTACTAATGTCGATTTTAATTTCCATGATGATGATGACGATGATGATGGCTGCGACGATCTAAATTTTTCAGAAAGATTAGTTGAGGCAAAGCGAAGGCATTTTTGTTGGATCAAGTGTCTTTCTCGTTTAGCGGTTTCGCAGATTAATAAACATAAGGCTCGATTGTACATTTGCGATCGATGCTTACAATATTTTTATAAAGAGGCTAAATTATCAGTGCACATTCAGGATTGTAATCAATTGAATGAGTGTAATATCATATTGCCGTCAGAAAAGAATAAATGGCTTTGGTTTAAAAACGTTAGAAACCGTATTGATTTACCTTTTTCCATATTCGCAGATATTGAATGTCTTAAAAGTAATTGGCGACAACGATCTACCATCGAAATTGTCGCCAAATGCTTGCAAAACAGTAAAATATCAAAAGCATAAGGCGTTTAGTATGGGGTACTACTTTCACAGCACCTATGATGATAATTTATCATATTTTAAGCAGTACAGGGGTAAAGATTGTGCTGAATGGTTTATTAATGAGCTAACATCGGTTGTAGATAATTATGGAGACTTCTTTTTTAAAGAAGTTCCCATGGATCTTACCACTGTTACAGCAATGAGTTCAAACATGAATTGTCATATTTCCGATAAGCCCTTCCAATTAAACGAACAAGTTTGTAGGGATCACTGTCATATCAGCGGCCGCTTCAGGGGTTTTAGCCACCAAAGCTGCAATTTAAACCATCGCATTTTTCCGGTGATTCCTGTGGTATTCCATAATTTTAGTAATTATGATTGTCACTTCATAATTAAAAAAGTTGCTACCGCTGTAGACGGTAGAATTGAGCTAATTCCAATAAACAACGAGAAGTATATATCGGTGACGAAAACTTGGGGAAACTCTCAGATAAAATTTAGATTTATTGATTCATTCAGGTTTATGGATTCATCGTTAGACCAGTTAGCGTCGTATCTCAAGGAAGACGACTTCAAAATTCTTAAAAAGAATAATGTAAATTTAAGTTTGAATCAATTACAGTTGCTAATGCGGAAAGGTGTATTTCCTTATGAGTATGTAGATTCTTTTCAGAAATTAAGCGAAACATCGCTACCGGATATAGCTAAATTTTATAGTTCACTTACTTTGAAAAATGTTTCTTCCGAAGACTATGCGCACGCTAGTAAAGTTTGGACGGAATTTAATATAAAAGATTTAGGCGAGTACAGCGATTTATATTTGAAAACCGGTATCTTGCTTTTAGCCGACGTGTTTCAAAATTTTCGAAAAATGTGCAAAGATATTTTCGGCTTAGATGTTTTGCATTATTATACAATTCCCGGCTTTGCATGGGACGCAGCTTTAAAAATAACTGGAATTCCACTAGAACTCCTCACCGATATTGACATGTTCTCTTTGTGGAGCGCGGCATACGTGGAGGAATTAGCCAAGTTATTAAACGCTACAGCGAAGCTAATAATAAATACATGGCTGATTATGACAATCAATTACCCTCTAAATACCTCATTTACCTGGATATTAATAACATGTATGGACTCGCAATGAGGGAGGCACTACCCTTTGGAAACTTTGAATGGCTCTCCTCCGACGACATTCAAAATTTTGATGTTTACACTATAGCTGATGATAGTGAAACGGGGTACATTTTAGAAGTGGATATTGCCTATTCACAACACTTGCACGACCATCACAAAGACTTTCCATTCTTTTCGGAGAATAGAGTGCCGCAAGGCTCAAAATTTTCGAAATTAGTTACAACCCTATACGATAAAGAAAAATATGTAATTCACTACAGGAGCCTTAAGCAAGGTATTTCTTTCGGCTTATCAATTAAAAAAATTTATAGAATATTAAGTTTTCGTCAGAAAGCTTGGATGAGGGACTATATCGATCTAAATACTCGTTTAAGGGGATTAGCGGACAATGAATTCAAAAAGTATTTCCACAAACAAGCAAATAACGCATGTTTCGGCAAAACGATGGAGAATGTTCGTCGTAGGAGGGACATAAAATTAGTGTGCAAGTGGAAAGGTCGTTTCGGAGCTGAATATTATATTTCGAAGCCAAATTTTCACAATCGGACAATAATTAGCAAAAAATTAGTTGCAATTGAGTTGAACAAAACAGAAATTTTAATGAATAAACCAGTCTATGTCGGAATGTCAATACTGGACATATCCAAAACATATATGTATGACTTTCACTATAACTATATAATGCAAAAATTTACTAATAATAATATGCTTTACACCGACACTGATTCATTTTTGTACGAAATACATACTGACGATTTTTACAAAACTATGATAGCCGATATTCATCGATACGATACGAGTGACTACCACCCTCACAATATTTACGGCGTTCCCTTAGCCAATAAAAAGAAAATTGGTCTAATGAAAGACGAACTAAAAGGCGAAATAATAACACATTTTGTTGGATTAAAGTCTAAAATGTACAGTTTAAAAGTTAATAACAAGTGTAAAATTAAAAAGGTGAAGGGAATTGTAAAACATGTCGTGCGAGAAAAATTAACCTTTGAAAATTACTATTCCGTGCTTAGCGATGGAATAGCAGTTTCTTGCAATCAAAATAGAATTAGATCCTTCAAGCACAAAGTGTATACTACACATCAAAACAAAATTGCTCTTAGTAACAAGGACGATAAGAGATTTATTATGCCCGACGGCGTATCGACGTTGCCATGGGGTCATTATAAAATATGTGAAATAATAACAAAGCAAGCTAATTTGAGCGAGGACAAGGAGTGTGAGACTAGTTTAGTATTTTAAGTGTATATATTTAAGAAATATCGTTATTTGACTAATATAAATTTAGGTAATATTCTAGTTTAATGGCGTCAGCACTACTAACATCCTATGTACTTGTGTATACAATTGGTCGTCTAATAAAAAAAAGATTATATTGAACGCATTTTCTTCTTTTTTGTGACATAAATTTAAGTAGCATTCTCACTACAAGCTGTAGCCCTTTTTTATAAATAAAACAAGAAGTTCAGTTAAACAACATTTATTTTTACTAAACATCAACTGGGTACATTTTAATATAAAAGCTAAATTATAATACACAACACCTTGAAATTGACAATACAGCAGCATTTAATAAACTTAAATAATGAAGCACTAATACATAATTATTTCACATCACAAAACTGAAAATAAAGATATCAATATTTAACTCTTAAACAAGCATCTAAAACATAAAAATTACTTAAAGAAGCTGCAATTAAAATCTTAAGATAATAAAAGTAGCATCCTCTCAGCCGACGTCGCCGTCGTTAGTGCAACTGTTTACACCTGCAGCAAAATGCTGTTCTTAGCAATCCACGATTTTTCATTTATTCCCAGCCACTTCACATAGATCTGATTTCCTTTCTTCTTCAAAATTTTTTCGATAAGGTAGACATCCGGATGATTGGTTTTCTGCAGCTCCAATTCATAGAAAGTGCCAGCAAGGGGAGTGTCATGCGCATCTTTCAGTTTATAAGATACGGGATTGGTATTCTGAGTTTTTGTAATAGTAAATAACTCTGTGGACCAGTTGGGCGTGAAGCCGCGAGAAAAAACACCTTTATATTTGCTAATTCTGACAACATCTCCAACTTTATACTTTGGATTGTGGTGTGGCGATCTTACTTGAAAATCTGTATAGACTAATAATTTAGTATCAGGCTTTACATCATTTGGAGCCATTTTAATGGTCCTATGCTTAGTTTCGTTATATTTTGCAACTATATCTTGCAGCACATCTATCCACTTATACTTTCCACGTAAACTAAATGATTTGTATAATTTGCCTTTAATTGTTCTAATAACTCTTTCAACGATGGCTGCTTTAATGCTATTGTATGTGGAATAGTGGTTAATGTGATACTCACGCATTAATTCTTTAAAATGACTATTGTAAAACTCTTTTCCGTTGTCTGTCTGCAAATTATATGGCGAAATTTTACTATCGCGAAGAATACTTTTCATAGATTTCGCAACTTCTCTACCATTCTTAGTCTTTAATGGTCTCGCCCACAAAACTTTTGAATAGCAATTAATCACCATTAAAATGTATCGATAACCTTTATTTGCTCTTGCATATGGTATAAATTCAGCCAGTCTGCTTGAAATAGATCAGAGTATCCTTTAATGGATGTGCGAAGTCTAGGAAAATTTTTTCTAGCGCTACGATGTAATTCGTCAACAACTTCCAATTTCTTATTCGACATCATCGCTGTCGCTGCCGCCGCCGCCGCCGCCGTACGATCTGTGGATGCGACGATTGGTCAGTCTGTCGAAGCGGCGGCGGCGGATGCGGCGCTTCTTTTCACACAGAAGTTCGTTTTCCTTCCGCCGAGTTAGTACAAGTTCGAATTGTATTTCATACCAGCTGATTCGTATATCTGCTATTATCTTTGTCGGTAAAGGTAATTTTCCCATCTGTCGATGCTGGTATATACTGCCATCTACTTTATTTGCGCATATGTGATATAATGATGATGGGTTTTGGCAGAGTATTTTCTTAGGGGGAGGTAAGTAGGCGTGTAGATTCTTGCAAGCTTCTGACCAACCTATTGTCCCACTCAGCGCACATAGTAAAGGTATTTTCATTAAATACATTTCCATTGGCACAACTAAAAACAAGTACCAGAATCGAAAATACGGGCGCGCGCGCGCGACTTTGAAAAATCTAGAAGGCCCGTCTGAATTGATCGGCGCTACAGTATAATTTACTCATCGTCAGTGTTGCGCGCCCCATCACTAATCAGTAAGGGAGATTGGGGAAGTGGAGAGAAGGGTATTTAGGGTTTTAAAATGCCATATAGTCTAATTATATCATCAAGTGTTTCTTCTGCTGTTGTACCGCCTTTTGTCGAAGGAGCTATCGGTATATTTAAATGATTATATAAATCATTACATCGTTTAATTAAAATCGGAAAGGCCTTCATTACAGCTACAACACCATCCTTGGTATTATTTACAGTCGTTTTTAATTGCAACATTTTAGAGTCCACATATTTTTTATCGGCGACATCGCTTTCAGATGTCGGTTGTGCAAGTGATGTAATCCGCTTGTTTCTAGCATCGAAGAACTGCGATTTATTATCCAACTTTAAACAATTTCTTTTCGTCGCGTCATGTTTGGAATAAACATATCTTTTATTTGTCGCATCGTTTCCAGCGACAGGATTTGCTAGTTCGCTGATCACTTTATTATTTGCACTGAACTTGCCGTCGCTAGCAACTCTCAAACATTTTGCTAAAGTTTCATTGGCGGTTGCAACAATAGCAATTCGGACGTATTTTTTAGTGGAAACATCGGAGTCGTCAACCGGATCTGCAGCTCCAATTAATCTCTTTCCCCGAACATTGATAACATCCACACCATCATTAACTACTAAAGTACTCTTCTTATTTACGGCGTCGCAATTTCCTTGCGGATCGCCAACATTGGTCATTCTTTTACCACTAATATCAAAATCTTCTCCTTCGCCTGTTAATTTGAAACCTACACCAGGCGGCCCTTGCCTCACCTTTACATCTCCCGCAGCATGTTGGGGATGATATTCTCTCCCGCATTTATCAACTACCATGTTTTCAGTGTATTTTTAGCCTATCCTATGTGCTGCACGTAGCTCTGTATAACTGATCAGCTAGTAATAGTGAAGCTCCTAAACTACAGAATAATTTATGCAATAATACCCTCCTCACGCAATTCGGAAATGATTGAAATAATTTCATTTCTATTCTGCAAACTGTTGTTACCTGCAGCATTCGCTGCTACCAATAAGCGCAACCGCTGCACTAATTCTCTAGGCGTATTACAAAAGACATATTCGACGGATTTGTTATTCAGCTGTTTAAATGTCCTTTTACGCGAAAGTTTAGTACGACCAAAACCGCCACTACCTGTTTTATTTAGATAAGGTTTAATAAAACGTTTAAATTTCCAGTTGGTCGATTTTACAGTTTTGCCGGCTTGTGTGCGATGTGCATGTGACTGCAATATAATATCTCTGTAATTGCGCAAATCATTTCGTTTTAAAGCACTTTCCTCCGCTGCGGTTAATTTCTTATGAGTGAGTAATGTGTACAATCCTTTAGTGCCGGCATATCGCTTAGTATTAACTACCAGATCTTTGCCTATAATGTGCACCTTCGATTTACCTATTTCCCATGTATTCGATTTGGGTTTATAATGAAGTGCAAAACGAGAGCGATCTACATTTTCGTTATTTTTACGACTTAGTAAGCGTGCATACTGTTGAGGTAATTCATGGTATCTATTCAATATAATTTCTTCACGACTGTTGGGATCGGTCTCATCATCGTCACTGCAACCATCAGCATCATCTTCCTTCTCACCATCGTCACCACCAATATCGCCATAATCGGCATCATCATCATCATCATCATAATCGGCGATAACGTTGCTACTCTCGGCAGCTTCTGACTTAATTATTGGTAATTCATCTTTCTTCAAAATATGTAATACACTTGGGCGGTGCTGAGCTGTAGAAGCTGTTGATTTCACAGCAGTTTCTATTCCTTTTAATGGCTCTATTATTTGTTTATGAACATCGCGATATATATGTTCAGCTTTAGCTTTGTCTCGTCTAAAATCTAAAAAAAAAATTTCGAACTATTTTCGCAGCGTCGGCTGCCTGCCGCTTCAGCAGCGCAGTACTGCTGCTCACTGTTATCACCAGAATGAATTACTTAGTATTTTCAATGCATATATAAGCATCGAATCGTTTACGGTACCTGCCTTGATTAAGAGCTTCGAATTTTGTCTTGTTTATCGCACACAATATCATCGAAAATAAATATAGTATCTTCTTTAAGTTTATCTGACGATATAATTGCTTCGTTCTCATTATATTCCGAATACCCCATACCCTCGCTAGATTTAAGCACTTTTCGCAGGAACTGATATCTTGGCTGATTAAGCGATTTTGAATAGATACATACATTTTGAAAGCGTAATCCGTCTATTTTCGCAGCGTCGGCTGCCTGCCGCTTCAGCAGCTCAGTACTGCTGCTCATTGTTATCGCCAGAATGAATTACTTAGTATTTTCAATGCATATATAAGCATCGAATCCTTTACGGTACCTGCCTTGATTAAGAGTACTATCTTTGACAATTACAATAAACCCGTGTGTATCGTCACCATTCCAACACTCATTACAAATATCTCTAAATTTTTGGAAGGTCATATCCGCGCCGACATGATCGTCATAAATATGCCTAAGGTTCAAGTCGTCCTGTTTAAACAACACCAACATATTTGCATTGTCTCGTATTAAATGTTTGGGAGTCCTCGCATACGATTGACTTAGATAAAATACATCAGTACCGCTATGGCGACCCATACTAAAGAATTTTCGAATTTTGTCTTGTTTATCGCACACAATATCATCGAAAATAAATATAGTATCTTCTTTAACTTTATCTGGCGATATAAATGCTTCGTTCTCATTGTATTCCGAATACCCCATACCCTCGATAGATTTAAGCACTTCTCGCAGGAACTGATATTTTGGCTGATTAAGCGATTTTGAATAGATACATACATTTTGAAAGCGTAATCCGTTTGCACTTATAATTAGACTTATCATTGTAAGAGTTTTTCCGCAATTAGAAGGTCCGCAAAAAATGCAGCGAATTGTCGACGGGAATAGATCACCATGTTTGGATTTTAAGGAACTGCGATGATCATGAACAAGATCTAAAATTGTCAAGGACAATTTCTGTTTAACGATTTTCATGATTCTGAGCTGAATTTCAAAATAGCGTAAAATTTATAGTTAGAAGGATGTATGAATGTATCGCGTAACATCTTCAGTAAACGGATTGTATTCCATCATGGCGTCATGCAAAATTACACAATAAGCTTTAGTTGTAGCCGCAAAGTTATTTGAGGATTCAAATTCTAGTCTTATATCGACGGTGGAATCTTTAAAGATTCTTGCTGTTTGGAGCAATCTATTACGAAAATTGGACAACTTGTATACTCGCTGTAAGTAAGCAAACACTTATGAGGCTCTTTTCCGTAGTACTGTGCGCGGAAACGACTGTAATTTAAAAATGCCGTAACGTAGTCGTCACTATCAAAATCGAGGTGCATGCGTTGATAGGGAAAAACTTGAGAATTGAGATAGACTTTTAAATCGGTTACGCTTGAGTGTATGAAATTAGTCGGATTAACATCCATCGAGGTTTTTCTAATTCATTCGAATTTTTTATTCTCCATACTTGCGATTTTGCATTATTAAATGAAGGCATTCGTGCAATTCCCATTGTTTAAATGGCATCACAATAGACGAATTCATCTTCAGTTCATTCATTAGATTGAGTTTTAACTCATCACCTAATGTAATATGGGGAACTTCCCACGAAACTTTGGTTATAGTAAAATCAACATCGGTTCCAGCATCCCCCATCTCACGTTTATAACAATTAAAATCATTCTTTGAGCGTATTAATACAAGTTCAGACCTCATATTTACTATAGCTTTTCTATAATCTTCCGCAAAACCGAAAATTGTGTTTAATGGGATAATGCACGAAAATCGTCCATTTGTAAAAACTTGTTGAGCTCCGTTTGTTACTTTATCCCAGCTAGTGCAGCTGAGCCCCAAATCATCTGCAGTATGTGACACTATACCTTTAATTGTGCTCGTTATTCCAGGCTGTCTGCAAATATCTATTACTTGACTGCTACCCAAAATCAATTGCATTTCGGAGAAGAAAAAATATGCTGCATTATTGACAATAGTATACGCTTTCCCGGCAGTTTTTGGCTTATACGTACCTTTAATGCAAATGTAACTATCATACATAGACGTTATTATATCAGAACTCTGAATTTCAATTCTAATTGCATCCGAATGATTTGCATTCAACGTAAAAGGTAGGTATGTATGATAATCTTCTTTAGTAATTGATGTATCATAATAAGGCCTTCTAAAAATACTCAATTTATCTACATCATTATAATTGGAGCGCTTCAAGTTTATTTTTTCTTTTTTAGTTTCTAAATTTATAGCTTTTCGTTTTCTCATCGACGATGCCATATTATCAATTTTGTTTGCGATTTCGGTGTTGGTGGCGACGGCGTTGGCGGTAACAACTGCGTCCTTGTTTTGATAATACTGCGTAACCCAGCGACTGAAGAAAACGCACGTCACTATCTATCAATGCGCCTGCTGTTGTTGCTGTTCTTGTTGCTACGTCTTGCTGGTAACAAGGCTGTTTCTGAATGGAATGTAGTTTATATGAATATCCTGTTTTATATATAAAATCTACACCCATTTCTGCTGCTACTGCTACTAGTGTTCGCGTATAAGTTTTAATCGAACGTTGCTAAATGTATCCTCAGAGAGGTTTATTAAATTACCGCGATAATCTACAAACCTTAAGCTTATATTACTAATTTCGCTAACATTCACTGGGAAATAGATTACGTGTGAAATCTCCTTTTCTAGAAAATAACCTGGAGGTACGCTAATACTAAATTCGAAAATGCTGTGACACAACGTATTGTTTCGATACGCGCCACTTGTAATATTTGTATCTATAAATATATTTGGCGTCGAAATTACGTCTACGTCTTCGTGGGAAGTATGTTTCGTTTTTGCAGACAAAATTCTACTACCAAATCCTAACATTCGACCAATACTGTCAGTTTTGCTAAAATCTATATCATATATAGATTCAATTTCGCACTTTAATGTATTGTTATTAGCTCTCAATTTAAAAGCTGCTTCCGCCTCATCTCGATTATCACTAATTTTTGGCTTTATATAATCGGCTATTTCGTCCAGTTCGTAACTACCACTTTCTATTGTTATCTCCTTATCACCATCGTAATAAAACTTATTATTTCCCCTGAAAATGTTGCGCACCGTATTGCAAGTATACAAGTTAACCAAACCCAAAGAATATGTATAATTTGAATCCAATTTTATCGGAGGAAATATATCTCCTGTAGAGATAATATTACCCTTGCCTACTATATTGAACGTCCGAATCATGTCGAATGACTAATTAAACAACTATCGGTTCACTCTTTTTGACCAAAAATTTCAGGCATAAATGTCCGCAGATATATGTATTATAATTCTGCTCTTGTTCGTAATTGTAGAACACTTTACAGCCTCGAAAATACTTTAACACTTCAACTGGCGGTCTTAAATCTCCAAAGGGGTCGTAGTAGAGAACTCGTTTATCATCTTTCTTATACGCCACCCAATGAGTTCCAGCACCTTTATCGTCATCCAAATTTACAACACCTCGCTCTATGCAGAATGGCTTCGAGGGCAATGACGTGCGCATGTAGACCCCTCTAAACTTGGGAATAAATTTCATCCCATAGTTGTCCAAGTCAAAGTTGGTTAAAGGTCTTCGAGGCAGGTTATTTAGTTTTTTAACGGCTGCTTCTGTCGCTGCTGACGCTGTCGGCGATTCTTGTTCGACGTCACCTTGTGTTTTTTTAAATATAATGCGCCACCTTTTTTATACGGTTTTAAATAGAGAGCCTCTCCTTTCTTACTTTTTGCTATAATCTCCATGCGTTTATTATGACGCTCACCTTCTTTAAACTGTCTATTTGTAGCTTTAGCATCGTGTATAACCTTTGCAACACCAGCAACTCCGCCTGCAAGACTTCCGAGAGCTGAAAGTCCTGCAAAAATTGGTAGCAAAGGCAATATCCCACCTTTCTTCGTATCTGGGATTGGTATTATTCGTGGTACCTTAATTTTTCGTTTTCCTCCGATCGATTTAATGACTCGTTTAGCAGCAACAATGGCATTTTTTATCAAATCGCGCTCGCTACTAACGCCTTTACTGCTGCGAGCCAATGCAGTTTGGATTTTCTTAACAACACCGCCTTTAAACGCAACACGTTTGGCTGCTTTTCTTGAAATACCCTTGCCGCGGTTGCGAGCCAATGCAGTTTTTATTTTCTTAACGGCACCACCTTTAAACGCAAAACGTTTGGTTGTCTTCCTTGCAATACCCCTGCCGCGGCAGCGTCGGCGGCGACGTCGCTGACGGCGCTCATCGCCACCGCCTTCGTCACTACCATTCTGCACAACCCCTAGACCTAATTTTCGTTTTACTTTCATAGTTGTAGCAACTGACCAAGCTGCAACTTTTTCGCCAAATGGTGTTGCTTTGGATTTGGCTCGCTCCCACGCCGCTTCTTCTAAAACTTTATCGGCCTTATGCCGCTCTTTTAAATCGCTGTTTCTAGAATATCCAATATCGTGCTCTTTACAATATGAGTCCAACGGATTGACACCTTGGTCGCCCCGAAGTAATCTTTTCTTCAAATGGGTTCCAGGTCCGCAAAAATTATAACTAGGAATATGAAGCTCGAATGGCAGCTTATTAATAAGACTATTTACGACGCCCTCACCACTAGCGAATGTTAACATTTGAAGTGATTTATTAGCAGAAAGACTATTTATACATTCTACGTCATGAATCACAGAAAACATATCGCTAAAAATACATTCATCTTTGGGGTCTTGTCCTGCCCGTCCGCATAGACAACACTAGTGTGAGCGAAGAATCATTAATAATGCCAAGATCGTGCAGCATCATGCAATTATCCAACTCCTTTAGTCGAAATAGCAAATTCTGATGATGTACAGGAATACCTGTGTCTCGCTGAATCAACAATTTAACATCCATGATAGTATGCGTGGAGTGAACTTCCATATCAAATGTGTCGCCGGTTAGCGTATCGATAAAGATGCTCATGTCGCACAGCACATTTCTATCAATAAATATTAACACCCCCATTACTCGAACCTTCTATTACCACAACGTACAACCAATTTCTTAGTAAAACAATTAAAGACCCCCCATTTAAGCACTTAGAATAATCAATTAAGAAGGGCCCCGAATCGGGCAACTTTTACAACCTGCCATCTAAACACGCCCAATAAATATTTAGCAAAATAACATTTAACAAGCGCCGCGCAAAAATATAATTGCCCCCAGCAAGGGCAAGGCCAACAAACTCAAATAACCTCCTGCGCGAAAAACCCCCCGGACCACCAGCCAACAAGACCAACAAACTCCAATAAACCCCACAAATCTAACACCCGAACAGGGCCCCACTAAACAAACAAGTTTCGCCTAATTATTATTCGCAAAAGGCCCCACATTCAACTACCCCGCGCGCCCGACAAAGGTCAACAAACTCACAGCTACATGTCGAGGCAGGATTTTTACACTTTGCAGACCAGATACGACCACCCAAGACGCACCACAAAATGGCCGACTGCAACACATTACAAATACACGACGCTTATTGGATGAACGTCACACCACAGACACGCCCATCGACGACATTCACATTATACACAACCAATCACAGCACAGATACACACAACACGCCATTTTTATTTATGCTAATCACACCCACCACAACCAATCACACCACACCACAGACACGCCCCACAATTTTCAACCCAGGGGGGCGGGGCCTATTATGCAAAGTGTATTAGAACCCGCACACCTTAACTACTCGAAGTTTTTAGGTATTTATTTTTACAAACAGAAATTTGGAAATAAAAATTAGGTGGGCCTTATTTAGCTCAGGTACCGTTACGGCCAACTCAAAGTGCACGGCAGATTTTTAGCGTGTAATACGATGTCGAGTTTTGACGTTTACGTTTGTCATCAACTGTCATAGAACTGAAAACTCGAAAAATTCCCAGACATTTGTCAGAAGCAGAGAAAATGCGAGCTATTACAAAACTGGAAGAGAACTGGTCGCTGAGCCGAGTCGCAGCAGATTTGCATGTGAGCAAGAGCTGCATTTTCAAAATTAAAAATCGTTTTGGCAGTAGAGACTTCTGCAAGAAAAGTTTTTTTAACCCCAGAGAACAAAGAACGAAGAATACAGTTTGCAACCGACTATTTGAATGAAATCGACGATTTTTAGAACAGGACTGTTTTCTCAGATGAAAAGGTATTTCAATCATTTACCAATTGACGATTAAGGGTGTATAATAGACCACAAAATTCAAGATTTGAGAAGCAATATTATTCAACCTTTAAGTAGTGGACGATTCTCTGTAAACGTATGGGGATGGATCAATGCTCACGGATCTGGGGCATGCTATAGAATTAATGGTCGACTGAATGCTGAAAATTATTGCAATATTTTGCAAAATGTGATGCTGCCATCTGTAAGAGAGGTCTTTCCTAATCAATTTACTTTTCAACAGGCAAGATATTACTTAATTAATTAATTTTGTTTATGTTAACGTAATTGATAACATTATTTTCACAGGATAACTGTCCTGTGCATGCAGCAGGGATTGTTCATTGATGGTTTGATGAGAATAATATCAATTTATTACCATGGCCTGCAAAAAGTCCGGACTTGAACCCTATCGAAAATGTTTGGGGGTATTTAACTAAAAAAAATTATACCAGGGAGTTTGCACCAAACAACGCCGATGAATTATGGGAAAGAATAAGAAATGCTTGGAAGGAACTGAGAGAAGGATACAATATGGAAACATTGGTCAACTCTATGCGAAACAAACTGCAAAGCGTAGTAGCAATTGAATACTGATACATATTTATTAAATACATATTATTACATGTATAGTTTGTTTACTTGTGAAACTTTGCTAAAATACAAACATTAAAAAAGTAATACCTATTCTTACAATCACAAGCAACGCCACTGGAGAAACCCTCATTTAATAAGCCGAAAAATCGCAAAAATAACCATAGTAACAAAAAACCGTGCACTTTGAGGTGTCCGTAACTGTACCTTATTAGGACAACAACTATATCGTGTAATACTGCTTGGAGTAATTGGTTCTACTGCTGCTGCGATTAATAGCAAGAAGAAACGAAAAAGAAGATACTGGGTTTGAAAACGGATAGAACGAAGATCTATGAATAACTTTGGTTTAATATCGCTAGTACACAATGAATTATCCGACGAAGATTGTGATTCATATAAAAATGTTCTAAGAATGGATGAAGCAACGTTTTTGAAGCTTTTGGCAATGATTCGGCCTAGCGTTCAAAAACAGGATACAAATATGCGTTTGAGCATATCTCCTAGAGATCAGCTAACGATCACATTAAGATTTCTGGCCATAGGAGAAACTTACCAAAGTTTAAGTTTATCAACACGAGTTCCTGCTTGCATAATATCGAAAATCGTGCCCGAATGCTGTCAAGCCATTTTTCAAGCTTTGCAGGAGAAATATTCAAAGGATTGCATTAACAGTATGTAACTTAAGTTTGTCTTTCATACATCTTTAGGTTCCAGATTCAGAATAAAGCTAGATTTATAGATTGACGTTCTGTTTACGCAACGTTACCGTCCCCGCTCTGTTCACGTTCGGAGAAAGACCTTCAATTTATAAATTAACGTTCCGCAAACCTTTGCTACGCGTTGCACATGCGTAGTACCAATGCATTTTTGAGGTTATTATAAGTATAGTCACGTTATAAGTGTAAAAGTGAGGTTTTCTATAATTATTTTGAGATCATCATGAATGGGAATCATATAAACAAGTGTTTAGGAAGTATAGCTCTTGTGTGTTTAACAGCTGCGGCAATGTTGTTAACAAAAGTCAGTGGCATTGCGTCAGCGATCTGTTTTACCGACACAGAGCACTACGTTGATTGGCTACCGCTAATCCCGCTTCCGCAACGTTGACGCAGAACATGAAACATTCTCATGTTTTGCGCGAGAGGGGACGTAAACGGGAACGTTGTGTAAAATTATAAATGCGACAATGAAAATGGATTTGGTCATTTTGTGCGGTAGCGAAAACGGTAACGTTGCGTAAACAGAACGTCAATCTATAAATCTAGCTTTAGAGTGGAGAACTATTTCAAAATTATTCATGGAACAATGGAACTTTCCAAATTGTATTGGGGCGTTAGATGGTAAACATATTCTATTTGAAGCTCCACAAAGTTCCGAATCTACTTACTGGAATTACAAACAGTCGAACAGCATTATATTCTGGGCACTGGTGATGCCAATTACAAGTTTGTATACATAAATGCTGGCACTAATGGTAGAGCTAGTGATGGTGGTGTTTTTCGAGAAAGCGAATTAAGTAGGGCTAAAACATATTTACATACACCTTTACCATATGTCATAGTTGCTGATCATGCTTTTCCTCTTCAACAGAATATCATGAAACCATTTCCGATTAGAGGTTTAAATAAGGAGCAACGAATTTTCAATTATATGCTCAGTCGAGCTCGAAGAGTTGTTGAAAATGCGTTTGGAATTTTAGCTAGTCGTATTCGAATTTTTCTAACCATTAAATTAAGTCCTGAAAAGGTACAATCAATCTATTACACTAGTATGTTGTGCATTACACAACTTTTTAATTATGGAAAATTCGAAATACGTTTCGCTTGAATCTATACCTACACATTGAGAACACGTTACTGGAGGAAATATAATTGCAGCAGAAGGTAGTGGAATGCGTAGTGTAGTCTTTCAAGACGGCAATTGAAATCAGAAATGAGTTCATGAAATATTTTAATGAAACTGGAAAAGTGCCTTGGCAAGAAACATTTATATGATTACTTTGTTGTATTGAATAGTGTAGCTTTCGACAGGTAATCAATACTTTTTTTCCAAAAATAATATCAATTATAACTCTCAAGCTGCATAGTTCAAATGACTTTTCTTAGATGTATACACCTTTGTATTTTATACCTACCTACCTGTGTATACAGTTCGGAATAAATTCATTATCATACTATTATTATATAATTCCCAAAATCGTAGAATATGCTAATCAAAAACTTGATTTGATGAGACCCACATAGCAGCGTCCTAAAGATTGTCCTGGTACTGACGTCCACGAAATAATGGCATTTATAGCACTTTTGTACTTAGCGCCTAAATACAGATGATCTTTGGAGCACTGATGGAACAGCACCAGATTTTTTGTCGCAACCTTGCCTAAGAAATGAATCCACATGCTTCTTCAAGCAATTCAATTTGATGATATGGCTATGAGGAAAGAAACTTCCAAATATGATAATTTAGCTCCTGTACTTACCGTTTTTGATATCTTTGTGAAGCAATGTTTAGCTTGTTAACCTATTGGTAAATATGCTACAATTGATGAGATGCTATCGAGAAACGTTCGTGGAAGATGTCGGTTTAGGCAATAGGTTTTGTGTACCATCTAGATCAGACAGCAAGCTTTTCAAGAAAATCGCTTAACCGGAAGTATGGTGTTTACTTTTGTGATTTTTCAGTTTTTTTTTTAGATTTTTTCAAAGAGCTCTAACGATCTTTTTCAAAGTTTACATTTTTATTACATTTTTAATGTGTATTGATGTGAGATAGGTGATTTTCCAGTTGAATACCACTAAAATGGATTTCTTTTGTTCTTTTTTATTAACTCCTAGATGGAACTCCTTTAAATAGAACACCCGGTATATTATTATATTTTTGAATTTGGCTTAAAATTTTAGAGACTGTTTTTCTTTTCAACTAACTATACTTTGTACGGTTTCTGTAAAATTTGTAATTTTTGAAGATCTTTGACAGGTGCTTAAAATTTAAAAATTAAATTTTTGGTTAATTATAAGATCACTAGAAAAGGAAGTTGTGTGCGTGTATCACACCAGATTTTTTTAAATGTATCTGCGTTATTTTCTTATGTACCCCTATACATGTGTATTATTTCTGAAAAGAGAAAAAATAATCTCTCTATTGATGTATCACATAGCTTAGGTTGCTATTTAAAAACATTCATTATGGCGACCGGATTTAAAAACTATGAAAAAACATTTTTGTTACTTCAGAATATGCAAAATAACTTCAAATTAACATATATCAAATATGAAATGCATATCTCAAACCGTTTGACCAGGGCAGCTTTGGTCCCATACATATAGCGATCCTGTACTCCAGCTGTCTGGGTTGCCGCATTTTATAACTTACTACAAGCCACTGGTAAGATGAGCTGTTTGCCTAGTAAACCGCTTATGATAATGAGCTCACATTTGACAAGTGATTTTCTTTGCAAGATATCAATTTAGTGTTTTTGCTCCAGATTATCGACAAAGTGAACATATGCTAGATGTGTTTTAAATTAGTTTATCTATGTTTCTTCTTCTGGACGCAAACATTAGGGCGTAAGTAATTAATTAGAAATCAATATTTAAAGATTGTAATTCAGTACAATACATCAAGTCAATATTTTGGAAAAGCAGAGCTGCATGTTACAATTTTTACTTCCTTTTACTGTAAAGGAAGTATTGGATTCACCCCAAAAATTCGAAATTGAGTTTTCAACGGATCTTCACGTTTTAGAGTCCCCTGATCCCAAAAAACATATTTTTTTTCATTGGTCTGTGTGTGTGTCTGTGTGTGTGTGTGTGTCTGTGAACAGAATATCTCAAAAACGAAAAGAGGTATGGCGTTGAAACTTCATATATAAGTTTTGTGTACTATGTAGATGAGACAGCAAGCTTTTGAAGAAAATCGCATAACCGGAAGTAGGTGTTTACTCTTGTGATTTTTCAGTTTTTTCGATTTTTTCAAAAACGGCTCTAACGATTTTTTTTAAACTTTACATTTTTCTTACATTTTTAATGTGTATTGATGTGAGATAGGTGATTTTCCAGTTGAATACTTCTAAAGTGGGTTTCTTTTGTTTTTTTTTCTATTTTTTTTATTAACTCCTATTTTAAATAAAACACCCGGTATATTATTACATTTTTGAATTCACCTTAAAATTCTAGAGAAAATTTGTCTCTTCAACTAACACTCGATTTTGTACCGTTTTTGTAGAATTTGTAATTTTTGAAAATTTTTAACAAATGGTTAAAAATTAAAAATGCAATTTTTGACTAATTGTAAGATCACTGTAAAAGGAAGTTGTGTGAGTGTATCACACCAGATTTTTATTGTTAGAGTAGCGGGGGGTATTATGGAATAGGTCGGGTATTGTGGAATACCACTGTTTTGAAAAAACTGGCGGCGCCATCTTCTATACCGTAGAATAAATATATTGCTTTAACATCAAGGTAAGCGGTTGCACGGTAAAAATCTTCGGAGAGCAACATAACCTCAAGTGTTGTTGATTATATCGATTCAGTGGCGTACATAATTTTTAGTTAAGTCGTTTTATTCGTCTTTTTGGCAATTATCAAAAGTTTTAATAATTGTCCCTCTTTGCAAAAATATGTAAAAGGGCGCAGAATTATGTTGGTATGATTCTTGTTTTAATATAAGAACTCATTTATTTTTTATTTAAGTAATATTAACCAAAAAGTGCTTCTGGCTGCTAATGTGGAATATTCCATATTAGCCTCCTAATGTAGAATAATAGTGCATAAATTAGCCTCCATTCATTCTGAGACTTATTCTTTCCAACCTGAGAGCTATTTTGTTAGTAGACATGATACGGCTAAGACACCTAAATTGAAAAATCAGGTAAAAAGGAAGATTTGCAAAGAAAAAAGAATGGCTCTTCTAGAGCAGGCAATGCAATAGCTGGTCCTAGTGGAGTGAAGTTCAGAGCTAAAAAACTTAAAAATGTAAAAAAGCAGATTTTGTATTCTTCTTCTGATGACTCAGGTAGTGAGATTTCCTTAGCTAATTCTTCCTGCCATGAAGAGTTTTTCCAAACATCAAACACTGTCTTAAGATGCAGAATGTATTTTTTGCACCGGCCTATTTTCCGAAGATAGAAAGGGCGCAGTTTGGATAAAGTGTCTTGTATATTGTAGCCTTTGGGCCCACGAGCTGTGCCGGTGTTGAAAAAGACACTTAAGTGTGCGATGTCTGTCACTAATGGGTTTTATATTTGATTAGTTTCCTTTTTGTGTTGTATTCCATATTACCCTACCATTTTTGGTGACGATAAAAATGTATTAAGTATTTTATTTATATTCAAATAACTTCAGAAAAAAAAGTTATTTTTGTATTATTCTCAGAAAGCAAGGTAATAAACACATTCAAGCAGTGATGATGCTGCTTATTTATTCAAAAATGTATTTAATCTCTAAAATATTGACAAAAAACAAAAGCGTATTCCAGAATACCCCCCGCTACACTACAATTTAAGCAAATTGAATTTATGTTTATTTTAAAATTAGTTTATTTTTATTAAATCCCATCCCTTAATAAACATTTTTTCCTACGCCACCGGATTATAAATTTTTTAAGATATTTGTTAGTATGCATCACTATTTAAAAAAGAAATGATGAAATACCTTTTTTATTTCAAAGTTATTAGCAAAAAAAATAAATGTTAGATAGTATCTAACATGCGAGTGATGGCGTAAATAAAGTAACGCAAGTGATCGTAGGTTAATCAAGTGGATACACTGCAGGAGTGGGCCAAGAGCAGTAAACTGACGTTGAATGCAGTGAAGACAGAGGCTTTGTTCTACGGGAAGTTCCCAAGGCAGCAAAGACCCACCTACATGCTCAACAGACAAAGAATCTATTGCACAGGCACCAGCCACTACCTGGGAGTCTTCATGGACCACAAGCTATCGTGGTACCCCCACATTAAGATGGCCAGTGACAAGAGCAAGGAAATCGCACAGAAGATCGGCGCGGCGGAAGGTGCGGTACTACCGGCGATCACGTATGCGGCCACACAGGCACAGCTGGTCCTCAGCAATGTCCAACCGATTGACTTGACAGTGCAAACAATTGCACAACGCTGGGCAGTTAAGCACGCGCATTTTGCAAGAAGAGGCTTGGGGCGGACAAATTGACTTTGGGAAGAGAGGTGGTGGACGGCCACTACGGGCAAGCTCACGGAAAACTTCATCATGTCCATCGCCATCAGGAGGGACACCGTCGGTATGCTTAACCGCCAGTCGACGCGGCTTTGGGGCATACCTCCAAAGGATTGGCAAGCCCCCAGGGGCTCATATGGCCAACCAACTTGAAGGAGGTCCGCGCACTAGCGAGTAAGCAGTGGTGGGAGGCCCTACGCGGGTTCGCTTCCGGAGTGCCGCGCTTGTGCTCTACACGCGAGTGACCATGATGCGCTAGTGAAGTGGTGCGGGGAGGGCGATTGGCCCGCGGTGCGGATGCGCCAGTGTTGGTTGCCACATTGACCTAAAATAAGTTTAAGGACGCCGAATACAAAAGGAATCTTAAGAGTATTCGAACAAGTAGGAATTACTCTTCACAGAAAAATTACGTCGATCGGTAGCGATCGTTCAATACTTCCAACGCATTTACTTGCATGCGCGCCGTCTCTCACAACGTCGAACGTTCACAATCGATCACGGTCGATAACGACCGCCCAGCTTCAAATTCAAATCGACTGGAACATTTTGGGACTGGACGACGCGACAGTTAGCGCTTGCGTAGTTCAGTTCAAGCAAATCACTGTGTATAAGTTGCACACACAGAACGTCATACATTCATACATACCCTTCATCTGTGCGCTAGAAACAAGTTAACATAACCCCAACGTTTGTTTTGGTTTTATAACATTTGAAGATTTCGCGATGGAAGTTGAATGAAAAGCCAAGGACATCGATCATTTAATTTGCCTAGTAAGGGCACACGACATCCTCTAAAACCAGAGCTTGCCAGGCTATTCAAACCGGGATACAGTTGATTCCTTATGGCATTCTATTGGGATGCGGCTTGGAAAACCTAATAAGAACATG
The DNA here is from genome assembly GCA_940337035.1 of Agriotes lineatus. NCBI lineage: Eukaryota > Metazoa > Arthropoda > Insecta > Coleoptera > Elateridae > Agriotes > Agriotes lineatus. The sequence goes on along the minus strand of CALNHX010001722.1, from coordinate 146,110 downwards.
TACTCACTTATTAATGTAAGAATGTTTAAAGTAATTAACATTGTATATATTTGTTTTAGCAAAAGAATGTTCCAAAAAGTGGCAATGCCTGCGTGCTGGATTCCGAAAACGAAGAGGAGATTATACTCCAACCGGGTCGGCAGCAAAAAGGAAGCAGGTGTGGCCATATTATGAATGCCTGAAGTTCCTGCTGCCCCATCTGGTAGACCGGCCCACCACAACCAATGTGGATGAAATTGCCTCTTCGCATTCCACATTTCATGTGGCTCCAGCCGCAGGTATAGTGTACATATTATTTAACTAAATAAATAGGCATAAATTTTTTTGGAATTTTTGTTCTTAAACATGATTGGGCTTTTATTTAATAATAATTGCAATAATCAAGGAGCCTACCAACCTACCATTTAAATTTGTCTACTAACCACATAATTCTTTTCATAACAAGTGTTGAAAGTGGCACATATAGTGCAAGCAGAACACTCTTCGAACACTATTTTCTAGACGACAGATAAAATAATTCATATTTATGTTCAATAAATTAATATCTTTATCATAATTAATTCTGATATTATTGGAACAATTGTAAACATTAGTTAGTTATACGAATATTAGAATAAGCAATCAAGAGGACATACTTTCAATAATGACTACTGAATAAAGACTAGATATGCTTCTTATATATAACATTTTATTTCTTACTATAGTCGTTTCAAACACAAAGATCCTGGTCGATGATTTAGATACGAGTAATATTAATACTGTAATAAATAATCTTAAGGAGTTGCAGGAAATATGCCAAAATAATGTTAATAATCAAGAGTATTTAAAAGTGTTGCATACAAACATAAGAAGCACATCGAAAAATTTTGATGAGTTGCAAATATTAGTGGCAGAATGCGATTTTGTTTTTGACTGTAAAATGCTCTCGGACTTCGATTGTTGAAAATGTAAATTATTTTAATTTAAATTGGTAGACCACTTACTATATTGAGAGCAAGTTTAATAAACATGACGGTGTTGGGGGAATGGAGAAAGATATCCAACATCAATGAAGCAGCATATGAAGTAACAACTAAATACGGCAGTGGCGCTGATTTCAGATGTACAAATTAGGAGGCATTAAACGTAGCTTAGCGTGCCGGTTCCAGTGCCGGGTATGGTTTGCTTCTAGAATGTAGGAGTGCGCTTTTAAAACTAGAAGTTCGTATTATGTGCTGAGTCATTTTAACGCATAATTAATAAAACGTAATACTACTTTCTACAATGTGCGGAAAACTTGCAGCTAGCTAAAGATATAGATTTTTTTCAACTATCGATCCTGCACCATTATTTTAAAAACCATATTAGGCATTTTTTTATTGAAAAATTATGTTTGTTCAGAATTGATCAAGAAGCTTACATCCAAACGTAGTAAAATTTAAAACTACTTGCAATCGTACGGATCAGGGAAATACACCTTTATTATACTAAAAAAACAAACATACGACAATGTAAATGGCGCTTATATTATCATTAGTAATATAACAAGGACGAGACATACTTACCGATAATTTTGGACACGCTAAGGGTCGACTAGTTATTGCAATGAAAACTGTCCCAAGGGCTTGTCCGAGGGCAGTTTTCTAAGGGCAACCAGCACGATGACTCTTGGCACGGGCAAAATTATATGTGTGTTGCCCGCGCTTGTATTTTGAAGATTATTACACAAAACCGGTATAGGAATTATGATTATGACACACTGAAATTGCTTGTTTCTTGCATTTTTGTTTATAATTATGACTCCATCTACCGGGTCGATGATCAGCACTAGGGCGCTTATCGCTTGATAAGCAGCACAAGCGCACTTATCAGATAATCAGTTCGGGATTGGTCGATTTTCAAAAACTCTGGTGTGATACACTCACACAACTTCCTTTTACAGTGATCTTATAATTAGCCAAAGATTTGATTTAAAAGTTTTAAGTACTTGTCAAAAATTACAAATTCTAAAAAAACGGTACAAAATAGAGCGTTAGTTGAAGAGACAAATTTTCTCTATAATTTTAAGCTGGGTTCATTTTAGAAGTATTCAACTGGAAAATCACCTAGCTCACATCAATACACATTAAAAGTGTAATAAAAATGCGAAGTTTGAAAAAATGGTTGGATCCGTTTTTGAAAAAATCGAAAAAAACTGTAAAATCACACGAGTAAACACCTACTTCTAATTGGTTCTAATTGGATATCAATCATGCGAGAGTTGTGTGTAAAAATCGATATCATTGATATCCAATTGATTTTGCTGACACTAGTGGGCAATTAATTTCATCTAATAAATATAAAAGTCGTCGAGATGGTAATGCAATAAAAATTAATGTACCTGCTCGGACAGTTGTTCAGAATAATTCGATTATTTGTCCTTCTAGAAGGAATCTTATTTGTAAAAAGTGTTGCAATTAATGTAATTATTACTAGAATTACTATTGCATGATCACGAAAAAATTGTAATTGTTCTATTAGTTAGCTAATACAACTAGGGTAGCCCGGGGACAATAGAAACAGGGGACAGTAGAAACAGCGGTACTATAATTCAAAATCCAACGTTCAAACTACACACGAGTACACAAGGTGACGCGCTACGAGACGCTCCCTTCACCCGCCAGTCAGCAGGCAAGCGTAGCGGAAGGTAGACGTGTATTCATCGTATTAACGTAATATCCGACATTATTGTGAAGTTTTGCTTTGTTGTGAAAAGTTTAACCGAGGGAGCATAAACGTAAGTACCAAGCTTTGGCCGTATTTATTTATTCATTTTGCATGTTTTTCTTAGTTGGGAATGTTTAAATTATTGCTATCATGAGAGCTTAAAAAATTATTCAACTGTGTGTTCCACAATTTGGAGCGGGGACAATAGAAACAACGATTCCGGGGACGGTTGAAACGTGTTTCAACCGTCCCCGAATGATTTTTTTGGAAAATAGTTAAATTCAAATTTGTATTGCTCTACATTGCAGTATGTGTTTTGTTCTAGAATGCCCCGAGTAAGAATAAGGAAGACAGAGAAGGGAACAAAACCAGTTTCGACGTTCGAAGAAGCATACAAGGAAGTTGTGGAGAGTGAGAAATCTATAAGGTCTGCTGCAGCAAAGTTTGACCTGAACTATGTATCTTTAAACAGATTTATCAAGAAAAAAAAACAGGCAATTGAAGAAGGGTCGACTGCTTCTGTTACTATGGGTTATCGTTGTATAAGGCGAGTATTTGACGAAGGTCAAGAAAAATTAATGACCGAATATATTATCAAAACAGCTAACATATTTTTCGGATTATCGCCCAAAGAAATTCGTACATTGGCCTTTCAGTTAGCGCAGAAATACTCATTAAACATGCCTGATACGTGGACAAAAAATAAAATGGCAGGTCAGGATTGGTTTTCTGGCTTTATGAAGCGTAATCCCGGAATTTCAATCCGCGTGGCTCAAGCCACAAGTCTCTCTCGCGCAACTAGTTTCAATGTTACGAACGTAAATCTTTTTTATGTAAGGTAATGGACAGACACAATTTTGAAGCAAAAGACATATACAATATAGATGAGACAGGCGTCACAACGGTCCAGAAGCCGTTTAAAGTTGCCCGAAAGGGAACCAAGCAAGTTGGCGCTCTAACTTCAGGGGAAAGAGGAACGTTGGTGACCGTTGCTATAGCTATAAATGCTATTGGTTATAGTGTGCCTCCCATTTTCATTTTTCCACGATTGAGATACCACGATAATTTCGTCAGAGACGGCCCAGTGGGATGCATTGGAGCAGGCAACGCGAGCGGGTGGATGCAGGAGGAAGAATTCTTATTATACCTCAAACATTTTAAAAAACATACTAATTCTTCAATTGACCACAAAGTTCTACTTCTACTAGACAACCACCAGTCACACATAAGCATACAATGTTTAGATTACTGCAAATCAAACGGCATAGTTGTTCTTTCTTTCCCCCCACACTGTTCGCATAAGTTGCAGCCACTGGATCGGTCTGTTGACGGTCCTTTCAAAAAGGCTGTAAACTCAACTAGCGATGCTTCAATGAGAAATAATCCAGGGAAAATGATGACGATCTACGATATTCCTGGTATAGTTAAAACAGCTCTGCCACTGGCTCTCACCCAATCAAACATCATAGCTGGATTTAACTGCACCGGAATTTACCCATTTAACCGGAGTATATTCTCAGAATTGGATTTTGCCCCAGCTTATGTTACCGATAGACCAGCAACTGGCAACGTTGACATAATGACGATGACGAACACGGCTGAAATTCAGCTGGAATCTAGCAGCATTCTGGAGCCTGTTAGTAGTGAAGCGGTTACAGGTTCAAGAGTCATTCAAGAAGAACCAGGCCCGAGTAACACTGAAACTCTTGCAGAACCTCAGAATCTATCGGCTGTCAGCAGCGCTAACGCAATGCCAAGCACCTCAACGACTGCATTTTCTCCAGAAACTATTAGGCGATTACCGAAGGCGCCTCCAAGGAAAACAGCTGGTAGAAGAAAATCTAGGATTTATACCGACACCCCGGAGAAAAATGCAATCCAAGAGGAATATGAAGAAAAAAAGAAAAAGCAGGTCAAAAGAAACCTTAGTCAGTTTGGAGGTAAATCCAAAAAACCTAGACAACCCAAGGCGAAAAAGGTTCCTCGGCAAAATGAGGAAAAAACAGTGAGGACGAAGAAGAAGAGTGTTTCTGTTTGGTGTGCTTAGAACGATACAGTGCTAGTCGACCTGGAGAAAAATGGGTGCAGTGCATCGATTGTCATCATTGGTCCCAGGAGGAATGCACTCAACAAGAACCGAATTATGTATGTCACAATTGCCTGTCGGAGTAATATTTTATTTTGTCTTGTACACCCGTTAGTAATAAAAACACTGAATTTTATTGATGTTTCAATTGTCCCTTACACATGTTTCAACCGTCCCTGGCAAGGGGACATTTGAAACAAGTGTTCATTCTTCAATGTTCTTTTAATATCTCTTTAATTCATCATTATAGGCCAAAGAAAAAAATATTAATGCAAACTAGAATGATTATGCTCTGTGTATATCACGTAATACTTTAGAAAAATACAAGAGCTTTAAAGAAAAAAAAAATTAAGAATCAAAAATGTTTCTATTGTCCCCGGGCTACCCTACTGTTAATCCTCCGACAGCGAATAGGAAAATAAATCCTAGTGCTCATAGTATTTGGGGTGAATAGTTAATTTGAGTACCATGAGGTGTGCCTAATCATCTGAAAATGTTGATGCCTGTCGGAACAGTAATAATTATTGTGGCTGAGGTAAAATATGCTCGAGGGTCTACGTCTATTTCTACAGTAAATATATGGTGAGCTCAAACTGCAAATCCGAGAAAGCCAATTGCTATTACAGCATAAATTATACCAATTGAACCAAATGTTTCCCTTTGTTCTGTCTTCACTTACAATACGAGAGATTATTCTAAATCCGGGTAGAATTAGAATATATACTTCTGGGTGTCCAAAGAATCAAAACAAGTGTTGATAAAGAATAGGATCTCCTCCTGCCGGATCAAAGAATGATGTATTTCAGTTTCAATCAGTTAGTCGTACTGTGATTGCTCCAGCTAAAACAGACAAAGATAGTAGAAGCAATAAGGCGGTAATTGCTATTTCTCAAACAAATGGAATTATTCCATTAAATGTAATTCCTGTTGATCGTATATTAATTACTGTTGAGATAAAATTGACTCCTCCTAGAATTAATGAAGTTCCTTCTAAATGTAATCTGAAAATTGCTAGATCTATTGATGATCATCTATGGGCAATATTGGATTATAGTGGGGGGGGGGGGAGGGGGTACACAGTTCATCCTGTTCCTGCACCATTTTTAACAATTCTTCTTATTAGAAGTAGGGAAAGGGAAGGGGGTAACAATCAGAATCTTATATTGTTTAATGCTACTCTGGGGCACCTAATATTAGGGGTACTAATCAGTTTCCAAATATTCCAATATGATAAGTTTTCCTGGCATGGGGTCTTGACTCAACGGCAATGACTGATTAGGTTAAACAATTTGAACGGGTAATGTGGTTTATTTCCTGTGTAGCCTTAAATTGTTTTGCCAGTTTTATTTCACACAATTTTCTTTATCACTTACACAGGCGAAATATCTCTGACAAACGGATGGCTGCATGAGTTGAGTACAATTCTGCTCCGCTCACTAAGCACACAAGACTAAAGCTTACCTTAAATCTTACCTTTTCGAAACTTTTGGTATAAATTTCATAATGTAATAAAATAACTGTATGTATTGCACTACCACCATTTTAGTTTGACTGCCAATAGGAACCGAAATTCATGGGATTAGGACCATCTGGCAGCGTAACGATGGTAGAATAACTGATATTAAATTTACCATGGATGTCGATCTAGATCCCACGACATTCAAAGCTGAAGTGAAATTTCTCGAACTTAACAACAGGGGGTAGTATGCGATTTTCAACGTGTTTTGATGTTCCTTATAGCTCATGTTATATTTTAGAAAAATATCGTTTTTCAGTGAAAATCAATAACCTTAGTGATGTTCCTAGCATTCCTGCTGAAGCACCAAATAGGAAGTATGAGGTTCCGATGCCTTTATGATTTGTAGAAAAGAATCATTTATTAAATGAACTGGTTGAGGTTTAGTCACTGAGGATCTCGACTCAACGCCAATGACTGATTGCGGTGACAAGTTTGAACGGATAATGTGGTTTATTTCCCGTGTAGCCTTAAATTGTATTGCCAGTTTTATTTCACACAATTTTCTTTATCATTTACACAGGCGAAATATCTCTAACAAACGGATGGCTACATGAGTTGAGTAGAATTGTGCGAAGAGGTGATGCTCCGCTCACTAAGCATGATAAAAGACTAAAGTTTACCTTACCTCTTACCTTTTCGAAACTTTTGGTAAAATTGCATAATGTAACAAAATAACTGTATCTATTACACTACCACCATTTCAGTTTGACTACCAATACGAAGCCAAATTCATGGGATCAGGACCATCTGGCAACGTAGATGGTAGAATAACTGATATTAAATTTACAATCGATGTCGATCTAGATCCCACGATATTCAAAGCTGAACTGCAATTTCTCAAACTTAACAACAGGGGTTATGCCATTTTCAACGTATTTTGATGTTCCTTACAGCTCATAATATTGTCATATTTCAGAAAAATATCGTTTTTCAATGAAAATACTCTGGCCGATTGGCTAGTCAACATATTCAGCATCGTTTTTATGCCAGTATTTAAGCTGATATTTGGAGTTGATACATAGGAGTTAGTTTTAAACAGTGGAAAACTATTGTTGCTCTCTACAATGCGTTTTACCGATATACTGGATATTACCACTTAATTTTAATTGACTTAAGTGTATACAGCGAATTGATTGTTTAGAATTGTATACGATGAATTTACAATAGTTACTTTTGAAGATTAATTTGTTTTACCTATGCATACATATATGTATATCATCTTACATACATGAATCAATGTATAGGCATTCAAGACCCTAAAGTAAATCATAATAAACTATGAGTATATAAACATTACACCATAAAACAAACTAAGTACAACATGCTTAACAAATTTAAATATAACATGCTAAAGTAACTCCAAATAGCCGAATATCAAGTTCGGAATATAAAGAAATCATAAAAAGACGGAAATTTCATAATATAATCAAAAAGTTAACAATGTTAGTGTGACTTCAAAAGCAAGAACTGTCCATCAAACTTCCAACCACACAGATTTTAAGATGTTAAGACCAATTTTTTCAGCTATTTTTCAAAAGTGTTCAAGAAAAGGACATATCATGATCAGCTAAGAACTCATTATAGTCATAGTACGCTTTGTCAGCCAAGAATGTCGTTATTTTACTGTAAAAGCGTCTGAAATTAATTTTGTATATGACTCTCTTCCCAGCTGTTGCTTCTTATTATAAAATTAGCACCATCCGCAAAATGCACACTTTTTGTATCGGAAATAGTATCTGGAAGATTATTTACAATTCCAGAAAATGGTCGAACCAAGAAGGGACATCTCAGAAGCCCCAGTCTAGATAACACCCGTATTAGATAGAACTCTACCCTAAAATTATGATTTTTTAATTACTTTCTGTGATCAGCCTCTCAAATAGCTAGTAAATCAATCAAGGGCAACCCCACGCGTTCCACAGAACCATAGCTTATGCAACAGGATACCGTGGTCCACGTTGTCGAATGCCTTCGAGAGGTCACAAGCTATCAGTCCTCTGAAGCTTCACAGATTAGTTGCATCTAACAACAAAAACTCAGACAAAGTAAAAGTCCAACGTTCTGAAATTCTTCGTCTGAGACGAAAAATAAAAACATTAGTGGCCAAAGCAGGAAAATATCCGTTGCAAAAGAAAACTTTTCTAAAAATGCAACTCGAGCATAAAACCAAGCAACGCTGGGATCCTGAAATGTTGAATTTAGCCATGGGCATTTAGTTCACTTCCTCTGCTTCATACAAGAAATTGAAACGACGTGGAGTGATTCTTCATAGCATTTCTACTCTACAGTTCTATAGCTTTAGAAGCTCTCGTCTTTATGGCGGCTTAGTTATGTGAAAATTGGAAAAGTCCAGTTGCTTATTTTCTATCACACTACAGCACAAAAGCTGCAGATTTACAGAGGTTCATTATGAGTTGCTTAAAAATCAACTGCTCGCTAATGATTTTTTTTTCGTGGAGAACTAGTATCGTGAAAAGCCATACACGTATCTCATACATAGGCAACTCGATTACGGCTGTTATGAGAACTGCAATCTCCACGGGACAACATGCGTCAGCATTTACACCACCGGCTAATTTTATATTTTATAAATGATCTGTATGATGCATTAAATAGCTAATTTAACTGCTAAATACCAAACCAGAAAACCAATTTCACACAAAAATCCCCACATAAAAAAATCTAAATGACGCACTGAAGACATTTCCAGTTTGAAACTGTTAAGCATCATAGTCCTCCTTGCTTTAGGGGACCATTTCAGTCGATAACTGCCTGTCTGACGCTGTATTGTTACATCCGCGCTGCCGAACACAAACCTCCAGCACGATGTTGCGTCAGGAGCCTCGACCGTCGCCATCTTGGGAACCGATGCTCGCCGATAGCGCCCCACCAGCCACCTCGCTGGCGCTCGGAGCTCGGCCTGAATGTACTCGTCATTTGGCGTCTTCGACAATTGTCGCACGGTAGAAGTCGAGTATTAGCAAAGAATATAGATAGGGGAAGAAGGACAGCGCTATGGGTTATTAGCGTATTATTTAAAAGCTCCTCAGTTCTTGCCTGGCCCTCAAGCAGCCGCCGCCAGTACTAATGAACTCGTTCACGGCTACGGTCGGGGACGCATTTACAGATCCCTGTCGCATTTTTTCCCAAGAACGCGTCTCAGCGTTGCCAGATTGCAAGGAAGTTACAGAGTTATGATTTTAACAGCTATTTGTATAAGAGCGAAATTGGCAATTTGATTTTGCGCTCAAAATATACACAAGATTTTATACAGAGTGGAGTAATTTTCGAGGTGCCACCATTGGCATCTCGGAAACGGTAAGAGATACAACTTCGGTCAAATGGGGAAAAAGGTGCACATTTATGAGGCCAATTTATTGACACTTCTGTTTTTCCGAAAAAAACGCATAGCCTACTTGTTATAATCGAAAAACTGAAACTGGTCGATTTTTTCAACCATGCATAACTTTTTTATTATTTCATATAATTTCAATTTTCAAAAAAGAGCTTGTAGGGAATTGTAGGCTCTACAGAATAGGCCTACTTTAATATTTTTCTGATTCGTAATTTTCGAGGTACAGCCCAAACTTACATTTTTTTAAATGGAATGGATATCAAAATTTTGCCTCATTGGAAAGCTTATTTTTTTCCCTTTTCATTCATGTATAGTTTCACATACTTATTTTCACAAACTTTTAAAATATTTTATAAAACACTTTTTAATCTAGTGTGCCTTGACTGTGTTAGTTGTAAAAACAAATGAATAGTGTGCTCTGGTTGCTATGTAACAAAACAAAAGACAATTTGCAGTGAAAACTTTCTAAACATACTGCAATAAGAAATAATAAGCTACTAACTACTCAAAGTTTAATCATATGCTCAAAAGTTATTATTAGTGACTTTTATTTGATATTTTTTCCACAAATATTAAAGTTTGGCAAATGTTTTACGTTTTATGAAAATAGGTTTTTCGGTCAGTTCTATCGTAAATAAGTCAATAGTCATAGGTCGTTACCTACTTTCGATTAATTCTTCATTAGCATCGTTCCTTACTGATGTGCTTTCCTGATAAGACGTGTCCCATTCCTTAGGCTAATTAACAGGACAGCTTATAAGAATTTCTTCTGGAAATTCACATTCAGTTGTGCTGAAGTTTGTCTTCAGTGTTGTATACTCTTTTGACGTTTCCTTTTCCGAAAATGATCACTCGAACGCTTAATCTTAATCATGGTTAATTCGTGCGTATATTTTGAATGTAAGCGAAATCGCAGAACCGACTGCGATTTAAGCTTTTTTCGTTTTCCTATAGAAAAAGAAAGACGCGATTTGTGGTTGATTAATTGTGGCAATCCACAGCTTTTCACGTTATCTGAAGAACAATTACGTGAAAGAACTGTGTGTGCCATGCATTTTTCCGAAAAGCAGTTTATGAATTCAAGAAAAAATAGGCTGAGTCATAATGCTGTTCCCTTAAATTACAAAACTGCCATGCAACCTGACCACGCAACATCGCCAGTGTCGCCCAAAGAACTCGCATTTAAAAAAGAGATCATGCCAAGGGTCTATGGTAAAGCGACGTCTAGTTCGGGCTCTTTTCATTTGGATGAAGATCATATTGCTTCGCCTATGCAATTAGATGCAGATACCATACCGGATTCGTCTATGATACAGGCTAGTTCCTTTAAAAATGCCCGTTCTGTATACAGTGTGGTGATAACGTCCCGCACAAAATTCATTATTTTCTTATTTAATGTTTTTTGGGAAAACCCCGAAACACGTCATTTTATTTTTTAAAAAGACTCAATTTTCCCCCGTATTTTGATAGATCTCCTCACCAGTTAAATGATGATGTAAAAAAATTAGTGCCCCTCGTAGGTAACAATTGTTTTGAGAAAAATACACATGAAGTTCAAACAATTCAGAATTTATTTTTAATGAAAATAAGAGCTATGACAAAAACTACCTAATTTTGATTTTAAAACATTTACCACTGTTTCACAAATGTGTCAAAGTCAACAATTTATTGTTTCTAAGGAAACAGATGTGGTGCTTTATTTTAATTTAAAAAAAATCTGAATTTTTTGAAATTTATGTGTATTTTTCTCAAAAAATTGTTATGTGGGGTACTAATTTTTTATATCACCATTTAACTGGCGAGATCTATCAACATAAGGGGGGAAAATGGGATTTCCATTTGAAAAAATTAATAATGACGTCATAGCGCAGAAACAAAAGCCTCCCTCACCCTTCTATTTTTTAAAAATTTATTGTTTATTCTAATTGTCGTTACTATTTTGCTTCAAAGAATCAGAAAATAAAAAAATCGAATTTTTATGCCATACAAAATATGATTTTCAGGGACTTCGAAAATTTCACCTAACCATGTTAGGAGGCGGGGTTTTACGATAGCGCTCAAGCAGCCGTTTTGAGGAAAACAACTATACTGTTAAATGCAAAAGAAAATATGAACAATTTCCAGTATGGGAAAGTCTATGGACGGTGCCATGTCCACTTTTTAAAGAATAAAATTGACGTGTCAGGGTTTTCCCAAAAAACATTAAATAACAAAATTATTAATTTTGTGTAGAACTTTATCACCACACTGTATAATAAAATTTTTAAATTTTCCATCGATAGTAGGTTAACACGATGTCCGATTATAGGGGCTTAAATCTTATAGTTTCCCCAAATTTGTTGCTCGATCTTCGTGTAGGTACTAATTAAATAAGGTATAATTAGTTAAAATTTCTTTTAAAGTTTTATTAATTAAATCAAAACTAAATCCCAAGCAGTAAGTATACACGGTGATCAATTTTCACTTCTTTAGGAGTTTTTATTCAATAACACAAAATGAACAAAAGTTGGCAGTTTCATAAAATACAGAAAAATTATTGACGTTTTGAATTCTCTGATAAATTGTGTAGAAATATGTAGGCAAAACAATGAGCTTGTAAAGCATTTTAATGGAGCCTACAGCATGAAAATCTTTTCTGTTATTAGTATGTTTTATTTTTAAAAACCATATTTCAACAGGCCATGTTAGAAATGCCAACACCTACCAAATCAAGACAGCGCCGTAGTTCTGCTGTGCTACATCAAAAAATTGCAAAACTGCGAAGACAAGTGGCGGCAAAAAATTCACAAATTTACCGTATGAAGAAGCAATGTGCACGAAAGGGGGCTAATTTAGATGCACTGGGCTTGAAACCAAAAACCGTTCGCGTCTTTGTAAATATGCAACTTTCTCACAAATCTAAACAACCTTGGACAGAAGCTGAAAAAGAATTGACCTTAAATATGTACCACAAATCTCCAGCCCTCTACTTTTTTATGAGAGAAAAATTAAAATTTACTATGCCCTCCAAATCTACAATAGTTTCATGGTTACGGTTAAACCAACTTAATACAGGCACCAGTACGGAACTAATGAAAAAACTGGCTGTTAAAGTTAACAGCATGACCGATGATGAGACAGTGTGTCGTATTACTTGACGAAATGCATTTAAAGAAAGGTCTAGAATATAATCCACGCCAAGATATGATTGAAGGTTTCGAAGATTTAGGACATCTTGGACGGAAAAGCAAAATCGCTAGTCATGCACTAGTGTTTATGGCAAGAGGACTTATTCACAAATGGAAGATTCCTGTCAGCTTTTATGTTTCTTCAGGTACCATTAAACATGGAGAGCTATCTTCCCTCATTATTAAAAACATCGAAGAGTTACAAGGAATAGGACTTAAAGTGCGTGCTGTTACTAGTGACCAAGCTGCTACAAATAGAGCTGCATTTTTAAATCTAGGAGTTACTGCAGAACAGCCGTATTTTTTTGTCTGAGACGCAAAAATTTTTGCAATATATGACGTACCGCACTTGATAAAAAGCGTACGGAATAATCTTCTATCAAAGGATTTTTACGTGGAGGGCAAGAAAGTTTCTTGGAAAGATATCGAAGAGGCATACAAAATAGATAAATCTTCTTGTACTGTTCGAGCAGCTGTAAAAATCACGGATGCCCACATCTACCCCAATACTTTCCAGCGAATGAGGGTTAAATTTGCAACGCAAGTGTTTTCCAACACCATGAGTGCTACGATAAGAACTGCTGTTGGAACGGGCGAGTTAAAAAGCACCAGCGCTCTGGATACTGCAGAATTCGTACAGAAAATTAACTATTTATTTGATTGCTTAAACAGTCGAATGCTGAAAGATCGTAACCCATATGCATGTGCTCTATCCGTCAACGTACCGCGTACTGAAAATAATTTGAAAGAGTATTTGCAGTGGGTTAAGACTTGGCAAACATATACATCTAATAACAAGGTGAACCAAGGTGTTTATTGTTTTAAGGGACTTATTTTAACCAGTTATGGAACTATGGGAAGACTTAAAACAAGAAGGGTATCATTTCCTCCTGACCAGCAGACTAAACCAAGATCCTCTAGAAAATCTTTCCGCGGTCCTGAGGTATAGGGGAGGCAATTCTTCGAACCCCACAGTAAAATCTTTCCGCCAAGCACTACAGTTCAACATGCTGGTTAAATTGCAGCATCCTACAGAGAGCTCCAACTGCGAAGTTGATGAAGATGCTGTTGTCAACATGGCGAATGTTGAAGTGCCAGAAAAAGACGTCATGGGATATGTTGAGGACATACCATATACAGTTGCTGAACAAACTGAATTAGCAGAAGATGGTGACCTCAGTTTACTCAGTGAGGTAATAGAAGTTTCAACACAACCAAATCAAGAAGCCACATTAGAATCTTGTGCGACGGTATATGTAGCTGGTTATGTCATTCATAAAACGCTTTTACGTTTTAATTGTGATCAGTGTCAAAATATGTGCAGCCGTGACTCTGTAGTGCATCATAATGAACTGTTTTTACAGCAAAAAGACTATGGTGCGGGCGACTGTGTTATTTACCTAAAAAAACCTTCAAGTATTTTAATAAAAATAGTTACAATGTTACTTGAACATTTTGAATATTATTTTAAAAATAGTAAGTCGTGTGTAAGTTTTAAGAAAACATTATTAGCATATAGTGTAAATAAAGTGAAAATTTTAGTACCAGGGTGGCTTAACGAGCAAGACACATGTTACTCTCATAAACTGTTTTTAATTAATCATTTAATTACGTGCAAACTCCATAAAACGTTGAAATGGCTATCGCAAGATTTAAGGACTACAAACCAGTCTGGTACACGCAACAAAAAAATACAACATTTAAGTAATGTTTAAAGCTTAAAAAATGTACGTTTATATGCTTACAGATATATTTGCGTACTTCCTATTCTTTGTAACTTTGTATATTATATTGTTTTATTGTATGTAATATTTACACCTTGAAAATCTCATTTATTTAATAGATCATTGAAATTGGCGAGAGTAAGAAATGTATATCTTTATTTCAAAATATTTTAATTTAAACTGGCGTTAATGGATCTGACTCAAATTTCCTATAATCTGCCTTTAAAAAAAAGTAATTAAACCCGTAAAAGGTTGGGGCAAATTGGGGTTCAATCCCTAACAATAGGTACCTAACTCTTTATTAACAAATTATTTTTTATATCGCCCAAAAATTATGTCAAATGCAAGTAATAATAATTTATTTAAAAATAGCTATTTGGCATAATTTTTGAGCGACTTAAGTATAATAATAATAATAATAAATGTCGTTTATTGAGCAAAAATAAATTAAATTGTTATTTTACAATATACTTGAATTATGAATACATAAGTTGCTCAAAGGGGCAAAGTTCAGGCGTGCTAATCGAATTAGCATACTGTTCTACCACTTAACCCCAAGGTAAATAAAGAAAACAGATAATTTGTTAAAAAAAGGTATATTGTTGGGTATTGAACCCCAACCCTCGATTAGTTTGCAGCTCCTTAACCACATAAGTTCTTTTTCGTTTCTACTCTAATTTACGTTTAAAGTGCAGTAATTTAAACTAGAGTATAAATTATTAAATAATTGTGAGTTTTCTGTGAAAACCGCCCCGATTCATTTTTTTTAATAACAGATTGTACAGGACTTGGGTCAGATCCCTAATCACCAAATTAAATTTTTGCATACATTTCTTAAAGATAATTTAATGTCGATAATAAATGTTCGAATAATATTGTCTTATTCTTTGCTGAGACTATACATAGAGAGATCGCCAACTTAAATGTGCCTAAATAGATATTTTTTAATGCATCAAGTAAATGAGATATTCAAGGCGTACTGTTTTAGTAGCCGTACTGTACTCTATACGTATCAACTTCACAAGATACAATATTATTTTTGTTTTTATTTGCTTTTTAAAATAGATCACTGTAAACTATATTAATCGTCAACATTACTTGAACAATAATTTCCTCTCGTATTAAAATTTTTAAATAAAATCCGTATATTGTTTATTAATGTTTTTTTTTTTCATTATTTGTACATAGCTAATTCTATATTCATTATAGAATTTTGTGAGAATAAAGTGGGGACAATCCGTATTCCGTATAATCTTGCGCTCATCGGTGAACTTTTTGTTGAAATTATATTAGAAACCTCTTATGTAATTTTTATAGGTACCTAGCTACCTATTAAATGTTTAAAAGTGTTGCATGTGAAACTTATAAAACCTTTATTTTACTTGGTACCAGTTCATCCGATTGACAACAAATGTTTTAAATAATAACAAAACAAACCAAAGAATATACACCTATATTTAATATTCTTTGTAACTAACTTAACTTAGATGTAAGCAGAATCAAACTACTTAAATATTCTTTGGCAGAATACAAGTTTATTTCGGGTAGGTACAACCATTGTAAAACTATTGGAATTGTAGAGAGAAAGTTCTTGCAACACTGTTATAGCTCAAGAATGCTAATGACGCATTTACATGCTGAATGCCACTGATAAGGTAAGCACTTTGACGCTAGGAGCTCCCAGCGGCATTTTCGAACAAAAAATGATATATTTAACCAAGTAAATAGTTATGCAACCCAAATCACAGCATATACGTTATAGCCCATAACGCTGTCCTTCTTCCCCTATCTATATTCTTTGGTATTAGAGAAATTTGGTATTCTTGAGCGGTACCCGAATTAGAAATCCGACGCTCGCTTTGAATGTCGCACACGCTTATGAGTTGCAGTATGTCGTCACTTGAATCGCAAAATATTAACTGGTACGCAGGCGCTGTAGCGAAAATAGTTCAACTGTAGCACTCCGAACATCGAATTGGTAGTGACAGTTTGAAGTGTTTGCTAAGTTTTGAAATTAAGTTGTGTTGAAGAATGGCTAATTTTGACGAACTCATGCAATTGAATGTGTTAGCTGTTGTGGAAGAAGCGGAAATATTAGCGGCACAACCCGGTCGAATATTTAGGGATAAAGAGAACCCATTTCGCCTTTCCGAGCAACAATTTGTGAAAATGTACAGGTTAACTAAAGGATTATGTAGAGAATTGATTGTAATGGTAGGACCATTCTTAAACGTTCCAACGAGAACATCTGCGTTGGATCCTACTATTAAGGCAAGTAATACACAGAAAAATTCCTCACATGTAAATATTCATCAAGGAATTTTATTTCAGGTGCTTACAGCACTACGATTTTTTGCTTCTGGTAGTTACCAAATGGACACTGGCAGCAATATTCATATGGCATTAAGTCAAGCATCTGTGAGCCGATGCATTTCTGAAGTGTCGGATGCATTAAATCGTCCTGAAATTTTAATCGATGGGTGTCATTTCCGCAGAACCTGGAAGAATTGGCAGCAGTGAGGACACAGTAAGCAATAACTAAATACTTTTTATCTATAAAGTCACTTTGTAATTAAAACTATTTTATTGTGCAGGTTTTTCAATAGATTCGCTTTTCCTGGAGTTGTTGGGTGTATTGATTGTACACATGTTGCAATCGTTGCACCTCCACGCAATGACGCAAATCAACCGGAACATATTTATGTGAACAGGAAACGTTACCATTCGATAAATGTACAACTTGTAAGTTTTATTATTTAAAAATAACAGGATCATTAACATTGTAATTTGTAGATATGTGATTCCAACCTCAAAATACTTAATGTAAACGTTCGATTTCCCGGTAGCACACATGATGCATTTATATGGCGGAATTCACAAGTTCATGCTGCTATGAGAAGACTGCATGAAGGTGGTCAAAGAGATTTTTATTTAATTGGTAAATTACTCTTAAAGTTAAAAATCTTTTCATTACCCCAGAAATTTTAGGCGATTCCGGATATCCACTACGTACATGGCTGATGACCCCATACGAAAACCCTGTGGAAGGAACTCCAGAGTTTGCGTACAATCACGCTTTGACAAGAACTCGTTGCACCATAGAAAGGTGCAATGGAGTTTTAAAGATGCGTTTCCGATGCCTTCTGAGACAACGGGTGCTTAATTATCACCCACAGCGTGCAGCACAAATTATAAATGCATGCGTGGTGCTGCGTAATATGTGCTTATGCAAATAACATTGCACCACCTGTTGAGGACAATGAGGAAGACAATGATATGGGTGTTATAGATAACAATTTTTTGATTGTTGTGCATGCAGAACCATTGGGACGTGGTCATCCAGATTTGGCTGCTGGCAGGCAATTCCGGCAACGAATTGCAAATCGTTATTTTATGTAACTTTTAAAATATGTGCCAGATGGCGATAGTATGCTAATTGTCGCATAGTGTAGTTGTAATGGCCGTAGTGTTCAACATAAATGCGCGATTAATCTGCGAATAATATAATTTATAGCCAAAATATATATAATTACCAAGGTAAAATTATCTTTAAGCTACCTTATAGAGATAGTAACCGACCGGCAAACAACTCATTAAATATGGTGTACGCTACGAATTTTTAAATACTTAATTACATCTTTAAGTCTTTTAATTATCTTAATTCCCTGTAAATTACTTTTCCAGTATATTCAGTACGTCCGATTACTTTTTAAGTATTTTACTTACCTTTCAAGTACTTTAATAACTTTTTAAATATTTTAATTACTTTTTAAATATTTTAAATACTTTTTAAGTGTTTTAATTACTTTTTCATTACATTATAGTAATTTACGATACAAGTAACGTTATCAAGCTTTTTACATTACGAGAGAATAGTTTGAATGAACGAGCGACGTTA
The DNA here is from genome assembly GCA_940337035.1 of Agriotes lineatus. Lineage (NCBI taxonomy): Eukaryota > Metazoa > Arthropoda > Insecta > Coleoptera > Elateridae > Agriotes > Agriotes lineatus. The sequence continues at coordinate 127,676 of CALNHX010001722.1, read as the reverse complement.
GGAGCGAGTTCTTTAAAATTCTCGAGTAATGTAGAAAGCAGATAACGTTACGTATATCGTAACACGGTTTATTTTATCCTAAAATACTAATCTTTTTAAAAAATAGGAAAAATGGTTATTAATGACACTTACAACAGCGAGTGGTGGTATCACTAGTAAGATAAAAACTAAATACTGTATCGTTGGTAGCACTGTCAGGTTATGTTAAATATGAGATTTTCAGGTTAAGTTTTCCGTCAGTTTGTGTCAAATAACAAACAAAACCTAACCTACTAACATCGAATTTGACATAGACTGACAATACACTTCAGTGCTGTCAACATATGATTAAATGCTAATAAAGTATCGTTATGTTATTTTTCTTAACAACACTAGTGCTGTTAAATGCATCTTAACGCAACTCGTTGCTAAGGAGTTATTGTCCTAATAACATAATAGGATAAAATAAATTATTTTTTCATTACTTCAAATACTTTCCAAGTACCCGACGAAACTTTGAGTTCGTATAGGATAGGAGACTAGGTTGTTGACCTGTCTCGTCGAACTGAGTTCGTGGAAGTAAATAAGTGAACGCCGATGGGCACCGGAAAATTCAGAAAGATGTTTGTCTAGACTAGACAGACGGCAGTTTGAAACGAAACTAGCCACTATTGCGGCAGTGGTTTGGTGGTAGATTCTCGTGTTTCGGTGCGTTATTGAAAGTTTATTGTTAAGTGCGTTATTGAAAGTTGAAAGTTAATATGGCAGGATCAGGAAACGAAGGTAAGTGTTATCAATTCAAATAATATGAAGTCCTTCCCAAAGTAGCGCGAAATGTTGAACTTTCGCAGCGAATGCGAAAATTGTTACGACGGTTTTACGCGACTGATGAAGTTGCCCCGTTGCAAAAATTTCACAGTGCATTCGAGTCGGCGAAAATTTTGCCAGCTTCGAATAAATTTATGTTGAGAAGGACTTTATTCAGAAATTATCTCGGAAATTGTATCACGAGTTATTGAGGGTAATTCATTCGGCGAATCAAACAAGATTTGAAAATTATTTTCTTCGAGTTAGCCTAGGAATTTTCCTCAATAAATACCTCGATGAATACCTACTGGCCTAAAAACAACTATGGTTGATTCATCAGTTATATTAATCCTTATTATTATGGAATTGCAAATATATCAGGAAGGTACCTTTTGAAAATATCTTCCGGTTGCTATTCTCGAATCGTTCGAATTCAATTCGTTTACGAATGATTACCATAATTTCGACTAATTTTCATTTCCAAATTTGAAAATTTCAGAGCGCGCGCGCATCTAATACATAGTTGTTCTATAAACATATACAGGGTGGGTCATTACTAATTGGAAATATTTCAACTATAGAATCCTGAACTCAAAATATGAAGATTCAACCCAAATCACCTAGATAAAATGTGTCTCCTGTCTGAGTTACAGTGTGTTTTATTTGAAAATTTAATTTTTTTTTGTGCCCAGTAATATGAAACTATCCGAAGTATTATTGTCATATTTGGTGGAGAGTGCAAGTACTATACACCCTACTAAATTATGTCAAATGAACGTTTCTGGATGCTACCAGAGGCGTACGACAGGGGCAGGTGACTGGTTGATCCCACCCAAATTCTACGCCACTGGCGGAATTTTAATATTATCACAATTTTTCGGTTCTCCAACAATTTCTACGTGAATATTGTACGCTTTCTCTATGGCGATAGTTATTATTTTTCGAGATATTTCGGGTTGAACATGAAGCTGCACAATTATTTTGATTTGAATGTGTATTAATTTTATCGGTGTTTTGGGTCGTTTGTTATTATTAACAAAAACATAATTTTAAATAATAAAATTATATTTTTTTGTTAATAAAGATCGAAGTTTCATTCGCGTAATAAAAGCAATCAAATGAACTAAAACACCGACATAATTAATACACATTGATATCAAAATAATTGTGCAGCTTTATGTTCAACCCGAAATATCTCGAAAAATAATAACTTCATCGCCATGGAGAAAGAGTACAATATTCACGTAGAAATTGTTGGAGAATTTGGGAGGGATTAACCAGTCGCTTGTCCCTGTCGTACGCCTCTGGTAGTATTTATTTATTTATTTATTTAGTCTTTATTTCAGCAATTGACTTGTATAAAAAAAATACAGGAAAATTGTGAAAAATGTCAAAAGGTAAAAATATGTACAAGTAATATAACAATTCATAATACAGTAGCTAGAAACGTTCATTTAACATAATTTAGTATAGGGTGTATAGTACTTACACTCCCCACCAAATACGAGACCAAATATGACAATAGTACTAATAGTTTCAAAGTAGTGGGCACAAATAATTTTTAAATTTTCAAATAAAACACCCTGTAACTCAGACAGGAGACACATTTTATCTAGGCGATTTGGGTTGAATCTCCATATTTTGAGTTCAGGATTCTATAGTTGAAATATTTCCAATTAGTAATGTATACAAGGTGGGGCACCGAAAACGAAACAGTGGCTCTGTAGGTTGACCGAACCGGATTATAAAAAACACTGGAACACGTCAACTACATTTTCGATCGATCGTTCTAAAATATTTTCAGCTCTGCGGCGTTGCCGCTTCTGTCGAAAAGTAGCAACAACATTATTTCAACTGGAATACCCTGTATTTAATTGCATTTTTAGATTCTTCCTGAAGAGCTGATTTCATCAATGTATCACACTTGGGGTCTAGCGGTAATAATTAAAGAGATATAGGGTGTTACACATCGAGATTTTTTAATTTTAGGATTTTTTTTCTGTCGAAACTATTCGTTGTTGGTCAAAACGGCTCACATGTCCCTATCTCAACTTTTGATTACTACTGTCTACTGACATTTAATTGGAGCAGATACAGGGTGGTTCAAGATTCAGAATTCTGATCACCCCCGTTCTTTTCGAATTAAATGTCGGTAGATCAGAAGTGAAGATAGGGACATGTAAGCCGTTTTGACCAATAATGAATAGTTTCGACAGAAAGAAAATCCTAAAATTGAAAAATCTCGATTTATAACACCCTATATCTCTGTAATCATTCCCGCTAGACCCCAAGTGTGATACATTGATGAAAATAGCTCTTCAGGAAGAATCTAAAAATGCAATGAAATACAGGGTATTCCATTTAAAATAACAAAGTTGTTGCTACTTTTCGATAGAAGCGGCAACGCACATAAAACAATACACTAATCAAAATAACCAACACCTCGATTTACACTCTCTTATTCATACTGTTAATTATGTTGAATGTCTTTTTCTCAATTTTCAGATATTTGGGGCTATATTAAGAACACAATGAAAATTGGGTTTCCAGATTTCGTGGTCAATCTATTGAAAATGAATTGTTACGATAATAGAATGGCGTTAGCAGACTTTTCTGAAGGGGATATAATTTGCATAGAAAATTTTGCTAAAAATACATTGCCAGATCTTATTGATATAAGTGATGAAGACGAACTAAAAAAATATTATGGGTTCTATTACAAAAACTATAAGAGGTTTTGTTTGCCTGCGGGAGTAAAAAAAACTCTGTTGAAAATTGGACAAAAACTTGGGAAACTTGAGAAATATAATGAACAAAATGGTGGCACCTCGGGTGGCACTTCACTATTTGCACAGACTTTCACAGAGAAACCAATGACTGCACCAATACCAGCTCGTGCAATACAGAAAAAAAAAGAATGGTAACGAACACGTCTGAAAAACTGGATGAAATCAGAAAAAACTTTAACATTAATACAGGTCGAAAGAATCTTGAACATATTTTGAGGAAATATATAAAGAATTTAACTCAATTAGAAAGGATAAAATTGAATTGTGAGGATACAAATATGGAAATAAATATAAAAGTATTGCTCAATACACTGACATATGAAGATTTAGATGATTCATCTGCAATTGCAACAGGTATAATCACATGTTTTCTTTGTAATAAAGAACTGAAGATATCGAATATCTGTAATGCAGGCGGTTTTTTATAAGCATTTGAAAAATCATTTGTTGGATGAGACTCACAGCGATGCACCAAGCGTTCAGAGATCGGTAAAAACCAGGAAGCGTCAACGTAACACGTTAGACAATTTCATGAAAGCAATGAAGAACAAACAGTAAATTTAGAAAACGAGGTCGGAGCCGAAATAGCTTCCGAATGGGAGGACGAATGTAACACCTCATCCACACTATCCAACACCAACGCCGAGACTAACGAGTCCAATTCAAATTTTTGTTAAGCAGTGAAGTTGGAAAGGAGACTTCTGACGATCTCTGCTCAATCAATTTGGAATGTTTGTCTCCAGTTTCTCAGAATTTTGAACATAGATCAAGTAAATGGAAAATCAAGAAATACGGTAGACCGGAAAGACGTAGAAGAAGAAGGGAATGTTCTTTGATAAATTCTGCAAATGAACAAAGCTTCATCACTACATACTTCCCTCTTATAAACCGAATTGATGGAATCATCTGCGTTCAACCGGAACACGTGACTAGAGAGTTCAGAACCTTAAATGATCATCTTAACATGAGTAATTCCAAGGCACTCGAACTCATGATAAAAGCCGCCGACAAAAATAAAAATAAAAATCAAGGAAAGAGATATGATGAAAAAATTAAATTATTTTCAAAATATCTGCATTTAACTGGTGGTTGCTTACTATATGAAACTCTCTATAGTAATATGAAAGAAAGCTTACCTTCTCTTTCAACTGTGAGGAAAGACCTTAATAATGACTTCGACATAAATGAAGGTGAAATGAGGTTCGAAGATTTGAAGATATATCTTCTCAAACAAAAATACCCACTGAGAGTTTGGATAAGTGAAGACGCAACTGCGATAACAGGTAAGTATCTACGTACCTATTCATTTAATTTTTTTTACTAAATTTTTTTAATTTTAGGGAAGATCCAATATGATGCCAGGAACAATAATATTGTGGGATTCCCTATGTCACTACATCCTATAACAGGACTGCCGTTAACAGGCGTATTTTCAGCTACCAGTGCTAAAAAGATTCATGAAATATTTGAAAATAATAAAAAATGCAGTTATGCATATATAATAATGGCACAACCATTGGTACCAAATGCGGCTGCATTTTGTGTGTGTGCTTTTGGAACAGGCAATAATTTCAAATATCTTGATGTTCTGAATAGATGGACTATAATGGAAAAACTGGCTAAAGAGTGTGGCATAGAAATAGTAGGATTTTCTTCCGATGGTGACAGTCGCTTATTGAAAGCAATGACCCATCGAGAATAATTATAATAAGTGGTTCCAATGTAATCCTGACATATTACAACCACTTTGCGTACAAGACACTGTTCACATAGGTGAAGTACCTAATCTCTATTTATACATACATTTACAGCATACTATACAGGGTGTTTCCTAACTACGGTACGAAACTTCAGAGGGTGATTCGTTAGGTCGTTTACGAAAAATAGTATATTATACATCAAGGTAGCGAAGCGCAGTATTATAACCTGAGCGCATATTAGATACTGAGCGCGCAGCGCGAAGTATCTAAAGCGCGAAGTTTATAAGACGATTCGCTACCGTGGTGTATATACTATTTTTTGCACTACCAAACGGCTTAATACCTAAATTCCCAAGAAATTTCGAAAATATTTTAACTGTCAACCTGACATAACAGCTCTTTAAAACGTCAAAATTAAAATAGTCATATTTGGTAACCTAGCAATTTATCAGTCACCACGGTGAAAATTGTTTATTTTACTTTCTCTCCCTTGGTGGAGAAAATCAACTTCACGACCTAAAGATAGACCAATAACAGTGCGTTCTGAGACTAGTAGTGCAAAAAAGTTCTTATATGGCCGGAGTTGCTTCGTTTCTGAGATACAGGGCGTTGAAGTTTTGAAGTAAAACGGTATTTATATCATAAATATCCTTACACCGATTTGGTTGAAATTTGCTACGGTTATTTATTGAAGTAATAAGGCGCTTATTTTTTTGTAGTTTTTTATTTTTCTAGATCAATCAACTAAAAATACAGCTTTTTCGTCGCTTGTGTTTTCTTAATATCTAGCTTCGTTTTCGAGAAAGAAAATTGAAGCCGCTTTGCATATCATGAACACCTGGCTTTGGAGACCAGCTGACAGTGATAGTTGTGTCATATCAATCTAGTTAGGGCTAAATAAACGCCGTATCACTTCAAATAACTGTAGCAAATTTCAACCAAATCAGTGTATAAGACCAAAAATGTATAAGCAAAACAGAAAATGTAATTCGTATTTCAAAATCTACCAGCGGCGCACCAAAAAAATGTTTATGGAGCGAAAAAGGACTTGACCCCTGAAAAAATATCTCCCTGTAGATTATTTCAATTACCCGACATACTGTACGATGTAAGCCCTAATACGTAACCTATGCTTCAAATTTGATCTCAATATCTCGAAAACTAAGAGCTATGAAGAAAAAAAATTAAAAAATATTGAAACTTTAACGCTCTGTAGATCGGTAACGAAGCGTTTGCGGACCACTGTTTAAACGAAAATAATTCTTTTTTTGACCTGAAAAATAAGCCCCTGAAATCTTGATACTGAATTTATACCATATAAATATCTGAGATTATCATTTTTAATTATTTCACCCACATGGAAATGAAAAAAATCATCCCATCATCATATTCTCTTTTAAACATTTATTATGTTAGAAAAACTTTTCAAAACTATATTTTTTATGTAAGTGAAATAATCTCACAGGTATTTGTGTACTTGATGTCCAACAGTTCATAACAATTATCGTCAGAATTAAATTTCACAGTTAGTCTCGGTTAGAGTTGAACTATTCTAGACTTGAACACAAATACCTGGTTCGTAAAACTAAAGAGTGAAAACGATTTGAGGCTTTTTTGTCCCCAGTTGATAATGTTTCCTTTCTACTTACTCACTTAAAGTAGGCATTTGTTTCCTCATTTCAGGAGACGCTATCCATTTCCAACGACAAGGTGTGAAAAAATCAAAACTTCCATGGGGGTTTTGTTTTTTTGCTCCCTCATTTTCATTATTGTATAGTTACTGTACTATTTTCAGGTACGAAACTAAAGACTGTTTTACTGAATGAACGTGTAGAATTGAAAATAGGTTCATGTTCCGCAAGTGCATCTCATCTTCATGAACTGGTTGATAATGTTTCTAAAGATCAACATCTCCTAACAAAATCTCATCTGAAGTCAGATGATAAAATGAATTTCAATTCAGTAGAACATATAGTAAATGTGAAAGTTCAAGAAGCGCTGTCAAAAAACGTCTCGGGGAGTCAAGGAACAGTAGCATTTATTCAAGTGATTCAGGGGATTTTAGATTCATTTCTTCAGAAGAACATGGATATCAGAACCCGAATAAAAAAAATATGGTTCTCTGTTTTTTTCTTCAGAATGTGGAGGCATTGGCTGAAAGAGACTAATTTTATTTTGACTAAATACTTCATCTCGCTGAATGCGTATGTTTGTATAGAACTTAACGCACATGCTCTGGTACTAGTAGCTCTCAGGAGCCAATATCTAAATGATCCCAAGATATTGACTACATGGTAGATGAGCTCCCAACCATGTGAAAAAACATTCAGGGCAGCTCGATCCATGACGTCAACTTTCTCTACTAAAGTCAATTTCAGTATGCTTGAAATACTGCAAAGATTACATAAATTACAAGCTATAAATAACATAATGTGTGAGTTGCGTAAGTATTATTTGATAGTGGACACTTTTAAGGTGGATTCTGGCAACATCACTTGACTTATGTTCTTAAGAAAAAAACAAACTTTCAATAACTTCTTAAGCTTACGTTAAAGGCAGATGGACGTTAAATGAAATTGAATGTCACCGTGAACAGTTGTATTATTTTTCGTATAATTCATCTTCTTAAATCTACTTAAATTGAATCAAGTTGAATCAAGTAATGTTGAATGAATTCACCAATACAAACTGATGTGTGGAAGTGTTTATAAAGATTTTCTAATTGGAATTGAAACATGTGTTTCAGGGGATGATATAACTTTTCCTAGAGAAATACGTAGGAAATTGGGTGATAGAGATCGAAGGGAAACACAAGAGGAACACCTACGAAGAAATTGATCAGATTGTTTTGGAAACAAAAGATCGTGCCAAACAATTTTGTTCGCAGTTGGGAATTGATTTGATAAATGACGATTGGATGGAAATCAGCATCCCCAATGTGTTTGGGAAAGTTAACGGTATAAATACACGTGTTTATACTTTCCGAATCTAATTCTGTTATGTTGATTTTAGATGAATATGAACATGATGCAGATGATGATGTAGATGATAGTAGCCCGATAGAAGTGACCCATCAGAACATGGACCAACATCATCATGAACTAGGTAACTACCCCCCCCCCCCCCCCCCCCCCCCCCTATACAGTGCAACAGTGCAAAGCTAAGGCATACATTGCATAATTTTCCATTCGTTTTTTTTATATTTATATATACCGAGATATATACTTATGACGATTCATGAGTATTGCACAAAAATTCAAGGTCGCATACCTTGGTTCAAAATACGGAGAATGTTTTCTTATATAACTTCAAACACCCGTTCCGTCCCCTTAGAGGTTCAATTTTAAAATTCGTTTTAACTGAAACCTTATGTCAAAAGGTTTCAGTTTCTCTCTATATTAACTTTAAATCTCCATCCTACCTCTTTAGAGTGGAAATTTCGTATAATCCTTTTTTAGTGGATGTCTACGTCACAAAAGGTAAACTTTGTCTAAATTTTACGATCATAGTACAGCAGTTTTGTCTTGGCGATGATGAATCAGTCAGACAGTCAATCAGAACATGTAATTTTATTGAGTCGCCTTGTATAGATATTGAAAATTTGGTTAATAATCATTGTTGCCACAGAATGACGTAACGAGAAATACAGTGTGATCAGTTGTCCTCGGATTTGTCATTCGGATATTTGGTGATGACTTGATTGAATTGAAGGCGGTGGTGTGGGTATGCATATTCAATAATAGAAAATATTTCGAACATTTTGTAAGTAGAAACATTTCGACAAATTCGAGACCCAGTTTTTCATCTTTTTGATTTTGGGAAATAATTGTTTGGAACAAATCCCACGCCATCAACTCAGTTATATTATATCAAGTATCAGTCTTGACTTGACAAAACAATTGATTATATAATTACTTCCAATACTGATGTAAACCTATATAGAGACGAAAAAATAATTGATTAATTTGGCAACATCTTTTCAACAAAATTATCCTTTTTCAGATGAAGACCTACAAGATTCCAGGGTAATCAAAGCATTTGAATATGTAGATCTAGACCTGGTAGATTTTACAGATGTGGAAACAAAATCAGATAGCTATGTAGAAATAACGAACAAGGGCAAAAGCATCAAAATAAAAAAAAGTACCCTATGCTGGTTATTAGAATCAAAAGACTCGCGTCTTAGTACTGACAGGCTCCAAAGAGTTAGAGGACCAAAATCGTTTGTGAACAAGTCAACAAAGAAACGAAAAATTTTTCATGAATCTGATTCGTCCAAAACAGAATCAGAAGAAAGTTTGAAATATGATGATAGCGAGGATACTGAAACATTTTCAGATTTGGAAGACGCTTCGGGAAATGTTTCTACCGAAGCCCAATTCCAAATTGAACATTATTATGCTGTAGCGTATCACGATAATTGGTACATTGGACGCGTATTAGAAACGAACAAAGTTCAGTCAAAATTGAAATTTTTAAAGTTTGACCTGGACAGGTATATTTGGCCGCAACGGGAAGACATACAGATAGTTAAAAACAATTTCATTTTTGAAGGCCCTATAAAGCTGTCAGGCACATGTCCTTTCACTATTACGGCGGCAACAAAAAGACTCATAGATGTAGAATATAAAACTATAAGAAAATCGTGATTAGTACGTAGGTAATTACATACGTATATTATTTTTGTTCCTATTTTTATTATCATTTATGATATTTTATCAGAGAAGACTGTTTTGTTTGAGTTTCTGTTTGTATTTTTTTTTTTATCAATCCTTTTTTGAATATACCATTCCTTCTGCTTCATGTGTTGTATTTTTTTGCAGAATGTTGAACGTTCGTTATCATATGTCTTAATTATGAATCGGAAAAGAGCTTGACGATCTTCGATAGTTGGCGAATGATATGACACAATTTTATATTAGTTTCATTTCAAATTACTCTTGTTTATTTCCAATATTTCCATTAACCTGAAGTGCTGGTTTCATTGAAGTATAAACATGTTTCATTATCTACCCAAGTAAAATATGCTCATTATTTAGCTAGGTTGAAAACATGTAGTAGCAAGTACAACCATTACGGCGAACTCCGATCAACGATGCTTTCTACTCACATCAGATAAGTTATTACGTGTTTTGTTGCGTTGGAATTAAAGGAGATAAACCGACTTTTTACACGTGGTCGGAAGATCAAGCAGGCAGGGGCTCAAATGAAATAGGATAAGCTTTACTGATTTATTTTGATTCTGTAGACTGTGCAGACGTCAACGTTCTTCGTCTCTTCTGTGATGGTTGCGAAGGACAGAACAAGAACTCACACATCATACATACTATATACTATTGGCTGAAATTCAAAGCACCTCGACAGGTAACTGAAGTTAGGATTACTTTTCCTGTGCGAGGCCATTCCTTTATACCGCCAGACAGAGTGTTTGGTCGAGTCGAGAAAACGTTACGAAAAAATCCAACCATCATTTCGAAGCAAGAATATGAAGAACTTTACCGAGAAACAGGTGAAGTAAAGACATTGGGAAAATATTGGTACCTATTTAATGTAAAAGAACTTGAAAATAGTTTAACAAAAGTTACGGGAATATTAGATATGAAAAGAATCTACGTTAAAAGATTCGAAAAAAATAACCAACTGAAAATTTGTTGTTATCAAAACTTCAGGTTCTTCAGCTTTGAAAAGTATGAAAGACTATTAAAAAACGGAAAAACAAATTGTGGCGATAATAGATACGGAAATTCCTTTGGCATAATTCGCAGTAGTTCACTACCCCCGACAAAAGGGTTGCAGCAGGTAACATTCCTAACTGTAAAATTTACCGTTGCATTTTCCACCTAACCGGAATGTTGCTGGCTTCGACGCCCTGACATAACGGGACTGCGAACTCTTCAAAGGGATATTCCCCCCTTTTTGACTATAAGTAACGGGGTTGACATAAGCTCAGTTCAGTTACAGCCCATCCTCGGTGAGTACGAGTTCTTAGCATCTCGCATTACAATTTGCGTTTTCTACAGGTTTACAAGTGTTTTTGTTCTGGACTCAAACCATTCGCGCGCCCATGCACCCATACAGATGAAGATCTTCGCCTACCAGAAAAAGGTTTGGGGCACAGTATTCCACTAAAGAAGAAAAATCTTTGTGCCATCTAATGGTTCAACAGTTTGGCGCGAATTGGGAAGAATCAGAAGACCTGATATGGTACAGAAACCAACGAAGGGAGCGTAAAAGAAAATAAACGACGACGAAGTATGTGACTGTCTTGAGGAAGATGTAGGCCTACACGTCTGATTGGAATTGGAATTTCTTTACACAATATTTTCATGCTATCACTGTGAGGATTCTATATTTTTTATGTTAATGATGATTTGATACTTTATTTTGCTGGCGGGAGTCATTATTTTGTTTGTACTTTTTATTTTATTTTAATGGCTGTATTTTTGTAATAATTTCGAATATTATTACTTTCAATATTATATGCATTATGTTTTTTGAATAAAAACATGTTCTTGAATCTTGTTTTCTTAAACACATTTGCAATTCACACAACCAGATAAATTTTAAATAAAGTTATTGAAGTAACACTTTTACAACAATATCTTTGATTTATTTACGAACTGAAACCGCAATTAGTTTTTTTTCAATCTTCACGGTTTTAATGTAACAAGTTTTTGGAGTTTTTCTCTAAATAACGAAAAGTGGATTTATATGGTTTTTCATGTTTGCTCCTCAATTGTTGCGTACCGCAGTGTTCATCTACGTACAAGAATGATATTAGTTTGCACAGCTTTCCTAGAACGAATAAAGTAATATGTAAAAAATGGGCAGTCTTGCTAAAAATGGGGAAAAAGGTTTCACCTCGTATGAAACTATGCAGCTTGCACTTTAAGGACGACGATTCCTTTTACAGAGGTAATTAAATTTATCATATATTTTGGAGATCACGTCCTTCACGTAATAATTTTTTCTAAATTCAAGATTAATAAGAAACACATTTCTTTCGAATTATAACTACTTGTACAATATTTTGCAGCTCACGTCAATCAATTACCAAGGCTGAAGAAGACTGCTGTGCCTTCAGTGAATATATCAGTGAGGCTCCACGATCGTGTGTTTAATGAAAATACTATAAAACAACGTTGTAGGAGAGCTAAAAATCGTAGTGATAAAAAACAGTTGGTACAGATTCCCAAGTTTGGTGAACAACAACCTGATTTAGAATTGAGTAAAGGAGCTAGCAGTAGCAACTCAGAAGTAGTTTCTAATATGATTTTTTTAAAGAAAATCCTGTGGTGTTTAGGAAAATATGTGACGATAGAGCTATTCAGGTAAACACTTTCCAAGAATTTGCCAAGTGTAATGTAGATACATTAATTGAAAATGATTACAAATGCAGAACTTTAACAGGGGTGGTTAATGTAACTGTATTTAGCATTTTAGTTACGGCAATTTCAAAGATTTCATCTGCAAATACAAATTGATCTTGTTAAAATTAGATTCTTCTGACGCTAATGAAAATTAAATTAGATCTTACTTTTAGTAGTTTAGCGGTATTGTTTCAAATCAGCACAAAAGCAGCTCGGACCTATTTTCGTTCCACAATAAAAAAATTAAGTTTACTTTTAAAAATAATTGTAAGGTTCCCTCCAAAGGAAAAAGTATTAAGTAATACGCCGCGCTTCTTCGACAAATATTAGGCAACAAGAAAATTTTAGATTGTACTGAAATACCTATTGAAAAAAGTAAGTGCCTTAAATGCAGAATTACAAGAAAAGGCACACTGTTAAATACTTAGTTGGTATAGCTCCTTCTGGGCTAATAACATTTCTTAGTAAAGGATGTGGTGGTCGAGCTTCTGATAAAGCTATTTTTAATACTGATCGTTTAACAGATAAATTAGATCCAGGCGACGCCATAATGGTAGATAAAGGAATTTTAATACAAAACATATGTAATCAACATTTCGTAAAGTTAATCCATTTCTAACTAAACATTTGAAACAATTTTCAAAAGCAGATGCTGAAAAAACTGAAACTATTGTAACGAATTTGGGTCCCGATCATTCCGGAGCGTCCTTGAGCCCGTCCAGGTGCGAACTGATGACTCACAAACTTCGAGTAACGACCTTCAGCCGCCGGAAGCGGTGACATCACCGTCTGCTGGGTCATCGTTCCCGAGTGTTCCACAGGGTGACTCATCGACGGATCGCCGGGATTTGCCAGTAACTTCTAAATTCTAGAAAGATTTTGTGTCTGGGTATAAAGTGGACCGACGGACCGAACGTGATTCATTGTGGCCGCAGTAGTCGTATAGTTCATGTCGTAAATAAATGTTATAAAATAAATATCGCTCGGTTTACCTAACTATTGTTAGTATTTAGTTATTGTTAATTATTAATTCTGTGTAAATAAATATTTAGTGGACATTTGTCGTAAATAAATTCCGAACCCTAGTTAAAACGTTAAAATCGTTACAATTGGTGTCAGGTGTGGGGTATTGTTTAATATAAATAAATAATTAATAGTGTTGTGTTATAAATAATTAGTGTAAGTGCATCATGGCTACGAAAAAATTGATGGAAAAAAGTAGACGAGTTAAGAAGGGAGCTAGAAGAACGAGATGAAGATTCTACTGGAAAGAAATCAAACCTGCAGGAACGTCTTCGTGGAATCCTTTTAGGAGATGGTCAAGATCCAGAGACTTTCGTGTTCAATGTCCAGGTTGATGTGCAGCAACTAATGGGAAAATTGGAATCGAAATTGATGGAAAATTCTGGTAGTTTGGAATCTAAATTGCTAGAAGATTCTAGAACTCTGAAAGATGAAATGCTCGAGAATGCTAGAACAATGGAAACTAAATTAGTGGAATGTGTAGAATCGAAATTGATGGAAAATTCTAGTAGTTTGGAGTCTAAATTGCTAGAAAATTCTAGAATCCTGAAGGATGAAATGGTAGAGAATTCTAGAAAATTGAGGGAAGAATTAATGGAAACATCTGGAGCATTAGAATCCAAGGTGCAGGAAACTTGTAGAATATTCGACGGGAAACTTGAAGAATTGGAATGTAAGATGAGAGCTCTAGAAAATGTAGACAAATCTTCTAGTGAGTTTGTAACACCGACGTTTCAAGAATCAAAAGTATTAGTCCCTGGACGTCAAGAGGTACCAACCTACGATGGGAAATCTCCCGTGGAAGAGTATCTAACATTGTTCGAGACGTTGTCCATGGTTTATGGTTGGACTACCAGTGTAAAAGCGTCCATGCTCAGTACATCTCTACGTGGGGATGCTTTGAGGGTGTTACAATACCAAAGGAAGAGAGGCTGAATTTCACACAATTAGTCACTCGCCTAGAGATGAGATATGGACAGAAACATATGGAACAAGTATATCGTTCTCAACTAAGAAACAGATTTCAAAAACCGAATGAGACCCTCCAGGATTTCGAAGCAGATATCGTGCACTTAGTACGGATCTCTTATCCGGAAGCGGGGGACGATATATGTGAGAGCCTTGCTATAGAACGGTTCATTGATGGGTTGCGAGACGTCGAGACACAGCAAGCTATTAAGCTTGCTAGGCCTAAAACCATTAGAGATGCTCTGACACAAGCTCTCGAATACGAGGCTGTTAAACAGTCAATCAAGGGACAAGCTCGTATTCGAGCAATGGAGAGCGCTGACAATGAAAGTGACAACCATTCCATTGAGGATATTGTCCAGCTGGTTTTGAAGGCACTCGATAGAAGATCCAGTAAGAAGCAGATCCGATGCTGGAATTGTGGTGAGATGGGGCATGTCAAAAGTAAATGTGGCAAGCCCCAAAGAATGCAAAAGCTGGCGGAAAACTAAAGCGGGTTGGTGAGAAGGGGCAGACATCAACCCGTGGTACTGAAGCCCCCGGGACAGTCGTCCAGATAGCAACTGCCGAGGACCATGCTGGAAGTGTCTTCGTGGATGGCAAGATCAACGGGCGAGCATACCGGATGCTACTTGATACTGGAGCTACGAAGACAATAGCGAAGGCTAACATCTTTAAATCCAAGCAAGACGTTGTAGCAACGCAATGGCGACTTCGAACTGCTACAGGCGACTGGGCGAAGGTCCACGGGGAGATGCGCGCCCAGATCACCATTGGAAATGCCACCTTCAAACATCAAATTATAGTGGCGGATATAGAAGAAGACATCATACTTGGAATGGACATCATGAAAAAGCATGGTTTCAAATTAGATCTGCAAGCCGGTGTGTTGGAAGTTGCTAATGAGGAACTGGTGCTTCAAAATAAAAAGGACGTTAGAGTGCGTGTGATTTTGGCAGGAGATGTGACGGTTCCCGTGCGTAGTGAGATGCTGGTAAACGGAAGAACGGACGAAGATGGGTGTATGTGGTCTGGACAAGTGACAATCTTAGAACCAGAATATAGTGATAGAGGAACAGGACCTGGTGTGTTAGTTGCGAAAACTGTTGTTAAGACTAATTCTAAGATACCAGTACGTCTGATGAACATCAACCACTACCCGGTAACTCTCAAGGAAGGTACGGTCTTGGGCTGCTGCTCATCGGTGTCATCCATCGTGCATCCATCCCAGAATATAGAGACTTCTTCTGTTGCACCGTGTGAACAGCTGGATAATTTGATTGCTACTGCAAGTCAAGGATTGTTGCCGGAACAAAAGGCGAGGGTGAAAGAGCTAATAAAACGATACTCCGACGTCTTCGAATGGAAGAATAGCGCCAAAGGAAGGACTAATAACGTCCAACATAAAATTGATACGGGCGAATCAAAACCTATTCGCCAAGCACCTAGAAGGTTACCTTTGGCCAAATACCAAGAAGCTGAGCAAATCATTAGCGAAATGAAACGAGATGGAGTGATTGAAGAATCCAACAGCCCATGGGCTTCACCTGTGGTATTGGTGAAGAAGAAAGATGGTTCCACTCGATTTTGCGTTGATTATCGACAGTTGAACAATGTTACGAAGAAGGACAGTTACCCGTTACCACGGATTGACGATACCTTGGATACACTTGCGGGATCAAAAATCTTTTCAACTTTGGATTTGAAGAGTGGATATTGGCAAGTGGAAATGGAGAAGAAGGATCGTGAGAAAACTGCATTCACTGTAGGATCAGGGTTATGGCAGTTTACAGTAATGCCTTTTGGCCTATGTAATGCCCCGGCTACGTTTGAACGTTTAATGGAATCCGTATTGAAAGGGTTGTCTTGGAGAACTTGCCTGGTATATCTGGATGATATAATTGTGGTCGGAAAAACGTTCGAAGACCATGTGAAGAATTTGGAGGAAGTTTTCCAAAGGTTGAGGAGTGCCAACCTGAAGTTAAGTCCAAAGAAGTGTAACTTGTTCAGAAAAGAAGTCAATTACTTGGGTCATGTTGTGTCTGGAGGAGGAGTGGCCGCTGATCCAGAGAATATCAGAGCTGTCAAAGAATGGCGAATACCTAAAGACAAGCATGATGTGAGAAGTTTCCTCGGGCTTTGCACATATTATAGAAGATATGTGATGGGTTTTGCAAACATCGCAAAACCACTAATACGATTGACCGAAGAAAGCAGAAAATTTGACTGGGACCATGATTGTCAAAATGCTTTTGAACAGCTTAAAGAAGCCTTAATAAGTGCTCCAGTGCTGAGCTATCCTTTGCCAGAAGGCAAGTTCATTCTCGATACCGATGCGAGTAACGTTGGCATTGGCGGAGTGTTATCCCAAGAACAAGATGGCCAAGAAAAGGTCATTGGATATTTTAGTAAGGTGTTGTCGAAGCCAGAAAGAAATTACTGTGTGACCAGAAAGGAGCTGCTAGCAGTGGTCAAAAGTGTCGAGCATTACTACAAGTACCTCTATGGAAGAAGATTCCTCATAAGGACGGACCATGCGGCATTTAAGTGGCTTCTGCAGTTCAAGAATCCAGAAGGACAGGTGCCCAGATGGATTGAGAGACTGCAGGAATATGATTTAGAAATTGAACACAGAGCCGGAACTAGTCATCGCAATGCTGATGCATTATCAAGAAGACCTTGTCCTTTGGAGTGCACCCACTGCAGTCGTGTGGAGGACAAGTGTGGACACGTACTACGAACAACTGTTATAGACGATCAATGGCAGCTTGAAGACCTTGACAAGGATCAAAATGAAGATTCAGAATTAGGCCATTTGATGAAGTGGATAAGTCGTGGTTCCAGACCAACTTGGGAAGAAGTATGTCCGCAGTCAACCAATTTGAAAACGTACTGGGCGCAATGGAGATCAATCAGGATGGATGATGGACTTTTAAAGCGTGTCCTGGAAAATGAAGATGGCACACATCAAAGGTTGCAGCTATTGGTCCCAAGAAGAAGGGTGCCTGAAGTGTTGAAGCAGCTGCATGATGGTGTGTCGGGTGGACACTTGGGCGTCAAGAAAACGCTGGAAAAGGTACGCCAAAGATTCTATTGGGTGAATTGCAAAGAGGACGTGAAAGAATGGTGTCGAAAATGTACCACATGTGCTGCAAGCAATGGACCCCATAAGAAAAGGAAAGCTCCTATGCGCCAGTATAACGTAGGAAGCCCCTTCGAGAGAATAGCGATAGACATATCCGGTCCGTTTCCATTAACAGATGACGGTAACAAATATATCCTGGTGGCCATGGACTACTTCAGTAAATGGGTTGAAGCATATGCACTTCCAAACCAGGAAGCTTCGACAGTCGCTGAAGTATTGGTGAAGGAGTTCATCAGTCGATTTGGGGTGTCCATGGAATTGCATTCCGATCAGGGAAGAAATTTTGAATCTGCCATTTTCCAGAACATGTGTACACTGCTTGGAATACGAAAAACTAGAACAACTGCTTTGCATCCGCAGTCTGACGGAATGGTAGAAAGAATGAACAGGACAGTCGGGAAGTACTTGTCAAAGGTTGTTTCTAATCACCAAAGGGACTGGGACCAGTATATCCATCTGTTCTTGCTGGCGTACCGCTCTTCAGTACATGAAACCACTGGACAGACGCCTGCAAATGTTCTTTTTGGAAGAGAAATTCGATTGCCATGTGACCTTAAATTCGGCTGCAAACCTGGCGAGGAAATAGTCGGCGATGATTATGTAAGCAATCTACGCCGAAAGATGGCCGAAATACACAATCAAGTTCGTTCGAACATCCAAGAGGCTAGCAACCGAATGAAGGAAATCTACGACATCAAGGCAGAGGAAGGCGGCTACCAGGATGGAGATTTAGTGTGGCTCTACAATCCCCAACGACGTCAAGGCTATTCCCCAAAGTTGCAGAGATCCTGGGATGGACCGTATGAAGTGATGAAACGCATCAACGACCTTATTTATCGCATAAGGAAGGTTCCAAGTGGGAAGCCAAGGGTGGTGCATTTCAATCGATTAGCTCCATACGCAGGAAGTAGCTCACAAGAGGAGGTCCATAGATGTAGTGTTGAGTCAGGGGATCTAACGTTCGAAGAGTTTATGAAGAAATTCGCGACAGGCAAGAGGGTGAACTACGATGTCATCGAAGAAGTGCAAAAAGACTTGTTTTCGGTGCCAAAAGAATATTCGTTGGCTCACTGTGTGGCTAAGGACTTCAAAATGTCAAGAGGAATTGCTGTGGTCTTCCGAGACAAGTTCGGCAAGATGGAGGAGCTTCGAAAACAACAACCGTATGTGGGAGGTGTCGCGCAGCTGAGACGCCAAGGGCGACTTATCAATTACATGGTTACAAAAGAAGCCTACTTACGAAGCCTTATGGAACTGCCTCCTTGTTCTTCGGGAGGAACTGCTTCTTGAAAACATAACGAAGCTGGCAATCCCAAAGGTAGGCTGTGGAATGGATGGATTGAATTGGAGAGTCATTCGAAGCATGATTGAAGTGATTTTCCAACATGCTGGTATAAGCATCTTGGTCTGTGGCTACAATCCATGGAAGCCGCAAAACAACCAGAAAACAGTGGACTGTCATTTTTACATGGTTTCAAAGTGCAACAAAGGAGCGACCTGTAGATTCCTTCATGACCCCAGCACAACCATTAGGAAGTTTCGGGACGAAACAGTCTTAAGGAAGGGGCAGTGTAACGAATTTAGGTCCCGATCATTCCGGAGCGTCCTTGAGCCCGTCCAGGTGCGAACTGATGACTCACAAACTTCGAGTAACGACCTTCAGCCGCCGGAAGCGGTGACATCACCGTCTGCTGGGTCATCGTTCCCGAGTGTTCCACAGGGTGACTCATCGACAGATCGCCGGGATTTGCCAGCAACTTCTAAATTCTAGAAAGATTTTGTGTCTGGGTATAAAGTGGACCGACGGACCGAACGTGATTCATTGTGGCCGCAGTAGTCGTATAGTTCATGTCGTAAATAAATGTTATAAAATAAATATCGCTCGGTTTACCTAACTATTGTTAGTATTTAGTTATTGTTAATTATTAATTCTGTGTAAATAAATATTTAGTGGACATTTGTCGTAAATAAATTCCGAACCCTAGTTAAAACGTTAAAATCGTTAGTGTAACGAATTTGGGTCCCGATCATTCCGGAGCCTCCTTGAGCCCGTCCAGGTGCGAACTGATGACTCACAAAC
Organism: Agriotes lineatus; assembly: GCA_940337035.1. Taxonomy (NCBI): domain Eukaryota; kingdom Metazoa; phylum Arthropoda; class Insecta; order Coleoptera; family Elateridae; genus Agriotes; species Agriotes lineatus. The sequence goes on along the minus strand of CALNHX010001722.1, from coordinate 107,814 downwards.
TTCGAGTAACGACCTTCACCCGCCGGAAGCGGTGACATCACCGTCTGCTGGGTCATCATTCCCGAGTGTTCCACAGGGTGACTCACCGACGGATCGCCGGGATTTGCCAGCAACTTCTAAATTCTAGAAAGATTTTGTGTCTGGGTATAAAGTGGACCGACGGACCGAACGTGATTCATTGTGGCCGCAGTAGTCGTATAGTTCATGTCGTAAATAAATGTTATAAAATAAATATCGCTCGGTTTACCTAACTATTGTTAGTATTTAGTTATTGTTAATTATTAATTCTGTGTAAATAAATATTTAGTGGACATTTGTCGTAAATAAATTCCGAACCCTAGTTAAAACGTTAAAATCGTTACACTATATAGCTACAGCTAGGGTGCATGTGGAACGAGCAATACAAAGAATGAAAGTCTTTAAAATTTGTAAAGCTACAGTGTTTTGGACAATGTTGCCATTCATGGATGACATTATGACAATTATTGTTGCATTGTGTAATTTAGGTCCACCAATTTTAGCCAAAGATAAATTTATATAGTACAAGGCATTTCTGGTAACTAAGGTGACTCAATAAGTTTAATTGTATTGTATAACACTAATATAATAAAATTATAACTTTACTTCTACCTTTCACTTAGAATTAATGTAATTTAACTATTAACATACTGTAAATTTCAGATTTTTTCTAATTTTACGGTGCAAATTTTCCAGCTTTATAGTGATGCATTTTGGTTGCAGTCCTTTTGCCTGGTCCGTTTAAATTTGAAAATTAAATTTGATATCTTGCGCGCCGAGCTCCGGCTATCTTCGGGCGTTATCTTAGACCAGAATTGTGGAATTCTTGAACCGATGGCACTTTTAAGTTTTCACGCTAGCAGGTGGTGATCGATTATTATTACAGCCTTTATTTACGGTTGTCAATTTTGGATTTGTGAATCGACGCCGCAATTAAGATCTATATGAGAAACGTCAACAATGATGTATTGAATAATTTTATGTAGAATTATTTACTCGCAAATATATATATATATAACGCTTTCCTACCATCCTGAACCAAATGTATGTTTCCGAGCGGTAAATCCTGAACCAGCCGGACAATTCTGAGCCACATATATGGTTCAGGATTGCAAACCCGTGTAAAATGGTTTCCCGCCACTTGCAGAGTGTATAGAAAAAAATTTAAAATGGCTCAGTTTTGTATGAATCTTCAAACTTGAGTTCCGGCTTCGCCCGATTGTGGCGCCACTGTCGTTCAATTTGTATATCTGTATAACTGCAATCCTGAACCACAAGAATAAATATAATAACCAGAAGCATATCTTCTACACAACCGCTTTGATGTCGATGCCGACAACGGGTGACCTCGAACCATTGTATTCCATTCCAGCCTCTACCTACACTGACTGCACTGGCCGTTTCAGTTTAGAAACGTCCCAAGGCTATGAGGCGCCGGCGGTCAGGTAATACGAGATATCCTTCTGGTTATTATATTTATTCTTGTGCCTGAAGCATGCGATGTGTCATCGAGGTCACGCGAATAACCGGGTATTCCCCGTGTTGATTTAATTTTGTTCGCTTAGTTTATCTGAAGCAGTTTTGTATGGAATTCGTTATTAGTGCGTGTATATTGAAATTATGAACAGGGGACGTTGGATAGTTTCTCTAGCCAAATTGAAACTAGAAAGTAAGTACAACCTTTTATTACCTTAATTATCTTCATGGTTCCGTAAATAAATGTTTACAAGTATATTATAACCCCCACCCGTTTAAATTTAAAAAAGTCTATCTCTACTGTACGGGGTTGTTTAGGGATGATTTTCTGAAATATCTCGATTCTTGCAAAATTACGGTTAATAAACTCCATCAGTTTTAGTATGGTATTCGCACTTTTCTGAAATTTTGATGTAAATTTTCGGACTCTCCTAATTGTTATTTTGTTATTAGTATAGTTGTATACAGGGTGGATAACAAGATCTGCCTTGAGCTATACCTAGAGCTTTTAATTAAGATCATATTGCGACGGTCGATATGCCAATCGCATTTATGTAATTCGATTGATTAAAATTTCCAGAGATTCTTAAAAGGTAAAGGAAAAAATCTAATTTCATGTGCGTGTTGCGAAATACCTCCAAACATATTACTTAATACTTAATGCTGCAATGGGTTTTAGGTGAAGGGCTATAATGTGCATTGAAAATAATGGAGGTCCATTTGAATATTAAATTAAATTTGGCAGTATAGTTTCAACGTGTTAATATACTTATTGGTTTTCTTCTGTTTCTTGATTTTTTTATTTCAATTAAAATGTCCTTTTTTTGTTGTGTTAAACCTGTTTTTCTTGTGTATTTTGAGGTTAAACAGTGACTATGGAGTGCTACCGATCATACTGTGCGTTGACAGCTATCAATTGTTTTTAGTCAAAGCCCACTAGTGAAAACTAATTTCGAAATTGGTAGTCCATAATATAATTTTAAACATTTTCTTTTACCATTTCTTGGTGATGGTAAGTTTACTTATTATACATCATTAAACTCAGAAAAAAAACCTTATTCAGAATTACCAAAAATATACATAGCCGTCCATTTAAAAATCAAAAGTTGACTATAGCTGTTAAAATCTAGTAGGCCCTAAAAATGTTCTAACTACACCAAAAAGTAGTATTTAATTGCCAATTTCGATTGGCAATTAAAAGCTCTATAACTCGGGGCGGATTTTGTCATCCACTCTATATGCGTTACAGTTTTTAAGAGTAGGGGGTGGCATCTCAAAATAGTGCCTAGGGTAGCAAGAATGAAAAATCGCGTTGGAACATGGGTCCGATAGTGCTTCGATAGGGAGTTCAGCCTTAAAGTAAAACTTTGCGTATCAATTTTGGAAATAATATCTTTTTGATTTGTTTTTGTCCCATTGTTTATTATCCATAGAACTTTTCAGCTTTCCTAAATAGTAATACCAATAGTCTGCAACGCTTTCAAACAAGGCCAAAACAGATAGGGTTGTAATTCGTAGTTGAAGTGGTGTTTATTGTATTTAATATGGAAATTCTGAGGCAAATTATCAAATTTATTTGTCAATAGGTACCTGTTTGTCCGAACATGCAAGTGAGGATTTTAGTAAAGAGAATCGAATCGAAAAGTCAAAATCCTCCCAAATTCAAGTTGATAAATACTCAAATGAATGTACTACAGAGGCCATTCAAGTTTCTGCAGAAGACGTTTCTTGCTATATAAAAAAAAAAAGAGGGTACAAGACTGGGTGGATACCATTCCAGTGCTAGAATCGGCGTCTACAAATAATGAAAATAAAAAAATTAAAATTGTCTCAAATGTTATAGTAAAGAAAGCGACCTCAATAAACCAAGATAATTACAATAGTTTGGGTATAGAATTAAAAGCGAAAGCGAAGAAGGAAAAGGCATATCCTGTGTTAGGCCTTTATGATGTAAGATTCTGGGCAATCTTTCCAAGCAGCATCAAACAATACAAAAGGTACACTTGGGTGCAATTTGCCGGCCGCCGGCTCAATCGGTAGTAGGGGGCGGGATTGATGTCGGTAGAGTTAATGAAGTAAACAAAATGCCCAGCGCCAACAATTTTTTGAAGGTACGACAATTGCACCCCGGTGAACTGTGGAGAAATTGTAAACTCGGTACCTAGCAGATAATACTCCCTGCAAGATGGCTCCGATAAAACAACCGGACCGTAGCTAACACAAATCATATGCAGATAATTTAAAATAGTTTAATTTCATGCAAAAATAAGCTATAACATTTTTACATTGACAATCTTAATTCTAGCATGAAATGAAGGATGAGAGCCGCCTTAATTAAGTAACACATGCACTAAATGTACTTACAGTTTGGACAAACATATACGTTACAACAAGTTAAAAATGGGCCACTTCGTCAGCGGCTCGCTGCGACAGACGTAAAGCTCTGGATCTGGGCGTCGTTGCGTTAGTGGTTCGGCGTCGGCCAAGAACGTTTTGCGGTCGTCGGTGGCCTAGGGGGCCGGCAATAACAACGCCGCTCCCACAGGTCGAAAGGCCAAACCTCGGGACTAATTACGGTACCCTCTTGTGCCCTAATTGTGCGCCGGCGACAAGGAGAAGCGGGCCCGTGAAGGCTCGACAAATCGCCTCGCGGAACGTTGCGGCACGTGGCCCGGCAGGTCCAGCGACTCCAGAGCGAAAACGCAGATTGCGGCAAACACGGCTCGAAGGCGAAATGTTGCCTAGTACGTCTTGCTGTAAGAGGGAAAACAGGGCTCTAATAGAACACGCACGGCCAGGCCTCTCAGCGTGAAATAGCTACTCACCCCAGATGGTTTTTGGGCACAGAAAAGGAACAGCTCGAAATATGCTAACACCAAATAGATCCGCCTTAGCGAAGGAAACCAAAGTCCTTAATTGCGTTCGGGGGGCTTCATCCACGAAAACGTGAGGGCATTCCTAAGTTCACGTCTCCAACTCGACCAAATAGCCCTAAATAAGCATCCCCGAACTAGTGAATAGCACTAAAGAACTGCTCGCTTCGAAAGCTGGCGAAGAAGACGCGTAGCGAGTCTCGGCCTGCTAATGGTTTTTCCAGATAAAAGCTATCGCCAGAAGACACGGCCGAACGCCAATGCGCAACGCGCGGGAAAATAGCGTTCAAATTCAAAATTATGGCAGGCGGCGCATTCTGCACGTAACAACTCCCCCCTTACCAGAACAGAAAAAATTTCGCAGAAATTTTTTTCTACACGAAGAAATCTACGCCAGACAGCTTGGTCAGACAAAAAAAAGAAGAAAAAAACCAGAAAGGGCATCACCCCGCTAATACGCTTACGAACACACACACTTGAAAACCCAAACCCACCCCACGATAAGGCAACTACTTGAGAAGGCGGTAGTGACCCCAAGAGGCGCCCGTGGCCAGATCAACTCCACGACAGGGATCGAGACGGCTCGTCGCTGCTGGGTGAAAATGCTGCGCCGGTGAGCAGTCCCGTAACGACCCATCGCGAGGAAGCTCCAACCCCAAGAACCCCTCAACATCACCCCGTATCCTCCCAAGTACCCCCCCTGACAACTTCCTACAAAACAAAACCCCGAGGCGGAAGCAAGACCTCCACAGTTGAGGTACTGTGAGACCGAAATGGGACAACACTAAGCAGCGAAGACGGTTAGGGTTCTTCTAGAAGGCAAAATCGGCACTAGCCGAAGTAACATTCGCAATAAAAAAAAAACCGATAGGGCCATACCCTAAAGAGGCCCACCCGAAAGTGGCCAAATAGTAAACCTCACCGGAGGGAAAACACGATGCCAAAATTCCTAAAGGTGACCTACCCGAAGATGCCTTGAAGACGGGAAAGCAAGTTGAATACGCTCCCCAAAATAGTGACCTACCCTACAAATGCCCAACCAACCACCCTAGCGGTATAAGAGGGGAAAAACAAGATGAAAGCGTTTCCTAATAGTGACCTACCCTACAAATGCCCAACCAACCACCCTAGACTCTATACGAAAGGGACACTAGTCCATAGCCGAGTCGTCATAAGGCTTCAAATCTTTGGCGTGCCAAGTACCCTTCATCACATTCCCATCCGGATCTTTAAGCTCATACACCCACCGAGAGAATTTCCGATTAATAATGAACGGGCCCACAAACTTCGCGGCGAGCTTGGCCGTGAATTGGCGTGCGGCATCCGACAACACGTAGTTCCTACGCAACACGGCTTGTCCAGGAACATACTCTAGGGGACGGCGGCGAAGATCGTAACGCGCTTTAGATTTCTCATACGCTTTACCTAGCCGACGTTTTACCTCTACATAAAGTTTATTGATGAGCGAGGCACGGGCATTCAAGTCTTTACTACGATCGAATTGGAGCTCAGGGTTCACGTTGTCCGGGGGAGGTTCGTGTTTAAGCGAGATCTCTCTACCAAAATTAATAAAGTACGGGGTCTTCCCCGTAACTTCATGAACCGAAGTGCGAATCGCGCAAGCGACATGAGAGAGATATCTGTCCCAATCTTGATGATGATCGGCGACATACGCGGTCAACATGGTCTTCAACACTCGATTTATACGTTCGGTGGGGTTGGCTTGAGGGTGGTAATTGGCCGTAAACGAAATCTTACACCCATATCGGTTCGCTAGGGACTGAAATTCGCGGCTACGAAATTGGACGCCATTATCACACACAATGCGCTTTGGAGCGCCAAACATCAGGAAAACATCTTCCTCAAAATGACGGGAGACCAAATTAGCAGACGAGGAGCGCAAGGGGAACGTGAGTGCGAATTTACTAAAGCAATCGGCCACAACCAGAATATACGCATATCCTCGCGATGATCGAGGCAACGGGCCCACAATGTCACCACAAATGACTTCCCAAGGCTTCGAGATAAGGGAATGACCTCCCATAAAACCAGCAGGGGCTCTTTGTTCGGGTTTAATGCGCTGACACGTTTCGCAACGGCGGACATACGCGGCTACGTCGTATCGTAGTCTCGGCCAATAGTACTTATGCGCGATACGATGGAAAGTTTTATTTACGCCAGTGTGACCAGCGGTGGGGTCGTCGTGATTCTGCCTAATAACTTCGCGGCGCCGGGGTTTAGGGACCACGAGCTTCCAATGGTCTTCCTCATCATCCGCTAGATCAGGGTAGTTAGACCGATCATACTTAAACAGCTGACCGTTATCAAGTCGCCACTGAGGGAATTTTCGAGGGTTAGTTCCAATCTGATGACACATACGCCTATACCACGGGTCGCGAATAGGTTCGGGTGGAACATTAACTGTATCAATAACCGGAACAGCACGAGATAGAGTATCCGGCACAACATGCTCTTTGCCTTTACGATGGACAATGTTGAAGTCATACTGCTGCAGACGGACAGCCCAACGCGCAATGCGACCAACCGGGTCCTTAATATCGTTAAGCCACTTCAGGCTATAATGGTCTGTCACCACGGTAAATTTTGTTCCCTCAACATACGGTCTAAGTTTCTCTATCGCGAAAAGGACAGCCAAACATTCACGCTCAGTCGTACTAAAGTTGCGTTCATTCTTAGTCAGCGAACGGCTAATGTAACAAATGACCTTTTCACCATCGGCCTGCTGTTGGGTAAGGACCGCGCCGATGCCATAACCCGAGGCATCAGTTTGTATTACAAAGGGCACGGAGAAATCCGGGCATGCCAAAATCGGGGCCGAAATCAAGTGTTCCTTGATTGTGCGGAAAGCATGTTCACAACGCTCATTCCATACGAACTTAGCGTTCTTCCGAAGAAGAGTCGTCAGCGGGCCTATAAGTGACGAGAAGTTTGGCACGAAGCGTCGGTACCATGACGCCATACCGATAACACGGGGTACCTCGGAAACCGAACCAGGAGTAGGAATACGCGTGATCGCCTCCACTTTTTCCGGGTCGACCAACAAACCCTTCGAATTCACCAAATAACCAAGATACTTAAGCTCGGGCTTACAAAAGTGGCATTTGTCCTTACTTAGGGTAAGGCCAGCAGACAACAAACGAGATACAACCTCCCGAAGAACTGACAGGTGCTTATCGAAGGTGGGCGTACAGATCACAATATCGTCAAGGTATGTAAACACATAGGGTTCTAAATCGGCGCCAACTACACGGTCGATTAACCGCTGCCAAGTGGCCGGGGCCGTATGCAAACCGAACGGTAGGCGACAAAACTGATACAACCCGCGATTGGGGACAGTAAACGCAGTTAAAGGCCTCGAGGAGGCTGCAACAGGAATTTGCCAATACGCCGATTTAATATCGAGAGTGGTGAGGTAGTGCGCATCACGAAGTTTATCCAGTGTACTCGAGACATACGGAATAGGATAAGCATCAGGCTGACTAACTTTATTGAGACGGCGAAAATCAACACAAAAACGATAGCTATCATCCTTTTTCCTGATCATAACAATAGGTGATGACCAAGCGGAAGTGGACGGTTCCACAATTCCCTCTTCCAACATCTTTTCCAACTCCAGATCCACCTGTTTCTGAAGAGCAGGGGAAATAGGATAGTATCGCTGTTTGATAGGGGGCGAAGTCGTCTTAATTTCATGCTCAACTAAATGCGTACAACCGAGTTTATCACCCATCTGCTCAAAAATGTTCTTAACGAATACGTCAAGTTGCTCGCGCTGAGACTGCGTCAAATGTTCGACGGCCTGGATAGCGTTCACGACAGGAACTAAGTCATCCTTAGAAAACGTCCATTCATTACTTCGAAGGTCCGGCACGATACCCATGCGACGCCAAAAATCAGTACCCAAAATTAAAGCATGTGGTATAGAAGGCACAACTATTACGTCCATAAAGCAAACTTTGTCGCGAAGAGTTATCGGGGCCGTGACAGTCCCTAAGCTTCGACATTCCATGCCATTAGCGATACGACACACGGGGGCTTGACTTGACTCAAGTCGACAATGGCCTTTTACCAATTCCCAACCTTCTCTACCTAGGATCGTGCGTGAAGCGCCAGAATCCAATAATCCAAGAAGCTTATTTCCAAAAATAGAGATCTGGAGATAGGGTCGCTCATCAGGGCCAGCATGACTCAAAATAAAATCTAGAACCGCTTTTGAACAGGAGGCCTCCATAACAGAACTAGTGACCTGAGGATTTTCGTTTCCCGAACACGAAGGGCACGTCCTAATCGTAACGTCGGGTTTCCCGCAGCGAAAACAATGACGTCTCCTCGGCGAGGGACAATCGATAGAACGATGATTAAGTTGATTGCAATTCCAACAACGCGGTGGAGAAGCACCGACAGGATTATTCAATTTTGCGAAAGAATCTCTAGAGGGAGCGCAATTATCATTGGGCGAAACGGCGATCGTATGAACCCTAGGATGGGCTCTAGGCCTTTGATACGCGAGGTCAGGCTCTAACATGCGACTAACGTTAGTTGGGGGTCCACGAAACCCTTGAGCACGTACGTGTGCATCTTCAATTGCCTTACAAGTCTGGATCAAATTTGCGATAGTATGGATAGTCTCCAGGGCCAAATGTGTTTGGAAATGCGGCAATAAGTTTCGTCGGATCAAGCTAAGCCGCGTATACGTCGAGGGCACCGAAGGTAAACGGCGGAATAAATTTTCCATGACAGCCACGAAGACAGTGACCGGCTCGTCAGCACCTTGAGTGCGATTCCGAATCTCATCCCATAACCCGGACTCATAATCGCAAGGGAGAAAGGCGGCACGCAATGCCCTAACTAAAGCATCCCAATCACATACTGTATCCCTAATCGAACGGTACCAAATTAATGCGTGATCAGTAAAGAATTCGACAGCTGACCGGAAGAGTTGCTCTTTCGAAACACCACGTGCGATACGTAATTCCTCTATTCTTTCCAGAAAACTAGACAACCCCGAATGGCCATCAAAACTAAGGTTCCATTTATTAATCGGTAAGTAATTGTTACAGCGAGACGCGGGTTCAAACGCTTGGGTGCTATTTAGGCCCAAAGGCGATTGGAATGAACGAGGGTTACTAATGCCAGGCAAACTAAATCGGACTTGCGAAGGGAACTCGACAGGAGCTCTAGATTGACTCTGAGGATGATCGTGCGCATCATCGAGACTTTGCTCATCGACCTGCGAAGAATTGTCATCAAAATTTAATAAGTTAGCCACGCGTGAAACCGAAGGTGCTATAGTTTCGCTAACCGACGCTAATTTCACTTCCAGATCATCCATAGCTGTTAAGCAGCGATTATACAACTCATTCCTCCTATCGCACAAAGATCCCGTAGGGTTCAAGCGTTCCAGACGATTCGACACATGCAACAACCTAGTCTGAAGGCGCTTATAATCGTTGCTATTACGAACAAGATGCCCCAGGGCCGAAATTTCCTCCACTAAAATTCCCAGTTTCCGGAAACAAATATCTAGTTCCTCCTCAATATTCAATTCAATTCCGGGAAAAGATGCGTTCCCAGATTTCTCTAGTCTAATCCGTGCACGCAAGAGCTTACGCTTATCCCCAGAATTACCGTCACAACAGACACCCCTAATTCGCAGTTCGTAATCTAACTCCTCTACAAGAAGCCGATCGATATCCATACTGAATGATTATGACAAGAAAACCCAGTAGAAAATTGACAGATAATAAATAATAAAAGCGCGCGACGCGAAGGCACACGAGGGACGCAACGTGCAAAACTTTGATAACTAATCACGATCAAAGAATGTCTTACTACTAAATTTAGAAAAACAAAACGCGGGCTACCAGCGTACAATCGCAAGAAGTTCTCCAGGCACTTATCAAATAATCCAGAAGCAAAAAAAAATTGAACGCGGTCCAATAGCAATAACCTCCGAACCAGAGCACAATTACATAAATTTGCAATATTTAAAATAATGGGTTAGGTTCATGCACAAATCTTAATAACTAATGGAATAAATATAGCTTAAAATACTGTTAGTACAACGCATGCAATATTATCACTAAATATTTAAATCGGCGCAAAACATCCTAACAATTCGAATGCAAAAGAAATGGTTCGCTAGCTACGGTTATCACATTAAATGGCAAAATTTGGAAACGCCAAAGCGCACTTAACAAAAACAGGCCTCACGTTCGGCGCCAAAGCCTTCTTGTTAGGCCTTTATGATGTAAGATTCTGGGCAATCTTTCCAAGCAGCATCAAACAATACAAAAGGTACACTTGGGTGCAATTTGCCGGCCGCCGGCTCAATCGGTAGTAGGGGGCGGGATTGATGTCGGTAGAGTTAATGAAGTAAACAAAATGCCCAGCGCCAACAATTTTTTGAAGGTACGACAATTGCACCCCGGTGAACTGTGGAGAAATTGTAAACCCGGTACCTAGCAGATAATACTCCCTGCAAGATGGCTCCGATAAAACAACCGGACCGTAGCTAACACAAATCATATGCAGATAATTTAAAATAGTTTAATTTCATGCAAAAAGAAGCTATAACATTTTTACATTGACAATCTTAATTCTAGCATGAAATGAAGGATGAGAGCCGCCTTAATTAAGTAACACATGCACTAAATGTACTTACAGTTTGGACAAACATATACGTTACAACAAGTTAAAAATGGGCCACTTCGTCAGCGGCTCGCTGCGACAGACGTAAAGCTCTGGATCTGGGCGTCGTTGCGTTAGTGGTTCGGCGTCGGCCAAGAACGTTTTGCGGTCGTCGGTGGCCTAGGGGGCCGGCAATAACAACGCCGCTCCCACAGGTCGAAAGGCCAAACCTCGGGACTAATTACGGTACCCTCTTGTGCCCTAATTGTGCGCCGGCGACAAGGAGAAGCGGGCCCGTGAAGGCTCGACAAATCGCCTCGCGGAACGTTGCGGCACGTGGCCCGGCAGGTCCAGCGACTCCAGAGCGAAAACGCAAATTGCGGCAAACACGGCTCGAAGGCGAAATGTTGCCTAGTACGTCTTGCTGTAAGAGGGAAAACAGGGCTCTAATAGAACACGCACGGCCAGGCCTCTCAGCGTGAAATAGCTACTCACCCCAGATGGTTTTTGGGCGCAGAAAAGGAACAGCTCGAAATATGCTAACACCAAATAGATCCGCCTTAGCGAAGGAAACCAAAGTCCTTAATTGCGTTCGGGGGGCTTCATCCACGAAAACGTGAGGGCATTCCTAAGTTCACGTCTCCAACTCGACCAAATAGCCCTAAATAAGCATCCCCGAACTAGTGAATAGCACTAAAGAACTGCTCGCTTCGAAAGCTGGCGAAGAAGACGCGTAGCGAGTCTCGGCCTGCTAATGGTTTTTCCAGATAAAAGCTATCGCCAGAAGACACGGCCGAACGCCAATGCGCAACGCGCGGGAAAATAGCGTTCAAATTCAAAATTATGGCAGGCGGCGCATTCTGCACGTAACATAGTATAATATCTACTATTATGCACGATCAATCAATAATATCCGTTTTTAGACCTCATTTTACATTGTATAGTTGATTGTGAACCCCTGGGCGTTAATCTCAATACTTTTATAAGCTATTCGTGTATACTACGATTACGGCAGTATAGTTTGACCATCCAAATCTCGTTTATTATTGTGAAGGTTATATGTCAATTTTGTTTATTTCTATGTTTTCTTCGTGGAAATGTATATTAAGCATCAAACAACCCTACGTTAATTATCAGGTACGTATTGGTTAACAAATACTAAAGTTACATCACAACCTCTTTCTAGTAAAATTTTGTAAGTACAAAAAAAATAAAATTAAGTAGAAACTAAGAGTAACTCTCTTGTTGATATCCTGTTCCTCATTTTCTAAAACTTCTTCCATATGAACGTCATCGTCGGTTTCCAGAATGGTTTGTAAAGCCTGCCACATTTTTAAATTAAACAACAAAATATTTAATTCTCAATAAAATTGAAAACGGAATACAGAAAATAATTAGGATTGTTTGGTGCATTATATACATTTAACCTTAAAAATAAAAATCTGGTGTGATACACGCACACAACTTCCTTTTATAGTAATCTTATAATTAGGCAAAAATTTGATTTTTAATTTTTAAACATTTGTCAACATTTTTCAAAAATTACACATTCTACAGAAACCGTACAAAATAGGACGCTAGTTGAAGAGACACATTTGCACTAAAATTTTATGCTGAATTAAAAAATGTAGTAATATACCGGGTGTTCTATTTAAAATAGGAGTTAATTTAAAAAAAGGCAAAACAAAAGAAACCCATTTTAGAGGTAGTAAACTGAAAAATCATCTATCTCACATCAATACACAGTAAAAATATAAAGTAAAAAAAAATCGTTAGAGCCGTTTTTTAAAAATCGAAGAAAACCTGAAAAATCAGAAGAGTAAACACCATACTTTCGGTTATGCGATTTTCTTCAAAAGGTTGCTGTCGCAACTAGATAGCAGCGACCGCGAAAGTACTCCATGACGGGGGCGGGGGGGGGGGGCAAACTTCTTTGGTTACCCCCTTCCTTCAATCTCCGGTCCCGGCTTCCTCCGGTCAATTTACTGCAGTTATAAGACGAAACAGAGATGACTAGGTCAATCAAATTATCAGTCAAATTATAAAAGTATTTTATTTATTACTTATATTGCAAAGATAATGCACAATCTCAAACGCTTCGCGTTATGAGGCGTGCCATTCCGCTTTTTTACAATAACATTAATTTTCTCGTCGATCACTTTATTCTTATAATAAAAATTATTTTGTACTTTTTAGTTCGGTTTACCATTAAAGCGTGTTTTTTAGTTTTTTAAACTATAATTTATTTTTCATTTTTTAGTTCGATCTGCTATAATAGTATATTGTGTATCAAGGCCGTAAAAGCACTTTTGGCCGAGGCACACAACATTTTTTAGGCGATCATCACAAAAGAATTCAAACATTTGGTCACAAATTTTTTTTTTCTGAATATTTTCTTGAAAAACAACTAAAAACAAAAGCATTTAGACAACTAAAAATAAAAGCATTTCCTGTCAAATTCAATATTAAGCTTCATCGCGTGTGTTTTGAGCCTTTTAAAATGGGCGATAGCGATAGTTCAGACACCCCCGGTGAAATTCTGGAAGCTGCAAGTGTTGCGACCCTGCCTATATAGGTAGGTAAAAAGTGTTCATGAAGTAGTTTCTGACAGATCAGTTTCATAAAAAAAGTAGAGTTTGACAGATGTGTACAAAAAAAGTAACATTTGACAGATATGTACAAAAAAGTAAAACTTTACGGGGGCAAAATAGGCCATAGAATCGGCAGTTTTGTAATGATCGCCTAAAAAAGATGTTTTTTAGTTTTTTAAACTATTATTTATTTCAAAATGTCTTTATTTGATTTTTTTCGGTTTTCGAGTTAATTGCTTTGTATTTACTTCTTATAAATGTAAAGAGACGGGGAGTCGGTAAATTTGGCATAAGTTTGTAGTTTTACATACGGCCGGTATAGTGATTTTTATTAAGGTGAAAATCGTTGATCCTGAAGATCCTGTTCAGGATAATGGAACAAACTTATCAAATTATTGTATTGTCATCGGTCCTAGTTAAGCGTGCAAAGTTTCAGTTTAATGTGAAGTTTTGAAGTGGGTGAAAATTGCGTTCAAAGATTCCGTTACAAACAAACATACAAACATACATACAGGTGGAACTATTAAATGCGTGTTTAAAAATATTCTTATACTCTGCTTTCTCCGACAATTTTTCTTAAATAGTACAAGCGCTTTTTCATTTAAGAAGAAACAAAACTCTGTAAAGGATAGCACAGAGAAACCTTCTTTACCAGGTAGTAAAATCCCCCCCCCCCCCCGTTTGATTTTAGGGGGGGGGGGCATTTGGCCCCCTCTGTCCCCCACTTCCGAGGTCCATGCTAGATAGTACACAAAACTTTTGGGTTCAGAGGTCTCTAAAACGTGAAGACCTGTTGACAACTCAATTTCGAGTTTTTGGGGCGAATCCAATACTTCATTTATTGTAAAAGGAATTAAAAAACGACATTTGGATGGTCTAACTATATATGCCTGTTAAGAATATTCCACTGAAATTATATTTTTCCAAATTAAATATTGTAAGAGTTGTTGTTTTAATGCAGTTTATATCACCTTATTACGCTGTTAACCTCCCCACTGCCTTACTATAAGAGAACTTCTATTTGATATTTCGTACAAAAACTCATTATGCTCTTTTTAAATTACTTAAGTTCTCTGATTAAAATAACCTACTCATGTACAGTGCTGTGCAGAATGAAGTTAACTATATTTTGCATTTCTAATTTTTCATAGCAAGGTCAAGATTTACATTTTTTTAAATCTAAATGATGAATGTATCTATATTATAATATGCCATACAGAATGTTACCAATTATGGAAACCTAATCATCCACAAATGACGCCATTGACAAGACGACAAGAGGCTGTATAATGACAAAAAGGCATTAATATTCGGCTTATTGCATTCGACTCCGGCATTCCGCGTCTACGAGCCGTATAGCACATCCCGAGTCCGCGTCAGTAATAAGTGCATTGGTTTCCAGAGCTCTGTCAAAATTCTGCATTTATATCAAGGTACATGTGAGTTGTTAAATTTTGTTAAAATAAATAAATAGTTGTTGTTATCTATAGAGTCTCACCATTTTTAAATACTCTGGATGTTACATCTACACCCGTGGTAGCAATAGCAACTAAAATACTTTGCGTAGACTACAATTTCGAACACGCCCATTTCACTACATAGATTCATCGTTTCATACCTAATATTACTTAAATAATTCTATAGAAGTTTGGTTTACGTAGTGTATTTAGTATAGCGTTTTTTACTCAACAAGTAGATTGATAACTAATCTACTGGTCGTTATACAAAAATAAAAGCAAAATATGAAAGTATGACATCTTTAAAAAACTCACATGCGAATTTGCTCATATACATATACTTTTTCTTATAACTTTTTTAATTTGTCAATATTAAAGTTATATTTTGGCTTAGACCGTCTTATCTTTCTAGATAAATAACCGTAATTGTTTGACTTTGCATGCCTTACACATTGTGAACCTAATCAAGGATTTTTGTAATAGTACATACTATTATATTCATCGGTAGCCCGTGCCTTTACATGACCCATGATTTGGTCCGTGGCATTGAACTACATTGTAAACAAGGATACTTAAGTTTTTTTTATTTTTACACATCCCTGTAGATCAACGCTTCGCAAGTCGAAGTTGCTTTCGGACCTAGGTGTGAAGGTACAGTATGATCGAAAACTTTTATTCTCTAGAGGGATGTGGAATTATTTTGTCAAAAAATTGTGTTGGCAGTCGTGGTAATAAAAGTCACATTGGCATTTTATATCTCTCAGTTTAAGGTTATAAGAAGAACGTCATTTTAAGAAATACAAACATTTTTGTTGAATACATAAAAATGTTAGTAACAAAAACAACTACAGCTGTTCAAAATGATTCCCTGCATTTTCCATACACACCACCACCCTGTGTTCAGTATTATACATCCTGTAAAAGGTAAGTGACTCTGTCAAAATTGTATAGATTATATTATTATTAAGTACCTTCACTCATCACTGCCAATTTTTTTTTAATCTACAGTCCTCTAGAGGTTAAAAGTTTTAGATCATATGGTATTTAAAGCCGTGCCAGCAGTGCCGAACGACGTAACACTAATTGGTCGAGTTCAGTACACTTAGTGTCGGAGGCGCGTGACCGAATGAAGAGTTGCGGTTGTGAAGCTTAGATCATGAATGACAGGAACCCAGGTTTTACTAAGTCGAAAACCATCTTCGCTATTTAGATTATTTAGTTGTTTTTCTATTTCTATAACTTCATGACGCAGTCTAAGTTGAAATTATATTTAATATTGACAGTTGGAGTAACCGGGAAAGCCTCCAGCAATAATACGTTTCATAATGTCTTAATTAATATTGTTGCATTCTGTATATGTATTTACGTTTGAGTGATTTTTAGCCATCTTGTATTGTTTATTGAGTCTACCAACAACGTTTTCAATTTACTATGATCAAGTTTATTTTATCATATGGTCCCCATATTCAAGTTTTATGGATCTAAACGGATTTTCACGTGTATTTTCATCATGTGTAATACTTATAAGTTATAATCTATAACTTTGCTTCACGATTAATCCAAATAACAAGCAAGAAATGTAAAATACGTAGCAACACGATTTACTTTTTATAGATACCATACCAAAACCACTTATTATCAACCAGCAAGCTTTTATTATTATTATTAAGATTTGTTGTAGTTATTTCAACCAGAATAGTATACCATAGTAGTACCTAGTTAATGCCTATCATATTATTATGTTAAAGTAATTTTATTACAAGGAATAAGTGCTCTTAACATCATAAACAATGAATAGCCTCTAGAAACAGTAGAATTTTTTATAATAGTACAACACCAATAAAAAAAAAGTAGTACCTAATGAGGTTAATAGCAAATAAATTAAAATTTAGAATAAAATAAATGAAATGATAGCAGCTATAGATTATGTTCAAATTTGCGGCTATTTTCTTTACTGCATACGTTTACTGTCCTTCGAATATTATTTATTGCTAGCTAAATGATCCTATTCTGAATTGAAGAAATGCCAAACACACAATAAAGTATACATAGGTATAACTAGTGACAAATAATTTATTCCTAAGCTAAGAGAACAACCCCCGTGATCGGCAGTCTCTTATTCTCTATACAATGGACTAAACAAGGATTTTTGTTATATTCATTTCCTATTTCCAAAGTCGAAAACAAAGAATGGTTGAAAAAATTTGAAAGCAAATCTTGAATTCGTATTACTTACGTCTTACGACGTTTGTGAAACTGGTTTCGTACATGATCAATGTCTATGTCAAACATAAGAGATTCACATTTTTAGACGAAGCATTTCAAAATCTCACGAAGAAAAGTTACATGAAACCTAGCGGACCAGTAGTGTGAATTAACATAACGTATATCAAAGAAATTCGTACAGCTTTTTATTGCTATGTTATGCTAGCTGATAAATTTATTTAAATTATCGTATTACTATTTTGCCCTTTATTTTTAACTTTCAATTCAAATCCGTATTTTACAATATTTTTAATGAAACTCTCTCAGGTGGTTCGCAATATCTAGTAACCCAATGATTGATTTGTCAAATTCTCTTTGTTTAATTGCAAGTTGATTGACTTTCAAAAAAATTGACAACTAACGTCAAATTAATCAAAATTCAGAACGAATATCAAGGTTTCTACAATAAGATCTAATATGTAATTCTTTCACCAATCTATTTTGTAAGTATGAAATTCAATTATACTTTTTTATACCTTCTTACTGGTTATAGCTTTTTAAATGTTTCATTTAACCTTTTAAAACACAAACCTGATTTAACACTTTGCTTGTTAATACTGCCAAAATCCTAAGCTGGATCCTCACTCCGACTGCACTCAAACACCTGCTGAGTCCTTATCCAGACTGCATCACCTACGATGAATGTAAACTCCCAGCCTCACCTTATTGCCATCCACTTCAAAACTTCCACATCCTATACTGGATTCCTGTCGTTGTCCCCTGCTGCTGTTAACTTCAAGTCTCCTAGCTCCTGTACTGGATTACTGCGGCTCCGATCCCTCTCTGGTAAGTGTCAGCATAAATCTTGTTCCAAATATGAATTTGTCTCTTTTTTTAGATGGTCCTACGTCTTCAATGATACCCACAGGTTTCCCAAAAACAATTCGCTGCACGTACTAACCTCTTGTTTGTGTCTTGTATTCCATTTCCAATGTAGTATCAATAAATCCAATTCTCTTCATATAATGTAATCTTCTGTATTGATTATTTATAATTCACTGCATTGGTTCAATCTCTTCACCGATTGTATTCCTTTATAAGTTCCAATTTATAATATTATACCTCCACCAAGTATATTTGTTTACAGCCTTTTTAAATGGTATTTGATCAAATAATTACATAAAGTAAGGCATAAATTCTGGTTTTTTATTTTCCAAATTCGTTATATTCAAAATTACATGTCTGTTTTTTATGAGTTGTTTCAGTAACTAATTAAACAAATTACAAATTATTACTATTAGACACGATTCTTGTTGCCTCCTATCTACACTTTTTTATATAATCAAAACAGATATTTTATTTTAATTATCATAACAGATACATTTTAGTAGTAACCTTGGTATTTATTCCTATTCAGAATTTTCTTATTACAGATTAAGTTTGAGTAATCAATCATTATGCTATTATTTGACTAACCAATAATAAGAAAGTTAATTTCATTATACTTTAACATGTATTTAGATCCATTAATTTGCTTATATCTGACTTCCAAATTTATTTGACTAAACTGTTTCTTTAGTATTCATATTTAAATTATCAAAGAATATAGTGTATCATAACATAATTCCTCAATTAAGAAAAACATTTTTAATAAACTCGTTTTATTTCAAATGTATTTTCTTAATTCGTTATTTAATTAATAAATTTTGTAGAACCCAACCAAATATCCTATTATCTAAATTAATAACAATCAACACCTATTTACATCTATCTATTTTAAAATTACTATAGAAACGAAATAATTAACTTTACCAACCAACAACATTTAATGCAATATTTACAGATTTTCATGTTTTCTAAGTTTTCGATATATATGGGTAAATCATTGTAATATGAAATCTTCCTCTAATTCGTCCATCTGTATCATTTATTAAATTTCATTTCTAACTTGTCCTCTTAATGTAAATGGAATAGGGTAAGATTTACTATTAAAACTTTTTGATTCATCAACCTGCAATTTATGAATATATTTTTGTGCTTGTCCTACCTTTTCATTAATAACCTCCTTATTTCTATAAATTATTTCTAATATTAGGCCTTCAAATTGTTTATTCTTTTCAGCTATTTTCAAATCATTCAGCAAAACCCCCTTATAATTATTATCACTCTGTATATCACATATTACATTATTATTAATTATTATACCTTCCTTATACTTCATTGTATCTCCAATTCTATCTAATTGAACACACTTATTTTCTCGGCTGACACTATTGGTACAGTTCCAAGATTTTTTTTACCCCTTTTAAATGAATACACTTTTGTGTTCCATCAATATGAATCCCTAATTGCTGAATTACATCAATTCCTAACACCATATCGACAGTGAGACCTTTTATTATAAACAATCTAACAAAATCTTCCCATTGATTTATACTTATCTTTACATTTAACACTCGGTTTGTGGTTGATATCTTTCTTTTGGTTGCTGATAGCAAATCTATTTTATTTACTTTAATTATATTCTTGTACAGGACATCTAAATTATTTAAAATTACTTCCTCATTTATTAAAGATGTTATCATATTTCATAATAGAATACTGTCTTCTTTTTAGTAGTGTAATGGCATCATCTATCTTTTAATATTTAATATTCATAACTATTTAAATGCTAAAATACGTGTGGTTCTTCATAAAAAAAATTTTTAAATTACTATTTACATATTTACAAGTTCCGAGTTTCCTTTTGTTATCTTAATACTCTTTTAAAAGTATTTTCAGTAGTCTTTTGAACATCCTTGTCTTCTTTAGCTGCTTGTTTTAATTTTCTTAATTCATCTTCTAACCTTGGTACTTCATTTTGTCTCATCTTTTCTTTTAACTTCTTTGCTTCCTCCTTTAATCGTCGTTTAACTGTTTCCTTCTTTATTTTCTTCTTATTTTTATTGACATTAACTATATAACCTCCTGTAATTCTTCTTATTTTATAAAATCTATTACATCTTCTTAAATATTTGTTATTTTTGTTCCTCATAATATTACTCAATATACCTCTTGTTATTACATTTAATTCTTCATTATCGACTACTTCATTCTGTTTTATCTTAGCATTATTTTCCATAGAATCGGCTTCCTCACCTAACATATTCTTTATCTGCATTGACTTCTTTAAATCTCTCTTTTCAATAGAATCATTTTCATTATCTTCACAACTGTTTAACATTTGATTTATTTCATTATTTCCAAATAATAATTCTTGTTTTTCATCCAAAATTCTGTTTTCATAAGTGTTGTATCGAAATCTAACTTCTAATTTTTCTTTATCCTGTACTGACTTAGTTTCCATAATCTTTGTTAAATTTTCTTCTATCTCTTTGCGTTCCTCCTGTCTTTCTTTTCTCACCTCATTCTTGAGTTCATCCTTATAACTTCCTAATGTTTCACTCATCTTATTAATTTGTGCTTGCAATTCTTGCTTATTCTCGATTTGCACCTTATTAAATTCTTCTCTTAATCCCAATATCGATTCTTCCATCCTATTTGCCTGTTCTTTTTGCTCCTCAATTGCCTGTTGCAAATCCTTTTTCAACTCTGCTGTATCCTTCTTGCTTATCTCAGCATTTTTCTGTATTGACTGTAGTAATTCTTTCTTCGACCTGTTTTCCCTTTCCTCAGCTTCCCTATTACTTTGCTGCATCATTCTTTCCATTGACTGTAATGATTGCATTTGCATTTGCTGCATCATTTCCATTATTTGTTTCATCCTGTCATCTTTTTCTGTATGTTCTTCCTGTAACCTTACCTGGTCTCCTTGTACTTCCATTTCTAGCTGTCCTTCTTCACCTTCTACTCCTGCGCTACTCGCCACTACTTCCATCTGTTCTGGTCCTTCTTCTTTCTCTTCTTCCACCTTCTTGCCTTTCCTTGTAACCCTTTTATCTGCCATCTTTCAGTTAAATTGTTTAAATGTACCTATTTTTTATTATAACCCTTTATAATGAATCGTATATCTTTATATTTGATTTACCAATTGAATCCGTTATCCAATACTTTAGTTACTCAAATTAAATGTCCTATTCTGTTACTCTATTTTTTTTCTCAAAAGAACTTAGTTATGATACCCTTTTACCTTTTTTACAATTCTGTTCTTTTATTCGTGATTGTTAATTACAAATTAACCATAAACCTGGTTTATCAGCTATATTCAAATAAACGGGTTTGATTGTATTTTCTAATCTTACGTTTGACTTTTCAATTACCTGACATTGACAAGCTACATCAATTTGCTATGCCCTCTCGTTGCGGCGCCATAAAATTTGCTATGTTATGCTAGCTGATAAATTTATTTAAATTATCGTATTACTATTTTGCCCTTTATTTTTAACTTTCAATTCAAATCCGTATTTTACAATATTTTTAATGAAACTCTCTCAGGTGGTTCGCAATATCTAGTAACCCAATGATTGATTTGTCAAATTCTCTTTGTTTAATTGCAAGTTGATTGACTTTCAAAAAAATTGACAACTAACGTCAAATTAATCAAAATTCAGAACGAATATCAAGGTTTCTACAATAAGATCTAATATGTAATTCTTTCACCAATCTATTTTGTAAGTATGAAATTCAATTATACTTTTTTATACCTTCTTACTGGTTATAGCTTTTTAAATGTTTCATTTAACCTTTTAAAACACAAACCTGATTTAACACTTTGCTTGTTAATACTGCCAAAATCCTTCTAAGCTGGATCCTCACTCCGACTGCACTCAAACACCTGCTGAGTCCTTATCCAGACTGCATCACCTACGATGAATGTAAACTCCCAGCCTCACCTTATTGCCATCCACTTCAAAACTTCCACATCCTATACTGGATTCCTGTCGTTGTCCCCTGCTGCTGTTAACTTCAAGTCTCCTAGCTCCTGTACTGGATTACTGCGGCTCCGATCCCTCTCTGGTAAGTGTCAGCATAAATCTTGTTCCAAATATGAATTTGTCTCTTTTTTTAGATGGTCCTACGTCTTCAATGATACCCACAGGTTTCCCAAAAACAATTCGCTGCACGTACTAACCTCTTGTTTGTGTCTTGTATTCCATTTCCAATGTAGTATCAATAAATCCAATTCTCTTCATATAATGTAATCTTCTGTATTGATTATTTATAATTCACTGCATTGGTTCAATCTCTTCACCGATTGTATTCCTTTATAAGTTCCAATTTATAATATTATACCTCCACCAAGTATATTTGTTTACAGCCTTTTTAAATGGTATTTGATCAAATAATTACATAAAGTAAGGCATAAATTCTGGTTTTTTATTTTCCAAATTCGTTATATTCAAAATTACATGTCTGTTTTTTATGAGTTGTTTCAGTAACTAATTAAACAAATTACAAATTATTACTATTAGACACGATTCTTGTTGCCTCCTATCTACACTTTTTTATATAATCAAAACAGATATTTTATTTTAATTATCATAACAGATACATTTTAGTAGTAACCTTGGTATTTATTCCTATTCAGAATTTTCTTATTACAGATTAAGTTTGAGTAATCAATCATTATGCTATTATTTGACTAACCAATAATAAGAAAGTTAATTTCATTATACTTTAACATGTATTTAGATCCATTAATTTGCTTATATCTGACTTCCAAATTTATTTGACTAAACTGTTTCTTTAGTATTCATATTTAAATTATCAAAGAATATAGTGTATCATAACATTATATTATTTCATGTAGTGCTAACTAAAGATGGAACCTGATGCATAAAAGTGCTAAAACAGAGACACCAGGAACAAGCAAAAATGAAATTGGGAAACCACAATGTGCTTTTAATTATCATTGAACTAAATGAATCTGTTTCATATTTTCAAAATCAAAAAGGGCCGTTACAATGGGAACAAAAAATAATGATCATGATTTTAAAAATGTAAAACACTGTGGATCTAAGCAGACTTCGATATTTTACGTCAAAACCAGTCTCAAGTAAGTTGTTACAGATTTTAAAAATTCCCACTGATGAAGGAGTTACGTTTAATCGAAAAATTTGAATTTTTTTTGTCTTCTTAGGATAAATACAAAACTAGGTTAGTTAAACTGCAGAGTTTTAAAATAATTACTTAGCATCTAATTCTACAACTTTGTGATTTAATTGACCTTGTATCTCCTATAGCTAGTGTTTCTGCAATCGCAATGGTTAGTTTCGAAAGCGAATTACCCTGTATATTGAAGTGTTTCTTCCTGTCCTAATTCATTTTTCTATCGCAAACTGAGAGGCTATCAGTATAAAGATACATACATAAATTAGTACTATGAGTTTAACATTGGTTAATAATGTAGATGCAGGAAGCTTGTATTTTGGATAAATAGCGTTACAAATGTCATCTGAATAGGAAAAAAAATATCTTAATAACATACTAACCAGGAAATTCGAAGAGAAAAACAACTACAAAACTGATGGAAAGCGGCAATAAATAAGAAAGATGGATAGACACAATCAGAAGATTGAAAATTTAAAAGAGATAAATTATGACAGCTTTACTGGCGAGGGAGAACGGCAATTCTTTTGAAGTTCTGTCAATTATGAAACCATGTTGATATTCTTTCTTTGTCAGTCTGGAGATGAGCTCTCTATGTTTTAAATAGATTGATACTAATGAACTGAATTATCATTATAAAAGCGATCAGAGTTGTTATTCTTTCGAAAATAAATTTCTACTTGTTGAGTTTGTCACACTTATTGCTGAAAGAGCAATACATTTGGTATACTTAATCTTGACTTTTGCTTCCCTCGACGTTTCATTAGCCTTGAATTGCGAAAGACAGGTAGACAATAACTATAATTTTATGCAGTTTTGTGTAGGTATGTAGAGTATACAGTAAGAATAATGTAAGACTATACATGGCTGAATTATGCAAAATTAGACAGAGGGAATTTACTTAATGTTACCATGGTGTTTGTAAACAAAATAACAACACAGTGATTACAGAAACTAATTGAAACTGGATTACTTCATTGTAATTTCAAAACCGACAATTGTTACTAGCATGGGTAAATTAATTAATGCTAAAATAAAGTTGCCAATGTATATAGTCTTACATTATTCACACGGTATATTAGATACTTGATTTTTTCTGTTTTTGCATATTTTACTTGTCAGATTTGTAACCTTTTATACTAGTTTATAACAGCTTTGAATGGATCAAAATGTTTTCTCTTTTTCGGATGATTCTAATACCAGATTGCCAATACTCCGAGCTCTGCTTTATATTCAAAACAATTTCATGTTACTCGAGTCTATCCTAGTATTTTATGGTGATAAATGAAATGTTTTCAGTATTATTTCATTTTGAGTTATCTTTCCCTGATTTTACTTACACGTAACTAACTTATTAGAGGTATGAAAACAGGGAAATTAAAAGAAATATTATGTTTATCTATTAAATCTAGTAATTAAGTTCTCTGATTTGAAACTCTTTAAGCGCTTCACCTGAATTTGTATTTTCATTACATATCTCGATTTTTTAACAAATCGATCATCGATCATTCGATCATCTGGACAGTGGTGGCTTGACCACCGAACTTAAAATGCATTTTCCATCTCCTCATAGACTAATGCAGATCCGATATCTCGAGATTTCAATATTTGCCATATAGACTGGCAAAAGTTAGCAAAGTGAAAATCATTACCAAACTTTACAGGCTAGTAAAATATGATGAACTGAATCGAATTCTCTCTTTCACTTTTACTGTTTCTAGGTGTACTCCACAGTGCACACAATTTTTAGTATTGGGCGTGGTGTTAGGATTATATGGTGTGCTACGTAGAGGTTCAATTTTGGTCAGTCCCGCGCATGACGTCAGCTTGGGAGCAAGCCGTAAGATCCGCCGTAATTACTAACTACCTGGGATGATGAAAAACGTCGTGTGCGAACGGATTATTAAACAAAAATAGTTAGGTAATAAATAAAATGGTTGCTGGAAAACATAAGCCTCCTTTACCATTTCAAAAGGGTATTATTTTAAGCAACCGCTCCTTAACGCATTTATCATTTTACCTAACATCGATTATTTAATAACATACAAACTCAATCAGAATGTAGCGGAAAAATTTTTCCCTACATTCGAGGTGCTACCAATGATCACCCAGATCCACTTCAAATCAAGTACAGAATTCGGTAGTATGTACGGAAACGACATTCATTGTCTATACATATTTACAATGAACAAAAATACCGAAGACGATACCCAATCTTGTTTAACCGCAAAGTTTTTTGCAAATACCATTGAATCTTCAGAATTAGAAAACAAGGATGTGGATGATAATTTAAATATTCATAAAAATAGTACCCTGCTAGAAGGTTATACCTTCGTTGAACCAGAGTATGAATCCGAAGTTGTTTCCTCAATCTGAAATATCTACTTTCCATGAAACTCCATTTGAAAATACTGAAAAGGGGTTGTCAATCACCATCATTACTTAAATATGTTCCCGTATGAAATAATCCTTTGTATGGCGCGAACTAGAATATACCGGGTGACAATGAGACTAGGGCCATGCTTATATCTTCTTTAGTTATGAATAGATTTGGATAAAATTTTATACCAAGATACTAGACATAATTTCTGATTGGTCGATAGATATAGTCAAAATGGCTGACTTCCGGTTTTACCGGAAATGATAATAACTTTGATTTTTTAAATGGAACACCCTGTATATTTTAAGTTTTTCTGAATCTACGAGTCAAATTACATATAATAGTCTTGTCAAATTTCAATTTTTTTAAACAAAAAAATGATTTTTTTAATTTTTATTTTTTACCATAGGAGGCCTTGACTTGGAAAAGTTTATTCTAATTGACTCTAGCAACTCTTAATAATAGCTATTTTACCAATAAGGTCAATAACAAACCTTTAATAAATGAATATAGTTTGCTAAACCCGTTTTTTAAGAAAAAGTCACTTTTTTTAAATGGCACCTACTAAGGGCCATCTTGCCATTAGATAGAAAATGCAATTATCAATCTAACGATATGCATTATGCACTACTTTATCTTTATCTGAAACTGAAAATTAATTAATCAATTATTTTTTAAAATATTTTTATGTAATAACTAATAATACCTAAACAAATTTGGCAACACTGTTGTATGTAATTTGAGTCGTAGATTCAGAAAAACACAAAAGATACAGGGTATTCCATTTAAAAAATCAAAGTTGGTATTATTTCCGGTAAAACCGGAAGTCAGCCATTTTGACTATATCTATCCGCCAATCAGAAATTATGTATAGTATCTTGGTATAAAATTTTATTCAAATACATTCATAAATAAAGAAGATATAAGCATGGCCCTAGTCCCATTGTCACCCGGTATATTAGACTTCGTACGGACTGCAAATGCTTGTTTCTTCTTCTAAATCTTAAATGAATTATTGAGTCCCCCCCCTCAGTCAATACGCTAAACTAACAACGGCTGCAAAACAATATTGTAGGTCAAAATTAAACAATATTCTTCAGAAAAAGTTCTTCTTAACTTTTTTTTTCTTCACGTACCCCCAGAAAATGTGTATTTAATTGTCGTTACCCTTGTATAGATTGATAAAACTATAGTCTTAGTATAATAATTAGATAAAATCAAAAATATATGTACTTATTAGATGTTGTATTCATAAATTATAGCAGGATACCCGTTTCCACCGCAAAGGGATGGCATTTCAGAAATTCTCCTATTTTATTCTAAGAAATTCGTGAAAACACAGTTTACCCCTTTTCACCCCTTAGGGGTAAAAATTCTTTCAACTCGTTTTATCCTAAATTGAACCCAGACGTAAAAAATTAATCATTTTAACCCCCTACCGCTTTTCAGTTTTCCCTTTTTACCGCTTTAAGGGTGAAATTTAAAAAAAAATCCTAAAACCCCTTTCTAAAGATTTGAAAAAACACATCTATATACCAGAAAAGAATGCTCCAACTCAACAAACAGAGGAGATACAAGGGAATCTATAATTCACCCCGAATGCAAATTCGCACCTTTAGGGTTGATTAGGGCAAAATCCTCAAATATGTTTTTAGACATTTGCCTAGGGTACCTATGCAAGCAAACACCAAGTCGATATCTTATCGGGTCTAAGATATTGAGGAATCCGTAAAAACGCAGTTTAGTCCTTTTCAACCCCTTGGGGTAAATTTTTCAAAATCTCTTAAACCACTTTTTAAATATTTTAAAATTACATTTATATGCCTAAAAAGAATGTTCTAACTCAATAAATATAGGATATACGAAGGGTTCTTTAATTCATCCCGAATCCATATTTTCACCTTTAGGGGTTGATTAGGACAAAATTCTGAATACGTTTCTAGGCATTTGCATTGAAAATATTTTCAAGTAATCGGCAAGTCGATATCTCATCAGGTGTAAGAGCTATTGAGGAATTTGTGAAAACAGATTTTATCCCTTTTCACCCCCCTAGGGGTCGAATTTCAAAAAATCCCTTCTTAGCACTACCTTACGTAACAAGTTGAACCTTCCACCCAAATTTTATGTTTGTAGTAGCAGCGGTTACGGCTCTGCGTTGATTAGTCAGGGTTGTGACTTTCCTTTATATATGTATATAGATTAAGGTATCTAAACAAAAAGATAAGTTTTTCTAACTAAACGAAAATTGCAGAAGAAATTGTCTAAGCTTACGAATGTAGAAAAATAGGTTGACAATAGAAATAAAAGAAACTTGCTTATTGCGTTGGTATTTGTTGCACAACTAAATGTGCAAAATAAATATACTTGCATTATTTTTCGTATTTTAATTTGCGAATGTTACTACTTCTAACTATAAGTCTTGTTGTATTTACCATGTCAACAATTATAAAGTTTGAGATATAATTTTCTCATTACGTATTTTATTAGCAAAACATGGTAGATAGCTGTGCTAATAAATTTAATAAGGCAGTTTTATTAACCATAAAAATATTCCCAACTTTCGTATTTGCATTTATTCTCTAACTTTAATAATAAGAGTTACAGGGATTAATTACGAGAATTTTACAAATGTAGTATGGTAAATTTGCTCCCAAGCTGACGTCACAGTGTGCGACAAGGATAGCAATACATATGTGCGCCAGCACACCATGTAATTCTAACACCACGGTATTGGGTGCATTCCAAAGAAGAAAGTCTAAGCTCGGAGCTCAAATTACCCACTAATTTATATCAGAAAAGATAGTTAAGAGCCCTAGAAGCGTTGTAGGGAAAACTTGCAAATATTAATTCACCCTGCCAACGTCGGCGATACAACGCAGATCAATCCCATCGAGCCTGTTAGGTTATTTGCAGTCGTTGTGATTGTTGTAATACTCTATACATCAACAATAAATTAAAAAGGGTATTATGGGTGGTATTTAACAGTCTACCAAATTTACCCAACCTTTTCGTACAAAAAAATACTTTCGTTTCCCAAAAATACTAAATGCTCACCAAAATTAAGAAAATACATAATCTTAGAGCGACAACCAAAAATTGACATCATGCTAGTCTCTTATATTATTTTTTCCCAAAAATAACTTTCGTTGGCTAAAAATGCTAAATGGTCACCAAATTTTATTCCGCATTTAATTCTAACATGAGATACCCAGATATTTAATTTTCGTCAGCGTCTTATATTATGTAGCATTTAAAAAACACTATTTCTTTGGCAAAAATACACAATGTTTACTATATTTTATACCACATTCAATTTCAAAAGTATACCCAGATTTATATTTCTTGCTGGCCTAAGTATCACTTATAAGAAAAATCTATCGTGTTTTATTAGGTCTTGTTTATTAATGGGGACATAGAAATAAGTCTGAAGAATTCTTAGAAATAAATCAATATCTTTATATATATAGGTATAATGCTTCTGTACGTCTGTATGTAACTGAACTCCTCCTAACCGGCTGGACCGATTTTGATGAATTTTTTTGTGTTTAAGTGGGTCCCTGGATGGTTTAGATTTACAATTGGACCCGGTAAGTGGCGCTGCAATCGGGTTCTAGGCAATTTAAAAAAAAATTGACGAAATTTCTTTTTTAATTTTTTAAAGATTTCTCGCATATCAAAACATATAACCCCAAAATTTCACCACCCCCAATATTTTTTAAAATAAAAAAAATCGAAAATTCGAATATCGAAAAAACGTTTGCTGAACTCGCTAATAGCAAGCAGCGGGCAGAACAACGTCTGTCGGGTCCCCCAAAATTTCACGCCCGCCTCCCACCACCCCCCAATATTTTTTAAAATGAAAAAAATCGAAAATTCGAATATCGAAAAAACGTTTTCTGAACCCACTGATAGCAGGCAGCGGGCAGAACAACGTCTGTCGGGTCCGCTAGTATATATATAAAAATCTAACACAAATTTCACAAAACAAAATTGAAAATTAAACTTATTAAGTTTTTTCATACGGCAATACACTGGTTACACTCACTGTAAAAGCTACCAAACACAGTGTGCGGCTGCAAGCGGAAGCCTGCAAGAAGTTTGTCTGGATCTGGAAGCGACAAGGAGAGATGCTCGAGCTTATTTCATTTTTGGAGTAACAAAATAATTATTTGACGCACAAGTAGTTTTTTCGAGAAAGACTAAATATAAATGGATAGCGCGAATATTTATTATGTGCAGCACGGACGCGTAACTTGAGCGTTCTAAATTTGGTGAACATTTAGTAAAATTGATAGACATATGGAATTTAAAATGTAAGCAATGGTAAAACAATACGCAACATAGCTATTTTAGTGGTGCTGTTCTCATTTTCTGAAGTATAATAATTTGGGTTCCATTAAGATTTTTTGATGTTCATTAAATTTTTTGGTGGACAGCGCTAGGGATGTATGGTTTAATTTGGTGTACATTATATTTGATCCTAATTAAAAATAAGTATCTATGCGTTAACGTCAAATCAATGTTGACCACAGTTTGGAAGTCACCCAATTCTAAAAATTGAGTGCACTTTGGAGACACATCATTCATTTTTCCTTTAAACGTATAATTCGGCAAAAAATAGGCATTTCCACTGTATGCGTGTTTGTTGTATATAATCTCAAGATGTGCGACAATTTATCAGTAAATTATGAGTATAATACAATGGTAACCGTAATTGTTTTGCGAAAACCCCAACGTGCAACGTCCCCTATTTCGGAATTGTACACAGGACCTTCCGAATATGCTTCCTGGACGCGTTTCTTCATCTGAACTCGATAAAGTCAACGTACTTGCGAAAATTGTCAGGAACACGATACGTACGCGTTACCGCGGGGGTCAGCGCTGATTGAGGCTACAGTCTAGGAATTGTCGAAAACGCGAGAACCGCTTCTGGCACCAATGTGTCCGTAAAAGCAAGCAGCGCTTATGGTACAGCTTATATTCATGAAATAAAAATGAATCGTGCTTTATTTAAGTTTTAAAATGAGAATAATGATGAAAAATAAGTACAAAGAAATGCTTCTTTTAGAAAAAAAATCTGGAATGTGGTTTGTTATGGCAAAGTCATAGCTCCTTGCATCCTTACAACGAGCCGCCACTGATTTCGGATATCTGAGTTCCTAGCAAAATAGACCGCCGTTATAAATAATATACTCTTTCGAAAGGTTTTAAACACTAGAAGTATTCATTCACTGAAACAGCGCTATGCACTCATGATCTAACATTTCTAATGAATTTGCTTTTACCTGAACAATACAAATTCCGTAGCAGCTAGCGAATACAAAAAAAAAACACAAAAGAACAATTAATTTGGAGGAAACGCACGAACATTATCTTCTATTGTTCATCACATATTTCAAGTCGAAATAACCTCGCTGAAACTTAATTATAGAAGCAGAGTCGCCTCTCGACTGCAGTTGAAAGATCCAATCCGGAGGAAGCTGCCACGAGTGTCACTGGAAGAAATAACCGACATCCTGAAACAGTAGCGGAAAATGTCGCCATTTCGATTCTAACTCATGTAAATATATTCAGCTATCTGGTTAAAGTAGGCAAAGGCAGCACATCAACAGGATAAGATTTCAGAACCACCATAATACAATGTATGTTTCGGTCTGATGCAAACTGCGTAAAAACGGAAACGGACAATTTTGCATTTAATAGATTACCTTGCAACTGCCTCCGGCGGCTTGAGAACGCTTCTTTGGCGAATTTCAGAATTCCTAATTCTTTAAACAGGAGCCAGAAGATGTAGCACCAATTAAAAAGACATTTTCAAAGCTTCAGCGTTACTTAACATCGGCCAATTAAGGCCCTAATTAAATATGGTAATGATGGTGTTAATTTCATGTAGGCTACTTCACTTGCCAATGTGCGCTTACAATGGAAGCCAATTTAAGCAATACAGAAAAATGTTCAAAAGGGACCTATTTCCGCGCTTGGCTAGCTATGCCCGAGCTTATTAACTTTCAAAGCACAAATAGTAATCTCATTGGGCATTCCGTGATGCACACATTAAAGCAGTTGACAACTTGTACGACGATTGTTTAAAATCGTTCGAGTATTTCTTCGCGGTCCATATATCAGTCTTACAATAGAGAAAAGGGTACGGAAAGATGGGCGAGAGGCAAACGTTTCGGGGTTACGCCAAACAGCTAATTTTAGACTGCAAACGTGCACAAATTAAATTAGTAATTGGAGGGTTAATCCAATTACTTCCAACTTATTTAATTGAGGTATGCTTGGTATCTGATAAGAATCTGTGCGTGCTCAGTTGCCGGGCTACTGCAATATTCCCCATCTCTAACGACGTGCACATCCAGGACACATATAAAAAGATTTTTCTGTCGTCTAGAATTAGTCTGATGGTGACAAAGAAAGGTTTAAGATGAGCAAATCTTAAGTGCAATCGTAATGTGTACAATGTTGTGTGTGAAGTACCTCTTGAGCTGTTGTTTAATGGTCTCGTTTGCTTTGGGAGTAGGAAGTATAGCAACTTATCCAAAAGGACACAAAGAAACGGTACGTATCTGTTATTACATTTTAACTAAGTTATTGTGATCGCTGCTGTATTTTATTAGAAATTCTTGATGGTTATGATTGGTTATGATAGAATAATTAAAACAATTAAAGTGGTTTTAAGTGCAACTATATGTTGTGCTGGAACACGTTCCGTTGAATGATAATGCTTTACCATTAGCATTACCAAGTTGACGGTAATTGCATCTATAGAAAATATAATATGTACATTTATCATAAGTAGACTGTTCAACCGTCATTATAACGATTTAAAAATTAGTGCTAATCAAGTAATGCATGTTTATGTAACTAACTATTAAAAATAGACAGGAAATTAAAAAATCATATAAACTATATGCAATGCAGATAAACTACGTTAGTTTAATGGTTTACAACAATCAACAGCCAATAAAAAGTGCAGGAAAATTTAGTTGGGCAATACCAACGGGTCCCAATAGTTTAGATATAACATTTACCTCAATTTAATTAATAAAATAAATTTAAAATTGTATGAAAATTTACGTTCCAACTGGTATGTGGATATATTAATTTAAAATTTTAAATAGACAGTAAACTTTATATATTTGTGCTTCCCATGCTAATGAAAATATAATAGTTTTAACATTTTGTTTATGAATCTAAATTCGTATTTTATCAACTTTAATTTAGTGACAGTTGCTGTTATGGCCTATTATAACTTCTTTTACTAAAGACTAGCAACAAAAGCTTCAACATAATCAAAGCTGTACGAAACGCTATTTTACTACTTTTCATTAAAATATTTCTTGTGTAATTTTTATATAATTATATTATATAATTGTTAAATTATTAAATATAATATATAATTACTTTTTGTTACATTGTTGCATTGTGAAAACTTAAGTAGTTTAAATTAACACAACGTGTTCGGAAATTAGGAGTTTGTTTTATATCAATATAAATATTAGTAACGATAATTTGTATTCCTATAGATCTCAATTATCTACAAAATTATTTTATTTACGCTTAAGAAATAGGTCTTTTTAATGTGCAAAAATATTCTGACCTGTTTAATGCCTTTGTAATAATATTTATACCTTTTCCTGAAATTAATTCATCTAAATGTTATAAATACATATACTTTCATGGCGGTAGCGTCTTTTGGATTAAAGCTTATTAAAGTTTTCTTTGGGTGACGTATGTAAACCCAAACTGATAACTGCTGGTTTTTATTGTTAAGAAAAATTTGTGTGCCCATTCGCGCCACTTTTATTTTTAGATTAAAATAATTATACAGTATAATGTTGAAATCTTGATGTTAATAAAGCAATTCTCATTATTTTTTCATTTACACTAATGGTATATGTAAACGTTCTTCCCTTTGTCCTATGTAAATGTAATTTCAATATTTTTGATAAAATATGTGTGTTCGGAATTGTTTGTATTTTAGCATATTGTCAGTTAATTGTAAAAAGTAAATATTCACATATTATATCCCAGGTGCAAAATTTCCATCATATTTTTTTACTAAGTAAAGAACACATAAACGATATTTTGACCGAGTAATATGATGTTTGAGTCGGATTTGTAAAATTTTTGTCTATATTGAAATTTTGCACGAAGGACATACCTACAGCTGATTATTTACTGAATTTTAATCCAATTGAAATCGTAGGCGTAACAAGAAGTGCTTGGCAAACGAAAATGCTTTGGTCACGTTTCGTGTGTCTTTTCTGGAGCGAGCCAATCACTGCAGATTTTTTATCAAATAATTTCACACTGTCCATTTTCAACAACGCCATTAGTTGAAATGTGTACTAATCTTTTCGTTGTTATATGGATAACAAAAATAATCAGTTATAATATCACAAAAGCATTGAACATAATCGATTATTTTACGAGTTAACGACTGAAAAATAATCATTATTTTCGACTGTTCGAGTGGTCTTCGTTACGATTATATGTATAATGAATAGACCGATAATAATATAGTAGATTATGTTATTAGGAGTAAAAGTGATACTTTATGTGGCGAGGCTGAAGTTTATTTAGCCGAACGTTAGTGAGGCAAATAATTCAGCTAAGCCACACAAAGTCATTTTTACTCCGAATAACATATACTATTTTATTCGCAAACGTATTCAGGTAAATTTCATTAATATAAATTAAGAAAAAAAGGATGCATCGACCGGGAATCGAATCCAGGCCACCCGCGTGACAGGCGAGCACTGTACCCCTGCGCCAACCTCTGTTGTTCAAATAACGCGCTACTGTAATGATATATGAACATACTGAATCACCCGAGCTAATAGCACACGGCCACAGCAGCTGTCACACCATAACCCACGGCGACAGATGATCCGCTCTGCTTAAAGGATTTATTTAAATTAAAACTTTTTCGTACTCTTTTTGAAAATAAAAACCGGCCTACGATCTAAGTCTAAAAATTAGCAAAATTTT
Source organism: Agriotes lineatus (assembly GCA_940337035.1). NCBI lineage: Eukaryota > Metazoa > Arthropoda > Insecta > Coleoptera > Elateridae > Agriotes > Agriotes lineatus. The sequence continues at coordinate 73,118 of CALNHX010001722.1, read as the reverse complement.
AAGCCATCATACAATTTAATCGGTCCAGTATCTTCGAAGGAGATAGCGAACAAACATGGAAAGAAAGAAAGAGAGCAACGATTTTGTGTGCTTAGGCAGATAAAGTACGCAAAAGTTGCTAGTGACCCTTTTACCTTGTCAATAAAGACACATAAGTTGTCACTTTTGTGACGTTTGCGGATAAAGTTATTTTATTTCTTAGGTTGGCACTGTTTATGTTGGTGGCACTGTAAGTCTACGTCATATTCGAGGTTAGCAGGTTAGGTTTTGCGTCAGTTTGTGTCAAAACTGACGCAAAACCTAACCTGCTAACCTCGAATTTGAGACGGTTATTACATCATGGCTCTAGATTTAAATCATTATCCATTATTGTTGCTTTGTTGGACCCACCGAAAAACCGAAGTGATTATACCACGTCGTCAAGGGTATATCCGTTTATCTATACCTTGTAACTAAGTAAAATTCTCAATTACTATTAGCCAAATTTATGATGAGTTGTATAATCACTTGTAAAGTTGCCTTGCTAACTTGCATTTGTGTGATTGATTTTAATTTCAGTTATTATCAAATTTCGATTTAGTTTAAATGTTTGAATAAATATCATGAGTAACAAAATGTTTTCGCAGTATGTACGACGATATATCGATAACAAATGATGTAGTAGCAACTAGTGCAACAATAAAATATCACTTAAAAAAAGACTTATAATTTATTTATTAGACACACTTGAAGTACGAATAATTTTCATCCCCAATTTCTCGTTGCTCTTGAATCCCAACGTTACTGCCTATGCTAGAAATTAAAGATCACTTTAACAGCCTAGGGAGTTAAAATGAAGCATCATGCATACCTTGCTTGAAAATTAAAGGGTATTAAAGTTACATCTAAATGCTCGTTAGTCAATAAATAAAATATTGTATATAACACGGGATTAAAACAAGCATTACGTGTTCAGGATATTTAAGTTTATCACCCTGTGAGCTCAGGGCTTACCCTTCTCCGTAGTGACGGAAATGTCGTGTATAGGGAAAGGAAAATGTTAAAAACTATGAAGAATCGACTCTCGTTTTGATTCATATAAAATTAGTGTCTTGTTAATATACAATAGTATATTGTATGTTAAGAGCTGAAAGTGCATTCTTGCCGCTTGCGCATGAATATTGCTGGTTGAGACGAAGTCGAAACCAGCAATCATGCAAAAGCGGCAAGCGCACTTTTAGCTCGAAACATACATACTATTTTTTCGACGACTGAGCATATTATTAAAGGAAAATTTCGTTTTATCGCAAAAATTAATTGACAATCAAGTTAACATTACTCGCGCAGTCTATATGACATGTGACGCGATTATTTCCACAAATGACGGGCGTTGTCAAGGAAACATTCGGACGTGGCTACCTATTTTGTTCACGCGGAAACCCAAAACGCTCGGCGAGCGGCAAAAAGATGTAAACGCACGCTCAGCGGCAAATGTCAACTTTCTGTTGTCAAATGACAGTGAGAAAAATCTACTTTCGATGTCAGTCGTCGAAAAATAATATTGTTTGTTTTGACGTTCAGCCAAGTTTATCTTGAAAATATTATTAGTTTTGAGCAAGGCTGTTTCATAAATTGTATAACTATGTATACAAGTTTTGTTTTTTCAAATTTATTTTATGTAACAAAGCTTAATCAACCGTTGCCGTGGTAAAACAAAACAACGTTGCTATGTTACATGACCACAAATATACTCGATCCTTCGTAACAGTGACTCTCCTAAATGTACAAAATTTCTGTTTCACCCTGTATATACAACGAATCCATTTTTTATCAGAATATATAGATAATTTTGCATTCCGTAATGATGCACCAGGAAATGCCAGTAGTTTTAAAAACAAAAAACCCAAATTACCTATCATATAACGCTGCGACATCTAACTCAATATTATGGACTAAGCAAATCTCAAATGTCTTGGAGACTCACTATCTGTACTTGATGAATAAATTGTCTTAATAAATATTCAATTAATTATATTAATTTTACTTAAACTTAGCTATAATAATGTATCTGCTATTCGTGACATCTGCATGCTGTCCTACCGCAAGTATATTACGAGTAGTTTGCCTATTTTAAAAAAGGCACGGTCGTAGTCTCTCGTAAATGATCTTGTATAGTAAAAAGGTAATTTCAATTCCCCCACCTGGGGGCGGGCCGCTATACGAACCTGGCGTCTCTCTTCAGCCAAGAACGGGAGTTATAGGATGGGTGGAGAATGGAAGGAAGGCCAGTAAAGGTTGAGAAATACTGCTCCAGCATTTGCCTCAGAGAAAATACTCTGTTGACTCAGAAAACGACCTAAAAACCCGAATCAGAGAAGACGGTCGCGGGAATCGAACCCGCGATCTCCCGAATGCTAAGTAGACGTGTTAACCACTACAAAGCTCAGTCTCTTGTATAGTAAAGACGTTCAGCCTTATGGAGTAATTCGTAACGATTGTTGAACGGGTTGTCTATAGGTATTATAGCAAAATGATTCCGTTGGAAAGCAAAGGTGCATAGAGGGCGCCGCATATGCAGCTGTTAAGCTCATCTGAGGTGACTGCACCAAAGGATTTTGTTACTGTTGCCAAAATGTGAAAGTATGACAAAGTCATACTAAGTAATATCAGTTTTCTACAAGCAGTAGCTAGATTCAGCTCTTGCTTTCAATGTAAAAGAAGAAAAGTGGAAATGAATCGCGCAGCTCGCCACCCAAGTGATGACATTATTAAGAATAGGCTTACATTCACCTAGTGTACTAGATTCATGGGATATATGACTATATCATTTTGACCTCTGATGGAGTACAGTATTTAATTGTACTCATAATTACCTATAACTTTCGCATATTCAGATATATTTTGGTGTGTTACAATTCAGTAATATTAGTTAATTAACACTATACTCTTATTTTTAATAATATTAGTATTTATTTCAGAGTTTGCTTCGAGTATATTAGCGCGAAGGGTGACAAGGGTAATTTATAATCAGAATTTTTTATTAGTATAACAGAATATACATTTACAAAATTAGATTATTTATAAAAATATAAATGCAATGTTATTTATTTATGTCCCAAAGCCCGACGGCCGCTGGCACGAGGGTTTGAACGTCGCCCCAGAATATAAACGTCAAATAATGCCCGTGGTGCATACAAAATTGTACGTCTTACTAGTGTTTCTCAATAACCTAAATAATGAGAAAGCTTATATTGGCTGATCAACTACTGCTGTAAACGCATCGATGCATCGAGGTACGTGATTGGTCAGAAGTTTGACGCTTGTCATTTCTGACCATTCACGTTCCATAGTACCTCATAATGCCCGCAAGCGTATTATTCACCCCATAATATGCCTTGTATCCCAGTTATTAAGAAAGAATAATGTACTAGTAAGACATAAAAACTATATTGGTACTAAGCCAAACATTATTGAGAAAACATTGGGGTTTACTTGAGTAATTCCTTCCTTTCTATGTATTATATTATACTAGCAACCAGTGAGACAAATGTCTCATTTAATAACTTGTTTATCTGTCTCTTACGGTTTGGCTGCTGAAACAGCGTCCCGGACGGACCAGCGTCTCGGACGGACCAGCGTCCCGGACGGACGGAAATCACGTGATTTCTCGAAAACCGGAAGCGTCACGTGACTGAAATTCGGTTCCTAACCTGACATGACCATTCCAAACATATAACTTTCATAACTTTTTTCTCTATCTCTTACGGTTTGGATGCTGAAACAGCGTCCCGGACGGACGGAAATCACGTGATTTCTCGAAAACCGGAAGTGTCACGTGACTGAAATTCGGTTCCTGACCTGACATGACCATTCCAAACATATAACTTTCATAACCTTTTTCTCTATCTCTTACGGTTTGGCTGCTGAAACAGCGTCCCAGACAAAACAGCGTCCCAGACAGACGGAAATCACGTGATTTCTCGAAAACCGGAAGTGTCACGTGCCTGAAATTCGGTTTCGTACCTGACATGACCATTCCAAACATATAACTTTCATAACTTTTTTCTCTATCTCTTACGGTTTGGCTGCTGAAACAGCGTCCCGGCCAGACAAAACAGCGTCCCGGACAGACAAGTCTATTAGATAAAGGATAGAGTTTTTCATATTTACAAGTGCATCTACTTATCTGCAACTTGTAATAGAAGTTCAGATCTCGGCTCACCTTTTTACTAAATTACTGTTACACATCAAAGATGGTAATTTGTTTTCCTTGTCCATCAAACATAGTAGTTCTTCTCATACAATTTTTGGAGACAATTGTGTGTTTTTCAAATATTTTACTTATAGGTAAACTAGAGTCCCTATATATACTTAGAGTTGAGCCATTGGATCCACAAATCAAGGACCATGTGATGCAGCAAAGATATATTTCATTTGTTTTGGTTGAAAGAAGTATGCACAAAGTATAAAACTGCCAAAAATCAGGTACTCCATGGTTTGTGGAACCAAAACAAGTCACCCTACATGTCCCAACTCTTTTATATACAGGGACTCTAAGGTAAACCATTGACGTACTTGTTATATAATCTTCAACGAAGCTCTAACTTTTATTAATGCTATTACTAAATGTAATTTCGGGTTAACATTTACTGATTATTTTTATCCCATGGCTAATCCCAAGCACCAATCAAAGACATTGTTATTGAAAATGGCAGTAACTTATTCAGCATTCTTTTAACATTGAGAAATTCGAGGTAAAAATTACAATCGTTTGTTTGTCTGCCGCTTTTTGAAAAATTTCTTACGTAGTATAGTGATAGGTACAATATATCGGGAGAATTTAAATGCCTCATAATTTTCATTTTTTTACCAGAACATTCAAGCTACGAAAGCAATCTTCAGATACAATGCTCGCATTCATTCCAAAAATTATTGCATATTATATAAAATAAATGTGTGATGCTCTGTCAAATTAATGTATGTAGAGATAGTGCTTTTATTTTCTTGTTCTAAATAAGTATTCGTCTATAAGAGCTTATAATTTGCGCGATGCACTTAAATTTGTTAAACCGACAACACCCTTGATTCAACAAAGTTAGAAATCTGTAAAATGGTTCTGGTACAAACTAATCCTGGCGTATTCCCAGCAGGTTTAATTTGTCGGATTTTTCTTGTGTCGGCTGTTTATAACACACACAGCTAACTTTGGTGGGACTGAACCTCTCCATTATTACTTCCTTTTACAATAAAGGAAGTATTGGATTCACCCCAAAAACTCGAAATTGAGTTTTTAACAGATCTTCATGTTTTAGAGTCCCCTGAACCCAAAAAACATATTTTTTTTCATTGGTCTGTATGTGTGTGTGTCTGTCTGGCTGTGAACAGAATATCTCAAAAACGAAAAGAGGTATGACGTTGAAACTTCATATATAAGTTTTGTGTACTCTGTAGATGCGACATCAAAATTTTGAAGAAAAACCAAGTAGGTGTTCTTCTTATGATTTCTCAGTTTTTTTTCGATTTTTTCAAAAACGGCTCGAACGATTTTATTCAAACTTTTCTTATTACATTTTTAATGTGCATTGATGTGAGATAGGTGATTTTCCAGTTGAATACTTCTAAAATGGGTTTCGTTTGTTTTTTTTCTATGTTTATTAACTGCTATTTTAAATAGAACACCCGGTATATTATTACATTTTTGAATTCAGCTTAAAATTTTAGAGAAAATTTGTCTCTTGAACTAACGCTCTATTTTGTACCGTTTTCGTAGAATTTGTCATTTTTGAAAATTTTTGAGAAATGCTTAAAAATTAAAAATAAAATTTTTGGATAATTATAAGATCACTGTAAAAGGAAGTTGTGTGAGTGTATCACACCACATTTTTTACTCTATGCTCTATGATATCAGTTCCAGGGCCCATTAAACTGTAAAAGTTAAGCAAAATCTCATGGAGCTACCTTCCATTTAAAATTGTCAAGATTCGACTCCAGATCATTGATCGACCTTGTGACTTTTACAATAAGAAAAATCTGTAAAGCACTTTACTCAGAACTTCCCTCGCAAGTAGACGTTGTGGCATTAAACAATTTTAAAACCAAAGGAATATAGGAGTAAACATAAATCCACGTTCGTAATAATACTGAAACAATAAAAGAACATATTTGGTAATGAGAATTAACGAACGAGAACGCGTCTCATCCACGGAGCCATCGATGACCTCTTCCCAGCGTTGTTATGCGCCGCTGTTTTAAAAGAAGTAACTTATTGTTGAAACTTTTTAATTTTTTTTACATTGCCCTGTATCTGTTGGGACCCATTCTCGTCAAGTGTTACACCTAACCATTGTGCAAATTATTATTTTTATCTATATCTCAGTTAACGTAAAAATAAACAAAATTTTATTTTTGTAAGATGCTCACCCTGTATATATTTGCCTGAAATTTTCTGAGTTTTATGGCAGGTAGACATAAAATATATATGCAAAATATCGTTTTCCACCAAAAATTACTTTTTTTAGTTATACTGCCACAGACAGACAGATAGACAAATAGAATTAAGAAAACCTGTTTTTCGTCATCTAGGGACCCTGAGACGTGAAGATCTGAAGAGATATCGGAAGGTGATTTTTTTCGCGGTTACAATACTTCATTAGTCTTTTAGACGAAGGAAGTAAAGATAACCCACAAGGCATAAGGAAACTAAACAAGCTGTATGTGTATATGTTGAACATGAATGGGTGATCAATCAAGTGTTATTATTGGTTTGTTCTAAATTTATTTCTTCGTTTAATTCAATCTCATGTCAGTAATTGATACGTATCAACAGATGGTGATCTATAATTATATGACATACGAACAGAACGTTGTTATTCAACGACATTTCAGTTATAAAGCCACCACCTGACAGTAATTGCAGATGAAACCGAGTTAAAGCGACGTAGGTCATATTTCTGATATAAGTATTTATAAACACGTCTGATATATTTTATTGCCTTTTAATAGTTTCATCTAGATGTCAAGTAAACATATGGTACATCAGGCTAAACTCCCATATTAATGTCCCGAACTTTTTACCAATTGCGTGTTCTACATTACCAATGCAATTCAAAATATTATTGTACTTTGATTTAAGCAAATTTCATAAAGCTGTATTAGTATTAAGTAATTTTAAATATAACGGATACCCTATTTATCAGCTGACTCTTTTAACAGCAAAATTAAAATGAACATACAATTCATAAGAGAGGGAAAGCGCCTAATTATAGTATGTGTATTATTTTATGGCTAAATCAAATAATCATTGTTTATATACAATGTGTCGATGGAAACACGTTATAGGTGTAAATGACAAAAATTTCTGATTTCCAATTGCATATTTGAGGATTAAGCCCTGATTAGCTTGAAACTAATTTCAAAAATATTTTGGATGTTTTCAAATCAATGTGGCCTTGGCGGCTGAAACAAAAACATGTTGTATTCAGGTAAAGTACTTTTTCTGTTCTAAATATGGTTGAACGTCATTAAGAAGAGTTGTTCATAATGTAAAATTATGGTCTAAGATTTAAGTACTTTTACCAAACAGTTATTTTTTTAAATAAATTATCGTTTCCCCAAGAAGTATGAAACTGTTGCACCATAACATCATTCATAATAATGCTAAATTATTTCTATTGTGGTAAATAAAGTCAATTTCTTAAGATAAAACCCATTGACAGAATAACAAATATAGTTTTTAGACAAACCCCAACATTATACCATTTTTGCAATGTAACTGCCACCATTTTACCATGCAAAATAAATTTTGAAGCAAATTATATATAAATTCAATCATTCATTCATTAATTACCTTTAGCTTATTTTACCTTTCGGCGTCGATGACCATTAATACCGTGCGGTATGTGTAATGGAGGTAATAGGCCGCACTCGACTTGCATTACTTTCCTCAGTATCCAAACATATACACCACGCACTTAATCACCCTAAACCTAACTTTAACTAACTTAACTAATAAGATCAAATCCATTGTCACTCCTGAGAAAATTCTCGGCTACGGCTAGATTTGAAACCATGCCCAGCTGGTTGCTAAACAAGGTGATAACTCAGTCAATCACCCCCAAGCGGTTTGTTTATAGAAATTAGAATTTTATAAAAGTTACAAACTAGGACATTTAAGCTATGCTATAGAAATTTGGATTTTATTGTACCTACATACATTTGTACACTAAGGGCCTTTCATAGTACAACACTCATGCTATTCACCACCATTACTCTCGACATCCTGTATCGCATTAAGAATTAATATAAAATCGCATTTAGAATATCATAACCGAAGAAGAGCGCAGAGCGGCCGAACGACTGGAGGAAAGCCGAACAGACTCAGTTACGGAAGATAAAACCGAACCTCGAAAGCGAGGAATTCTACTATCGAACATATACAAAAGTCCAGGATCCCTAGTTCGACCTTCCAGTAAGTTAATTGATTGCGTAAAATTTGAATTAATCTCTTCATAGTTGCACTAGGATTTGACGGAAAAGAGCCTCCAGGAAGTGGACTTGGCTATGAAGGTCATCACAGGCCCACCTACAGCATCATTGAAGGGAGGCCGCCGCATCATCAGGATTCGGGATCTCGATTGGGATTTCCTGGTTACTACGGTTCCTACCCAGCAGAATATGGAGGAGGATATGGGCATAGCGGTGGTGGGCTATTTGGACAAAGCGGTGGAGGATCGTATGGCGGTGGAGGGTCGTACGAGTATCCTGCATATGGCCATGGCGGTGGTGAAGTTGGTCACCAAAGCGGTTTTGGTTTCAAAAGCGTAAGTATTTCTATATAATTTTTTACACGTGTAGTATCACAAGTAAAACCACAAGTTAGATATCTTGTTTGCTATTAGGCTGGTTTATTCAAACTAACACACATTTAGTCTCCACTCTTGGTATATTTTTACAGTTGAAATTAACCCTGTTTAGGTCATAGTTGACACAGTTGTCAAATTAAGATTTCAACGGCCAAGCATGGCGAGAAGCATTATCTTTTGCAGCATTCTTAACTGCTTCGACATCTGTAAAACAATTTTTTCAACTTAAAGTTATCATCACATATTGGATACTCAATCACAATAGAAGCTCGTAGAGAATTTTAAGCCAACCACCAAACGTAAAATGCATTTTCCTTCCTCTCAGAGGCAAAAACAGATAACGATATCCCGAGATTTAACTATTTCGCATATGGACTGGCAAAACATAGGTGAAAAGATTTACCAAACTTTACAGGTTTAAAAAAGATGATGAACTGAATCGAATATCTCACTTTCACTTTTCGTTTAAATGTATAATTCCGCCAAAAAAATGCATCTCCACTCTTACATAAATTCATGCGTGATTGGCGTGTATTATTTCAAGATGTGCGGCAATTTACCAGTAAATTATGAGTATAATAAAATAGATCATAAATAGCATAGCTAATTAAGTTATTTTGCGAAAATTCCAACGAGTCTTCTGTCGGAATTTCACACGACCTTTAAATATTCAGGCATATCGCAGCGTTTCTTCATCAGTCCCTGACTTACGAAAGATGTGTAAGCAGCGATATCTGTAACTTAACAGGCACGTTGTCGGCAGCCGGCGAGTGCCTTGGCCGTCGTGGCTCGCATTGAATATTAAAATATCTTTATCTTTATATCAACTTCTTGTCGCTCAAACCCCGCGGCGGTTTATAAACTGTCGAAATGCTTTTTGTCGCTTTGATTTGGCTCCCATGCGTCCAGAATGCAACCAGAGCTTATCGTACAGTTACTAATACGAAGGCCAGTAGATAAATTTCCGCAAAAACATATCTCCTAGGTTTTCCACGTATAGAAGTACCGCCAGTTAAACATAATCTACCCCACGTCAAAACAAAACACCCGACTTTAAAACCAGGCTTGTATTTCAATAACTGACCAAAATGTTTAGTTCAAGGGAAGTAATGTTTATTTAAGGTTTTAAGTGACCACAGAAATATACCAATTATATGCATCGCACATTTTTTTATTAATTTATAACTATTTTCCTTGAAAATTTCTTTGGATTAAAGTAGTATGCCATTAATATTCATATATTATTGATAAGGTAAAGTGGGCTAAGTGTCAAAGTGGGACGAGTGTAATAGCTACTTATATTATTTGAAATCGAATTTAGTCCTGTATAATACTTAAGTAAGAGTAGAACAAACAGCGGAAAATTTTGGTTAATTTTTTCATGGCTACCAAGATTTAATGATACATATATTGAAAAATAAGGTTGGTAAAACTGACACACGAGTTGTCAGTTTTATCAAATTCAATGTTAGCAGGTTAGGTTTTGTGTCAGTCTGTGTCAAAACTGACGCAAAACCTAACCTGCTCACCTCGCATCTGTCAAATGTAACGGCAACCAAATAAACAGCAAACTAATTTGTTGATGCTTTTGAGATGATTTAGTAATTTCAAGGCACCGCTGATTTGTCTAAAAATGGTATTTTATTTCTTTAAATTTTCGGTTTTCCGAAATGTAAAATGACAAATGCTGGCATAAATGGATACAAAATTGTTTTCTCTACAAAAAACTTCAATACAAGTTTGCTCTAAAATAATTAGGGAAGCAAATATTTTCATATGAAGAAATTACCATTGAAATCCCTATGGTGCGTAAAGCATTTTTACACCCTGTATGGTTGTAAATAAACAAATTTACTATTTTAAAAGTGCCCCCTCATTCCATCACCTCCTTCAACCCCTGGGCCTTCCAGTGTTTTAATCTTTCAAAACGAAATGGGATCAGAAGCAGGTTGCCTGACAACGGCAACATATAGGTTTAAAATTGCCTAAAAAGATATTTTCTATCCACCTGGGAGAAGTCTGGAAGCACATTGAACTCACTGTAATGAAAAATGGTTTAAAAACAGCTGGAATAATTCCTTGTAACCGGGAAGTGATTGCTAAAGATAAATTTCGACCTCAAGCCTTAGCTCATTGGGAAAAAGAGCAAGCTAAAGTAGTAAATAATAATATATCTGAAAAAGATTTAATGGCAGCAGGTCCACCGAACGCTAATTAATGATGATGTTTCTGTAGAAAACTCTGCACAATCACCTACTGAGCTAAAAATATTTGAATAAAATAATATTGTTAGAAATAACAAAACAAAGACCACTGCCTAATAAGCAAACGCAAAAGCAAGTCTGTTCAGGAACTGAAGTTGTGACGACCAATAATAGATATTTATGTATTAAGGGAGATATGAATATGTTTTTTCCCTGAGGTTGACATGTGACCGAGGGTAAAAAACATGAATATCTCCCGTGGTGCATACAATATTTTATTTACTAGCATATTAGTAACAATAGTATGAAATTTCAAAATGTCATAATGACATTTAAAATTAGAATATTTAAGTAACATCAAGGGTTGCCTCAATGTATGGTTGCTAAGACATGGCCTATAGTTGCATGGTTACCAAGAGTTTGAGGGAGAAAAAAATTTGACAGGTTCCTTGGAAGTTATGAGTAGCTTTTCATATTTTGTTTCTATGACGAAAATGTACAATATCACGTTGCTAGTAAATAAAGTACTTTTATCCGCAAACGTCACAAAAGTGACAACTTATTTGTCTTTATTGACAAGGTAAAAGTGTCACTTTATCTGCCTAAGCAGACAAAATAGCGACTTTTGCGTACTTTATCTGCCTAAGCACACAAAATGATTGCTCTCTTTCTATGTTTGTTCGCCATCTCCTCCGAAGATACTGGACCGATTAAATTGTATGATGGCTTAAAATTTTGCTAATTTTTAGAATTAGTTCGTAGGCCGGTTTTTATTTTCAAAAAAGTACGAAAAAGTTTTAATTTAAATAAACCTTTAAGCAGCGGATCGGAGCATCTGTCGCCGTGGGTTATGGTGTGACAGCTGCTGTGGCCGTGTGCTATTAGCACGGGTGATTCAGTATGTTCATATATCATTACAGTTGCGCGTTATATGAACAACAGAGGTTGGCGCAGGGGTACAGTGCTAGCCTGAAATTTACCTGAATACGTTTGCGGATAAAATAGTATATGTTATTCGGAGTAAAAGTGACTTTATGTGGCTTAGCTGAATTATTTGCCTCACTAACGTTCGGCTAAATAAACTTCAGCTTCGCCACATAAAGTATCACTTTTACTCCTAATAACATAATCTACTATTACGGCTAAAGAACAAGAATAGTGAAGAAAATCAAAAACAAAAAGAAAGAGTTGAAGGCCAAAGAATCCAAGAATATGCAGAATAAAACAAAGAAGAAAAGCAAATCAGATTCAGATACTTCATGTCAAAATGTGTCAAACTGTGATTTCTTATACATAAAGGGGAAGTGAAAGACATGGTCGATAAAGAAGTTAAAGTTGGAAGCTTCTGCTTGTGAAATATGTCAAAAAGAAAACTGTGAGATATTATATTGGCCAAGTGTTGAATCAAGAAGGCGACGAGTGGACAGCAAAGTACAACTCATTTATTTGTAAAAATAAATTTTACCTACGACCACTACTAAAAGTAGGCTTTTTAGCGCTAGCTTGTTTCGCTAAAAGTGACGTTTTATAGTTTACCGTGGTTAAAGAAATCAGCTGTTTACTTTTAACCCATGTGCTAAAAGTGAAATGAGGTTATAAAACTACAATTTCGAACTGGAAGTGAAGTTGTCAAGTTATTCTAGTTGCTTCTTGCGTTACAGGTAAAGTGTTTTTGAAATAATTAAAGCGTTATGTAATGAATACGGTCAGATGTGGAGTATTAATAATTACATTTCGTAACTGACCTTGACTACTGTCATTTGCAAACATTCGCCCGTGCGGCATGACCTACTGTTTATTATGACATAAATTAGAAATGTCGTAGATGCAAACCTTTGTTAAATCGATATTTATGGATTAATGACAGTAAAATTAAGGTCGTAGATAAAATATTGTATGCAACGCGTGCTAAAAGTCGTTTATGCACGAGACATGAAAATTATGAAACGAAGCCGAAGCACTTGTTGCATAAATAGCTATTATATAATTTAAAAGGAGAAAATAGTCTCATTTAATGATGGTGTCGCCACATTTGATGTCCGTTTAGTTAATGTAAACACGTTTGGGTACAATTAAAATTATGCGTACAAGAATAGCTAATAAAATTCCTTTTTACGGTATCATCCTTTATCTAATAGACTTGTCTGTCCGGGACGCTGTTTTGTCTGTCCGGGACGCTGTTTCAGCAGCCAAACCGTAAGAGATAGAGAAAAAAGTTATGAAAGTTATATGTTTGGAATGGTCATGTCAGGTCAGGAACCGAATTTCAGTCACGTGACACTTCCGGTTTTCGAGAAATCACGTTTTTATTTAATACGCGTTCTATTTGAAAAACGATCTTTTTTGTTTTATTAAATGAGACATTTGTCACACTGCTTGCTAGTTGATAATAATACATTGCTTCTGAAAATAGAAAAAACCAGATTGTATATGTGGAAACAAACATCATTTGAAATTCTGCAAATTTCTTATTCCTTATCGTTTATGAAATCCCCTTGTACAGGAAGAATGTCCTGGACAACCTGTATAGTCAATCATTTTGTCTGAACACTGTATAAATTGCTTTAGCAGCGTTTTGGTGTAAACACGATAAGTAGTTACAGTTACATCGAGTTTGTGCATCCTGTGGCGAAGCAAACGAAATTAATCTTAACAATTTTAAAACTAACAAGTAACTTTGCCTTGATATTTGAAAATTTAGTTTCACATATAGCTGTTTTCATTCTAAATAGAGAAATACATTAAAGATTTCAAATACTGTAGTTTTTCTTTTTTTAATTTGATAAAAATTATCCAGTACGAATAGCATGCAATTCATCAAGATTGTCATAAACAAAGTTATTTCACATGCAAAACTAGATATGGAGTAAAAGTACAACTTTCTACGAAAATTACCTCGTTATAAATGCTGGAATGTGAACTTTCAAGTCAATACAAGCAAAATGATTACATAAAATAATTTGGAATAGAATACCTAGTCGCATAAGTGCAAGTGTAACGTAGGGAATTTAAGTGAAACTGCAAATTAAGCTAATTATTTAAGCGAGTATTAACCGCTATTAGCTAAATTAAGCGAATGCAGGCGACGGAGGCGGCGACTTGCAGAATTTAGAGCCCCAGTCTGCATCATTTCAGCAGTTTTATTTTCTGAAAACAAACGGCCTACCGCAGTATGTCCTATTAATATAAGTTGCCCCATTACTGCAAGAGAATACAACGTTTATATTGTTTTAATAAGACAAAACATTATAATTCCTAGATTTTTTAGATTACTTTATAGTTGGTTTCATTAAATAGAATAAATACTTTAATGTAATTATAAAAAAAAAACAATACAAATACCAATATATCCAAGGCTGTTCTGTTAATTGTCAGTTACTAGCTTAGTACACGAAGACTACGGACGTTTGAAGGAAAATCATTTTTTGCTTTTCCCTCTTATGTAGTTACAATAAATTTGTTCATTCTTTGAAACCACTTCTCGAAAGAGGGAGAGAACTCTGTTTTTGGAAGGTTGTCAAATATCCGTTGTTTATTCAGCGGAAGGAAATTACTTACCACGTACCTATGCTCTTTTTAAGATCTTTGGAAACAAAAAGAGGGCGAGCGACCAACTGAACTCCAGATTCGTATACGAAATTTAAAGTCTTTGTGACCGGATGCAAAGTTGTATTATCATGCTGTAACAAAATGTACGCAAACCAGATTTTCAGCAATCACTTCACAATTTCTCAAAGTCTTGAGGAAGGCAAACTTTTGTTGTCTATGACCTGCTACTAATAATTAACAGAACAGCCGTCGTATTCATCTAGATGTTTCTTAAATGTTCACTTCTTGATGGGATTGCTAATACCCAAATATGTTGCGATTTAAGATTTCATTGTTCGTAGTTCATTTGAAATAAAACTTCAATACCGTTTTTTTGGAAAATATTCAATTTTGATATTGGCTATTGTTATAACTACCCATAGCAGTCGTCGTTCAGTACAAATCATGAAATACGAGTTTCATTGTAAATAAGGTATGTTTTGATCGATAGATATGATAAATGGAAACGTCTTAAAAACCCGATTGCAGCTGTTTGGTGAAATATACTTCCAAACAAGTACGATGGTAGAAATGGTAGAGTCAGTACTTTAACAACATTCCAAAAAATAGCTGTTCTGATAAAATAGTCTATAACATTAACGTATTTATTTGTTTAATTTTATGGTAATCGATAGCCGAAATGATGTCAAAATGAGAACCGCATTCCTATATTGACATCATTTCATTTATTTTAACAGATGATTTTCGTTATCATTATTATTACATTTTTGTTAAAACATTCCCCTGAAAATATGTATAGATAGTACGTACTGTTTACCAGTTTAATAATAAATTCCACTCTAAGTGTATTTATAATCATAATACGATTTATTTGTTCACAAATTGTACACACCAAACACATAATTAATAATAGCAAATAAACGTAATCCCACAAAAAGAAAACTGTGAGCGGGATATCGTATTCAACACGAGTTATTTTGCATTCCACCTTATCCAATCTTAATAAAATGTTTTATGTGCACATTATACACATTACACTGGCTTGCAAAAAAAATCGTGTACACCTATTTTTTGCTGAATTAAGTCGGTCTTGATTTTTACTTCCTTTTACTACTATAAAGGAAGTATTGGATTCACCCCAAAAATTCGAAATTGAGTTTTCAACAGATCTTCACGTTTTAGAGTCCCCTGATCCCAAAAAACATATTTTTTTTCATTGGTCTGTCTGTGTGTCTGTCTGTCTGTCTGTGTGTGTGTCTGTGAACAGAATATCTCAAAAACGAAAAGAGGTATGGCATTGAAACTTCATATATAAGTTTTGCGTACTATGTAGATGAGACAGCAAGCTTTTGAAGAAAATCGCATAACCGGAAGTAGGTGTTTACTCTTGTGATTTTCAGTTTTTTTCGATTTTTTCAAAAACGGCTTTAACGATTTTTTTTAAATTTTACATTTTTCTTACATTTTTAATGTGTATTGATGTGAGATAGGTGATTTTCCAGTTGAATACTTCTAAAGTGGGTTTCTTTTGTTTTTTTTTCTATTTTTTTTATTAACTCCTATTTTAAATAAAACACCCGGTATATTATTACATTTTTGAATTCACCTTAAAATTCTAGAGAAAATTTGTCTCTTCAACTAACACTCGTTGTACCGTTTTTGTAGAATTTGTAATTTTTGAAAATTTTTAACAAATGGTTAAAAATTAAAAATGAAATTTTTGACTAATTATAAGATCACTGTAAAAGGAAGTTGTGTGAGTGTATCACACCAGATTTTTTCATTTGTCAGTGTTAAAAACGTTACATGCCAAAACTGACAAAACGTTGAACTTCTTACCGTTTCTTAGTTATAAAAGGGATAGTCTGCAAGATCAGTAGCAAATAATTATGGCCTAAATAAAATTACTTGATTTTTAAAGTGTACGCGAATTTTAGAAGCCAGTGTACATTTGTGTCGTGGCAGATTTCATGAAAACAAATTATGAATGGCTAACCTTTCTACGATGCATATTTATTCTTTTGCTCCTTTTTTACTAATCTATTTAAATTAACACATGATTTTATTACAGTCGGCAATGAGTTTGGTTAGAGCGTCGTCCAAGATAGGAGTGTCCTATAATCTTACTAGATGTCCGTATTCGCTAATTTAAGAGTTTTAATCGGGTCTCTTATCCATGATCTATACACTTTAATAGTAATTTACGATGCAAGTAACGTTATCAAGCTTTTTACGTTACGAGAGAATAGTTTGAATGAACGAACGACGTTAGGAGTGAGTTCTTTAAAATTCTCGAGTAATGTAGAAAGCAGATAACGTTACGTATATCGTAACACAGTTTATTTGATCCTAAAATACTAAAGTTTTTCAAAAAATAGGAAAAATAGTTATTAATGACACAACAGCGAGACATATATTTGCTATGGCTGTGGTGGTATCACTCCATCCTGTATTGTTGGTAGCACTGTCAGGTTATGTTAAATTCGACATTAGCAGGTTAAGTTCTGTGTCAGGCTGTGTCAAATAACAGACAAAACCTAACCTACTAACATTGAATTTGACATAGACTGACATTGTTAAATACACGTCAGTACTGCCAACATGTGATTAAATGCTAATAAAGTATCGGTATGATATTTTTCTTAACAACACCAGTGCTGTTAAATGCATCTCAACGCAACTCGTTGCTAAGGAGTTATTATTAGCTATAATATCCTAAGGACAGTGATAATTATGAAATAATTTTATTGCAGTTTCCGAAAGCACGTTGCTTGGAAACAGCCCGACGCCAGCGGCGGAGGGCTGTTGCCTAAAAGCAGCGTGCTTGAGGAAGTTGTAATAAAATTATAAGTATTTATCAATGGTCGAGGGATATTCGGTTAGACAATTTTTTGCCCTTGAAACTATTTATTTACATTTATTTAGTGGAAGTGCAATTATGAAAAGAATATGACATCTTAGAATACTTCATTGCGAAAACTTTACGTAACATAGCAACCCGAACTGACTGCTGTACACAAAGTGATAAAAACCCATGGGTAGTTTTCAATGTAAGGATAATCTAATTGGTTGATTTTGTCCACATGACTAGAAAAGAGTTAATTTCATTGGATCACTAATTTCACAAAAAATTGTCATAGTAACATAATAGGATAAAATAAAGTACATTTTTCAACGACGGCTACTAAAATTAGGCTCTTTACCAATAGCTTGTCGAACTAAACATGACATATTAGAGATCAACGTGCTAAAGTAAAATCAGCTCTTTGCTTTAGCACACATGCTAGTAATCCCAATTTACATTTACGGTATTTTTTATATTTGCGGTGTTTTCGAGATTCTATCGTAGATAATAGTAATTTACGATACAAGTGCGTAAAGCTAGCCTTTAGTCACGAGTGGGGCAGAGTTAAAACGCAAGTGACTAAAGATGCTTTACGCATGTGTCTCGTACAATATTTTATCTACGATAGAATCTAGAAAACAGGGTAGATATAAAAAAATATTTTAAATGTAAATTAGAATTACTAGCAACTGGTCGTAATTTTGCTGGGTTAAAATTTTTAAAACACGTTGCTACTGACGACGTGAACTAATGAAAACATGTTATTAAACAGTCGTTTTACTAACTTATAATAGCCAACTAAAAGTCTATTTTACACACTGTCGTAGATAAAATATTGTACGATACACATACGGAAAGCAACTTCATTCACTCGCTACGCTCGCGTTTTAACTTTGCCCGACTCGTGACTATACAGTAGCGCTAGGCACGTACATATCGTAAGTTTCTATTATTTCTATATTCATAATCAAGAGTTAAAAAATCTGGTGTGATACACGCACACAACTTCTTTTAGAGTGATCTTATAATTAGTCAAAAATTTGTTTTTAGTTTACCTACTACATTATATAAAAAAAGAATAAGAAAACAAATAAACCCATTTTAGAGGTATTCAACTGAAAAATCACCTATCTCACATCAATACACATGAAAATGAAACGTTTGAAAAAAAATCGTTAGAGCCGTTTTTGAGAAAATCGAAAAGAACTGAAAAAGTACAAGAATAAATACAATATTTCCGGTTATGCGGTTTTCTTCGAAAGCTTGATGCCGCATGTCGATATTACACAAAACATATAAATGAAGTTTCAACGTTATATCTCTTTTCGTTTTTGAGATATTCTGTTCACACACAGACACATAGATAGACAGACCAATGAACAAAAACATGTTTTTTTGGGTTCAGGGGACTCAAAAACGTGACGATTTGTTGAAAATTCAATTTCGAATTTTTGGGTTGAATCCAGTTTTTAATATGTCATAAGGTACCTACACTGCCACAAGAAAGAATTCCATATAATACACGTGATTCAAATAAAAGTAACCTCTTTCCGTACCGTATTCTAAATACTTAAAACATTTATTATTTTTCTTAAATCTAAACATGATGCTCCTTAAAGTTTGAATTAATCATAGAATGTGATTTTTCTATCTTATTAGACTGTCTACAGTTGCATGCGAATATTTCACAGTGTAATATTAATTCCAAGTGACAGATAAAACTATAAATATAAACATTTTTACTAACATTTGGGATTAAAAACATTAATTAAAAATAAAGGAATATGTGCAAACTGTCAAAAATTACTGATTGATACGTTTGCTACTAGTATAGCTATAAATTATTTATCAACATAATTTGCATTAAATCGTAACTAACTTCTGGTACTGCAATTTTGTATAGTAAAAATATAGGCGTTACAATGATTTCCTAAGCAAACGTGGGCTGTAATGTAAGTAACTATAACGCTGTTGAACGTGGGATCGAATCCTACAGCTTCAGCCTACGAATAGAAGTCAGTAAACAATAAAATCCCAGATGGAGAGCTTTACCTTGAAATGGTATAAATCAAAATATCAGGAGATGTTAATATTTGATTATAAAATAGATATTCAATATGGTAAAGAAATTAAATACATTTATTAATATTTCTCATTCGAAGTCTTTTTTCTTGCTATGCCAACCGCTAACTCTAACCAAAACAATTTACTTGGTAAACAAATTTAAAAGTATGACAACTGAAAATGTATAGTGACTTATATGACGGATATTTAAAAATATATCGTAACTGTTAGAGCAAAATTACCTTAGGATGTCAAAGGTCTTTTGTATTAATTTTATTCAGGGTTTCACTAACACATTATGGCATTCTCACATCACGATTAAAGATATGCTCAATTAAAGGTACAAGTTACCTTTAAATCCCATGGCAATGGTTAGTCTTTGTTTTGCACATGGAATTCTGGTTAAACATGATACCGTTATGATTAAATTTAACCATGTAAGAATATGGGCAGTTATCTTTTAACAGCATACCTATACAAAAGGGAAACTATCCTAGAAACGTTTCACATCAAGTGAAGTCAATGAATAACTCACTTACACACATGCGATTGCATATTTTCTAGATCGTGACAATACATTTACTTTTAGATTCCTGGGAGCGTAACAAATCATTTTTATTTAGTTCCTGGTTCTATTGTATTGGCAGCTTTCAAGTCAATGAAAACGAAAACAAAAAATTACAAAGAACCGCAGATGGCTGCAAGAGAGTGCTTCGAGTTGCAATTCTAATTTGTAGTGCAAATCCAATAACCGATTCTATTAACATAAGAAAACTGATGCTTTTCCACCTGTTGCAGCTAAAAGGACTGCTGCTTCCATTAGCGGGAATAGCACTGTTGGGAGCAGCTGCTGCATTAACGGCGAATCCGGTCCTGTTGCAGTTAGGAGTCGTTAATGGACGGCGACGCCGAAGAGGTTTAATGCACGGCGTTGGCAACGATGTGTATCCATCGAATATTTTTGTAAAACCAAGTAAAAGTGATTAGCATCGGATGAAAATATGAACACGAATGTATGATTTTCTTGCAAATGTTAAGTTATGTTGGTAAAATAAATTATGACAATTTAGAAATAAATAAATGAATGTTGAATTACTCGAGTATTTCTTATTCTTATTATGGAATATATTTTTGTCTACAAAATGTTAACTTTTAAACTATCATTTTAGTCTTGAAAAGTACTCTTTTTGTCACTAGTAAAACAGTTATTTTTTCCACGATCGGGAGTAGAAATAAATTTCTAGGTTAAAAAAATTGTGACAGATAATATGAACATTTTTTTTTTATTTTATTTATTTCGTACTCAGCCAACAGCCGTTAGGACAATTATAGGCGTCGCTGTACATTTTATGGAGATTTCCAACCCCACTAACGACTGTCATGATGTTATTATAACATCCGGGACCAACTATTTCCTTGGCAGCCGTACCACGAGGCGTCAAGCAAAGCAGCCGTGAAACTCCCATCCAAGTTCCGACCAGAGAGAGAGAGAGTTGCTTAACTCTACTTATCGTACGTGGACGCTTGTTCAAGCTACACCACCCGGGATATTATCCCTCTAGGAAGTTTTCATTACAACGAATACACTAAGAGTTTTTTCAAACTGAACATAAGAAAAACTAACAATTGGGTTGCTATGTGACAATTGTGGTTACCTAAAGACCCCTAAGGGTCTCCATGGTTACCTATATTCGACTTGAAAAAACTCAATCTTTTTGCATTGTGTGTGAAAAACTCTCACTGTATATAAGACGAATATAAGAAACGTCTGTTATCATGGTATTCCTAACATAAACACAATTCAAAGGCTACTAAATATTCTGATATAATTCCAACTTACAGCAATGCTTTGTTTCTTGTTTTTCTACTTCTGGTAGTAGGCAAAATCGTATACACAAGGCAGGATAGAACGCCATTTTCCCTCGGTGTATTGAGTCATGCTTTTCTCTCCCTTAGTATATAATGTACTACGTCACCAATGGCAGCGTGCAATAAAGTATTATTTTGGGGTATTTTTCTGTTGACGTTATCTTAATTATTATTTATAAAGACGTATTAATGAACACCATAGTTACAAAGGTAATATTTAACTATAGAAAGTGCTCTGTTTATAATGGTAACCACCGTTTTTAGCTCTTGTCATGTTATATCCCTCGGTGTTTTGCACCTCATGCTATAACATTTACACCGCGATCTAAAAACGCCTGCTTTACGCCCTTGATACATAATAACTATTTTTTCAAGCCCTGTCGTAAACTTTTAGGTCAAGGCAACGCAGGTCAACACAGAATATCTAAAACTTTTATGCTTCTGTTATGATCGTAGAAAAATACTATTATATGTAACACGAGCAAAAAGTGTGGCACTTGATACATAAATAACGATTGTAGCCACGTTTATTAACTATAGTGCTGCAAAATGCGTTTGCCAAAAATGGATGGAAGTACAGTAAACTATCGATTATCCATTTTGAGGATTAACCTCTTCGACAACCAGTGTTATCAGTATTGGGTACTTTATAGGGAACTGTTGATTCTCTGGACTATTTTGAACAGCAGGACGATGATTTATTACCTGTAAAGATTGTTTTGAGTAACCTACGTGCTGATTATTTCAGACACGAATGAATTCGCCCATCCATTCTGTGTAGGAAAAGTGCATATAAATTTAGTTGCTTTACATTTTAAAGCATTTTTTTCTAGTAAATAAACTTATGTTCTGCAAGTCTATATTGCCGATATGCTTATGTTGTTCTACATTTTGTATTATCAGTAATTTTCTATTATCCTTGTATCCCCTCCCGTTTTTTTTAACCTCGGTTAATCGAGAGTAACTACTTTAAATTGATTAAAAACTATAAAACAATATGAAATCAATATGGTTCTTGAATTTACATGATTATAAAAATAAACAATATTTTTTTCCGGTTCCGAAGAAATATTTTTGCTAAGCAGTACACAAGAAGCAACAATTGATTGGAAATTACGTGAAAATTACCCAATCAAAAAGAATATACTGTTGCGAATGATCGTTATACATTGGATAACATTTTCAGAGTAAAGACAAACCTAAAACTTAAAAAAAAAGTTAGACACCTTTTCATATGAAAATCAAATAATTGCACATCATTTAACATGCACTGAAAATACATGCCTGGTCTTACTTTATAGTTACTAAAGTGCAATTTTATTGACACTTAAACTTAATTGTATAGTCTTACGTGAGGATAATTGTAGTATTTGAAAACTACGAACATACTTATACTGGGTGATCACTTTCCATCTGCAACATAGCACATAGTATTGCTATCCTGGATTATGGTATTTGACAGTTAACTGTTGTGTCTAAGCTAACAAAGTTGATTTGTATTTCTGATATTATCTATTAATTTGCAGACATGGGTTACTAAATAAAATTAAAATGTAAACATGAATATCTGTCTTACTTTCTCGTGGTACACTCGCTCTGTTTTCAAATTTTGAGATGAAATGGTATAGTGTTGATACTGATGGAATTTGGCTATTTGGAAATTCAACCAATAATCAGCCACCCACATGCCTGAAGCTTACCAGCTCATAATCAACAGTCAATTTTCAAATGCCATTATCAAAGGTAATCATAGTGATGTTCCATATCCCGGATTCAAAATGACCACCCGGTAAGTATTTACCAAAAGAATATTATTAACCGTGTTATTATCTTTTCAAGTATATTCTTGAAGTGTTTTAAATTGTATGAAACAATCGCAGACACGACACTCCCTCTTTAATTCAACTACATAATGGCCAGCACCTAAATTATTATTATATTAACTAAATTAACTTTTTACTACCGTGGTAACGTATGGGACATAAGTTTTGAGAAAAAGTTTGCTTTGAAATTTCTACTTGATTTTGATGCCTGATCTAGTTACCATGAAACTGGTAAACGAATTATGTTTTGTTTTTATTGATAAACGTCAAATTTATTCAATAACTTAGTTCAAAATGTCGTACAAACTTGAAGTTCGCAAAAGTATCTATCGCTGTGTTGGACGGTTGCCCAAACGTGAAATTGTTAACTTGTTCACAGATCAAAATGTTAGCCAGGCAACGATTTATAGGACAATAAGAGAATGCGAAGAGGGTATACCTTGCACTAATTTGCCGAAAACTGGAAGACCATGAGGTCTTCCAGTTTTCACATAAAACAGGATTAATAGACTGGTACAATCCGCTCAAGACAGAATTGGAATCTGTAGTCGAAAGCTAGGTCGCCGTTTTGAGGTCTCATACAAGACCGTCCAGAGAATTTTTTTCCTTCTTTTTCTATAATGTACAGCATTTCTGGAAAAAATTCTCTGGACGGTCTTGTGTGAGACCCCAAAACGGCGACCAAGCTTTCGACTAGAGATTCCAATTCTGTCTTGAGCGGATTGTACCAGTCTATTAATCCTGTTTTGTGCCAAAACATGAGGTCTTCCAGTTTTCGGCAAATTAGTGCAAGGTATACCCTCTTCGCATTCTCTTATTGTCCTATAAATCGTTGCCTGGCGAACATTTTGATCTGTGAACAAGTTAACAATTTCACGTTTGGGCAACCGTCCAACACAGCGATAGATACTTTTGCGAACTTCAAGTTTGTACGACATTTTGAACTAAGTTATTGAATAAATTTGACGTTTATCAATAAAAACAAAACATGATTTGTTTACCGGTTTCATGGTAACTAGATCAGACATCAAAATCGAGTAGAAATTTCAAGGCAAACTTTTTCTCAAAACTTATGTCCCATACGTTATCACTATTATCTTTGCTTTGCACTTTGACATGAGAGCGTTCTGATAAAATTGATAGACAAGATAATAAATGCAATAAAACTGCTTATTAGTTTAATCAGCTTAAAGTCTTAATACAAGGACTTGCCGATCGCATGGATAAGCTTGAAAGTCGCCAATGCCTTCAACTTGATTTGAGCCCTGAGGTATTTGAGTCAGTAGTAAAAGACATCCCTGAAAATCCAGAAACTGATGCTGCTACAGATGTCGAAACTGTTGTTGATGTAAACAAACCATAGTTCCCTCTGTCAACGTAGCACTCACAAAAATCCGTCCAATTAGAGTAACTTTTAAGAATACCTCTGAAGTCACTATGGTACTTCCTAACAAAAATTAATTAAAAACTGGCACTATTTTTCAAAATCTTCTTATATACAGCGTGTCCCAGATCGAGTGGGATTGCATGGGTAACTTTCTTATCATTGAAAATTGAGATTTGGTTAAATGGGCAATGTTTTGCAGCTTCATATGCTGATTTAAAATCTGTTTGAAAAAGTTCAAAATGTCGAACCAGTCAAAATTCAAGATGGCTGCTTTTGAGGTACTCATATCAACTTCCTTAAGTTAAATAGGCGACATTTGATTTTTAGATTACTGAATAGAATTTTTCTCGTTTCAACGTAGTAAGATAACGTATGATTGAATAAAAAGCACCAGTAAAATTAATTGATTTTGTATTTTAATCAAGTAGGCTTACATGGATCCAAACAAAATTAGGTAAAATTTGTTTTATAAAACCTTTGTATATAATTCCTATAATACTTAGTAACATGTTAATTCAGTACTAAGTACAAAAAACATCGTGATATTACTTTTTAAATGTATAATTAAGTAGGTAAGTAGCTATGATGAAAAACAATAACAAAGTTTGAGTAAAGTAACCCGTCGTGTCGTCAAATGTGTCAACTATGTTTAGCTAACAATTGCCAGCATTTTGATCATTTCATGTGATTATCAGGATTTTGTTTAGTTTTTTAAATACATTTTGTTTGGAGCCTACTCGATTAAAATGTAAAAACAATTAATTTTACTGGAATTTTTTATTCAATCATACGTTATCTCACATCATTGAAAAGAGAATAAAAAATTCTATTCAATAACCTAAAGATCCAATATGGGGCCCATTTAACCTAAGATACGAGTACTTCAAAAGCAGCCATCTTGAATTTTTGTTCGACACCAAGTTTAAATTGGTTTCATCGAAAACAGTGACTTTCATATGAAACTGTTTTTCGTATCTCTTATACTTACGAAGATATTTGACATACAAGAAAATGACAGTTTGTAGTTTTTTCTTAATAACTTCTGACGGATTCGACATTTTGAACTTTTTCAAACAGATTTTAAATCAGCATATGAAACTGGAAAGCATTGCCCATTTAACCAAATCTCCATTTTCAATTATAAGAAAGCTACCCATGCAATTCCACTCGATCTGGGACACACTCACCGACTCATCAACGCCCAGCCCAAACCCTTGGACCTGTAACGATTCGCCCAGTAGAAACGCGTTTTTCTGAATTGAAATCAATTCGCGCGTTCCAGCCTAGCGATTTCTACGTCACAAGTTTGAATTTTTCGCCTGCGCGGCCGGCTACGTCATCAAGGGATCCCTGCTCCACGTATCCCCCACTTAGAATGGCCGAGGTGATTGTTTGATGCACGAAGCCCGAAGAAAAGCTATAAAAGCCGCTTCTCGTCCGTTCCAAGGGGCAGACTTCATTGAGACTTCATTCATACATCCTTGCATTCCCTCCCTACATTCCCTTCCTGTTCCTGTCCGGCCGTTTAAAGAGACTTATTCCTGTCTAAACTCCAGATCCCGATATCCAATAGTAGTTTCCCGTAGCTGCAACCGAACCCGAGGCCTTAGCGTTTTAATCACATCTAAATTTCATGCAGGACATATTCGAGACGAAGGGTTAACAGCCAAGCCGTTTCATATGTCGATCTCGTAATAATTAAATCACTAATCCCTGTTAAAACCCGGTATTAATATTTATATTACAAATTTCCTGCAAGGCATATTCGAGACGAAGGGTTAACAACCAAGCCGTTTCATATGTCGACTTCGTAATAATAAATAAATTGCTAATCCTTGTTAAAATCCTGTATAAAAATTATATTCAAAATTCTCCTGGAGGACGTTGGCCAATAACTATATCAAACTTCCCCGCAAGGCATATTCGAGACGAAGGAGTAACCACCAGGCCGTTTCATATGTCAATTAAGTAACAATAAATCTACAAACCAATATAACATTTGCCCAGTCCGGATATATTAGATTTCATGTTATAACAAGAGTCACACGTAGCTGACCTTCTGCAAGTCCCGATTAGATTGCATTTAATTTCTGTTTGACTGCAGAATCGTACTCACCGTACTTAACAGTCCCTACCGTAACCTGGAGGCTCGGCAACAACATCCTGGCCGTGGGCTGTCGTAAACCACCACAACGAAGAGGAGCTCCAGCTGGACCGGCACCGTCAACTGCCTCTTTCCGCCACCACTCACACAAGCACCACACCATATCCCCGGGAGTCGCAACGCTTTCACGGGGTTGTAAGGCGAAATACAAATATTAGAATTAACCTATATTTGCAGTTACACGCGGTTTCTTCGTCGGACTTGACGTTTGAACCCGGAAGTTGGTAGCCCTGCAAATTACTTTGGGCAAACCGGCATCCCGACCAGTGGCGTTCCGACAATTTCTCCAGAGGGCGGGCCACCGGACCTTCGATACATGGACGCAGTGCGGGTTGCCGAGGCGTAAGGAACGAACAACCGAGCGTCCAGCACAATTATTGAAATTTATTGTTAAATACATTTTATTTGAATCTTTACGAGGAATTCTTATGTTTGTACATATTGAACATTATAATTAAACTGTTTAACATTATCCTAGTGTTTGCTTGCTAATATTCGAGTGTATATCTGGCCGAACTAAGTTATTCTCCGGCTGACAAGCTACCCGAAGGAAATTAATTAAATTCATTAGTCCTAATTAGCAGAGGGCAGGAAGCGTTACAGACCTAGAAAGCTAAAATTTAGCACAGAGGTTCCCTTTATGATGTATACCAGGAATAAGGAAGGATATTTCGAAATTCAACCCCCAAAGGAGTAAAATGGGTTCCAATTTTGTATGGAAAAATAATATTAAATAGACATTTCCACTTCGTAGGAGTACTCCTAAAAACAAATAAGGAAACAGTATTTCATGATTATCCAAAAATCAACTCCTTAGGGGGTGAAATGGGGTAAATAAGCCGTCGTTATTGAGGTTTTGAGACGTTGATTGCGAAAATGGCATTTATTTTTAAGTTCAAGACGGTGGAGATGACATAAAATTAAAACCCTATAGTGGTGAAACGGGGTTTCAGAGACAAATTATTTTTGGGCAGAACAACGTTTGCCGGGTAGGCTAGTGTCAATATAAGCAGATACGAAACTCTTTATCAACGACAACTGTTCGGTAAAGCCATGGCTGCATTAAAAGAGCAAACGGATAATGGTGAACAAAATCTCCAAATAAAATATGTCCAGGGATCCCAACTATCACTCAAAAAAAAAAAAAAAATTCATCCAACAGACAGCAGCAGCATTCAGTGTTATCAGAATATACGTAGTTTAAAAAATAAAGTGCATCAATAAGTGACGCTGAATATTTTTCTCAGTTTGTTTATATTGTTTATAGAAGTGATCGAGATTTTCAACAAATCAATAAAACACGCGGAGATGAAGTTTTAATAGCGCTCCAAAATAGTATTAAAGCCGAATTGCTGGATTTATCAGCTCTAGCCACTTTTGGCATCGTATGCAACTGCACTTTAAATGCAAGCGTTTATGTGTTTGTAATTTATATACCGTGCACTCCATCTGCTTCAAGTTTGGAAACTTTGTTGGGTAATTGTATGCAATTTTATTTATCTACAACGAATCATTTGATCAGTGGAGGCTTCAACATACCTAATTTTTGCAAAGAAGATATAGATTACGGTGTAAGTAGGATATTAAATAATTATTAAATTTAACTCAATTTAATTATATTCGAAGTAGTAATAACAGATTATTAGATCTCGTTTTTTCCAATATAAACTGCACTTTAAATCGTGATTATAAACCCCTTAGTAGCGAATACGCTTATCATCCTGGTTTAAGAATTGATTGTGATTGAAGAATACTCCATGAACCAAATTTTTGTGTTAATACATTTGTCATAATACCTACATGCTATTCTACTATATCTGTGCTGTCTGCTTGATCGAAATATCATCCATAACAGCCACGGCCGTTAAAATTTAACAGCAACGGCCGTTATATCCATTTCTAGACTACTAAATCATTTTTTAAAATTATTTGAAAATATCCGTTGCTACACTACCAAATTACATGAGAGACTCAGGTTACGAGTAAGTTTTATTTATATTAAAACCACAAATCTTTACATTGGCCACTTTTAGTAGATACTAGTGAATCACCCGATTTAATTATATTAAATATAATTTTACTTTACTTTTTCGTACATTTTTGAAAATAAAAACCGGCCTACGATCTAAGTCTAAAAATTAGCAACATTTTAAGCTATCATACAATTCAATTGGTCCAGTATCTTAAAAGGAGATAGCGAACAAAGATACATACATACAAAGAAAGAGAGCACCGATTTTATGGTATAGATTACGAAAACTGTTAAACAACATACGGCCGATATAACATATATAACGGATAATTTATTATCCTCAGCCTAATCGGCCTCGGCCACACAATTTAATCTCGTGTGTTATATGCTCAATATCGGCCTAATACCGTTAAATACTATAACAGGTCCTACAATTTTCCTAAGGCTGACTTCCTTGCGATTTATGAAACA
This sequence comes from Agriotes lineatus, assembly GCA_940337035.1. Lineage (NCBI taxonomy): Eukaryota > Metazoa > Arthropoda > Insecta > Coleoptera > Elateridae > Agriotes > Agriotes lineatus. The sequence continues at coordinate 43,930 of CALNHX010001722.1, read as the reverse complement.
TTATTAGAAACAAATCGGTCTGCTTTGGATGATTGTAGGAATGTTAATGAAGCATGTGATAAGTTTTATGACATTCTTTACGCTGTGTTCGATATGCACGTACCACTCTACGGTAGGCATTCTGTATATCCTAAGGGGCATTCACGTGAAATTATACGTATTATAAAATGAAAAATTAGCATCATAGCAAATATAAATCGTCGCGGTCACTAATACACTTTTATGAGTTAGGCGATATGTTCGTTAGCCAAAATCAAAATAAAAGAGGCCTATACTAAATATTTGACGGATGTTGAAAATTCAATCTCTACCGACTGCTGCTCATGTATCCAACGCAAAAGGTGCAATAGTATATAGAATACCAGGCCTATTACGTAATAGTGATATCACTTACGATACTCCACAGGAGATGTAAAATGCTTTTGAAAATTATTTTTATTCAGTTTATCGTCCTACTGATGGTATAGCAATTCCTGCTGACGTGACGGACCAAAATATTTACGTAATAACATGCCATTTATTAAAATTAATTGTGTATCTGAAGATGATACCTATTACGGCAGCTATACGAAGGTTGAAAAACAAGTCAACTACTGGACTTGACCGAGTGCCGAGTTTTCTTATAAAATACTGTGCTGAAGTGCTAGTTCACCCCCTCTTAACCATAATTAATTTAGGTATAAAGACCTATGTTTTCACATAGATGGAAAATGACTCCAGTCAATCCCGTTTTCAAAAGTGGTGACTTTTCTAATATTACTAACTATCGTCCCATATCTATTTTAGCCAATTTTGAAAAAGTCCTTGAATTGGTTACTCAAATGTTAAAAACTACATATCCCTGTATCAGCATGGATTTGTACAAAAACGTTCTACGATTACAAATTTGAGTTGTTTCACCCAGCTTGTTGCTGAAGCCTTCGATAAAATAGGTCAGGTAGACGTTGTTTGACAAAGTTGGACATAGTATCTTACTGTCTAAACTTTGAGGATTTGGCTTTAGCGAGTCTTATATCGACCTTTTTAAACATACCTAGAAGGTAGAACTCAATATGTTATGTATAGAGTCCGTCAAGTGCCATTTTGCCATGTGTTTTACTGTAGGCCTCTTTAGGGCTAGATTTCGTATTTAGGCGTTTCACGTAGTAGGGGGTAGAATAAACCACATTTGTTGGTGCTATAAATGCTATAAAATGCCCTTTTTCGTGATAAATGCTATATTTTGAATAAATGCCATATTTTAATCAAAATCAATATTATTTGGTTAATTCTCAACAAAAGGGCTTAAAAATTTCAAAATAGTCATGCGATGAACCGTGGCGGGGGTGACCGCTCGTCGCGCGTCTCAACGCTCAGGTAAGTATTCCGTTACGTCCACTCGTCAACAACAACCCCGCGCTCTCCCTCCTTCCCTTGAATGCACCTCGGATACCTACGTTCCACTTATTTGCCTTGTGCCCGTCTTTTTTATTAGATTACCTTGTCTTTTCTATTTGTGTTGTGGGATTTTTAATAATACTGGTGAAATTTTTTGTAAAATTTCAACTTTTTGAAATAAATACTTACCACTTTTTATGCTTTATTTTGAAATAAGTGCCATTTTATATGGCATATTTTGAAAAAATAAAGGCCATTTTGCTATGCTATATTTTGAAAAAATACGGGAATATTTTGACGGACTCTAGTTATGTATAATGGTTTCAAATCTGAGGTTTATACTGCCATTTATGGAGTTCCTCAAGGTTCTAATTTAGGGTCCCTATTATTCATACTTTCTATTAATTATATAGGGATCAAATTAAATTCTAACATTTTAATGTTTGCTGATGATGTTAAGATTTTTCAACAAACAGGACTGTGTTAAGTTGCATTTGGATGTTGACTTGCTTCTCAACAGGTATATTGAAGATAAACTTACGTTAAATATAGAGAAATCTAAAGTTGTGGCATATACACGTACATTTACTCCGCTCATTTTTGATTATAAAATCAGTTCGATAATGTTAGTACGTTTTGAACAAACAAAGGACTTAGATATACTTACGTTTACCACTCATATTAATAATGTGGCTGCCTCAGCCCACAAAATGCTTGGCTTTATTTTGCGTAATTGTAAATAATTCGCAAATACTTCAGCATTAATCACGCTTTATTCTTTATTTCTCCGTTCAAAACTTAAATATGGCAGTATCATTTAGTATCCATTTTATAAATATCAGAGATCAATGATTGACGGAGTACAAAGAAATGTTTTTAAATATATCTGGCTGAAAACATTTGTTGCTTATCCTGTAAGGGGTTTTGATAACGACATTTTATAGAATGCATTCCAATTTACCTCTTGTGCAATTAGAAGGGTTTTTGCCACCCTTAAATTTCTCTATAAAATATTGCATAATCCAATAGACTGTTCATGAATCTTATCTAGTCTTAGCTTCCATGTTCCAAGAGTTAATATGAGACAAATTAAAACGTTTCATTTGTCTGCTTCCAGAACTAATGTTATGCTTAAGTCGCCCATATATACAATGTGTGTTAATTTTAATGCCATAAGTACCAAGGTCGATATTCACTCTGATGGTATACGGAACATCCTGCAAGCATCCCGTCAAATTGTTAATTGATTACCGTATTCGCTATTATTCATTGTTATTATGGATCGTCTTTACTTTGGATTAAAATTATTCAAACCATTTATATTATATTACTTTAGTAATACTGAAATGCTTATTTAATGTTTCTGTTTTCTAAATATTTGTCAACATTAACTAGGGTAAGTTATTATATAGCTAAGATATTAGTTCAATGGCTCAGTACTGGTTAAATGTTTGTTAATGTAACTTCATATATATGTTTGTATTAATTTTTTTGTGTAATTTGTCCTATAATTAATTGGCTGCTTCTGTTGGACAATACGAATTATTATTATTATTATTATTATTACGAATACATGCTGATAGTTTGTTATTTGAAAGATAACACTAAAGCTACAACATTATTTGTCAATATTTTTGTAAAACGACATTGTATAGAATAACCCAGGAATTCTTTTATATAATAATTATTAGCTCTTCTAATCTGGTCTATCGGTCAAATTGAGTTAAAACGTACAATATCCAAAGCCCTAGTTCATTAAACAACTTTGCAACTTTACACTTTGCACTGCATTTGTTAAATTTTGAAAGGAGCACAATTTTAGTGTTTTATAACATACATATTTCAATCAGTTTAGCTAGTTTTTAACTATTCACTTGCATTTTGTGTAATTTTTTAGAAATGTATTGCTAATACATTATAAAATTTATTTAAAAAATTGATTTGATAGGTTGATTAGGTCCAGGACCTCCGGGTGCATATGAGCCGCCTGTGCGAAAACCTGGTTTCGGTACCCAATTTTTAAAGCAACTGGGTGGGCCGCCAAAGTGAGTGTAAGTAATTTAAAAATTAAACACTTTTATAATTATAATACATATTTAATCCAGTGATGCGTACAAAAGTAACCACAAAACAAAAAAGGGGAATCATTATGAAAAGTAAAGTATATAACTATATGTATACTAGCTGACACGGCAAACTTTGTTTTGGATTATGACATGATGGGAGGAGCTATCTTTCAAAACGCAGTTTGTAACCGAACTATCAAATTCGAACAAAAGATGGGGTCGTATGGTTTAAAAGTAGCTAGATCTCATGGACTAAACGTTATTTTTCAAATCGCATAATTTACCATATAAAAACGAAGTCAAAGTATAGATTTCTTTCAAAACGCTGTATTTGTCTATAGGTGTTACGTTCAAACCGCAGTTTTTGTAGGTTGCAAGTAGCCAGCAACGCGTAGTCTGCGTAATTGTGTTTTAATTGCGTGTATGTGAAAGTAAGTGGCATCAGACCTAAAAATGAATGAAGGTGAAATAGAAGTACAAGTAGGGAACGCAGGTGCACGACGTAAAGGACGTAAACTTACAAAAAGAGAACGGGCAAAGGAAATAAGGTAACACGTGTGAAATGTTAGGTTATGTTGTCTTTAGTTACATAGTTATTCATTCGTAGATATTCAAATCATTATTCACATCTCGAGGACTTTAATAGACCTTGCAATCATAGCAAACAAAGATACAATTGTAACACAATAAGTAATGAGGCCATACGTAAAGCTAGGGAAATACTCTATCGTGTTCCGGTTAAGGCGGCGCAGGATGAAAAAATTGCACGGCTGTTAAAAATTGTTCCTCTTAAGAGGCAAAAGAAAAAGTTTAAAGGAATTCAAAATGTACGAGTAAAATATAGATTTTTTGATAATGAGAAAAAGAGTCATTATGTGTGTCAGAAGTTCTTTACCGCGGCATTGCACATTTCACAGAGAAGAATTCTTACATTATCAAAGAAGTTACAAAACGGCGAAGAACTGAAAGACAAAAGAGGCGGTGATCGTCGGTCACTATCGTTTAAACAAAAGAAACATTCAGTTAAGCAGTTTATTGGCAAACTTAAAGGTCGTGAGTCCCATTACAATCGTAAAAAGTCTAAGCGGATTTACTTATCCTCAGAGCTTACAATCAGAAAATTGTGTAGAATGTACAATTCTTCAGTGCCTGACAACTTAAAGGTTAAATACATCCATTTTTATAGAATTTTTATCAGCGATTTTAATATTGGATTTGGTTCGCCGGCTACCGACGTGTGCAGCTTGTGCTACCGATTAAAAAATCAATGGAAATTATCACGGGACGAAAGAGAAAAGAATGCCGTCATGTTACAATTAAGACTGCATAGGTTGTCTGCTAAACAGTTTCATAGTATTATGAAGGAGAGCCCAGAAAATAGTACTGCTTACTGCTTTGATTTGCAGCAAGTACAGGTTTTACCCAAATTGCCAATTCAAGAGGCTTTCTATGCCTCGCAATTAGCACTTTATAATTTTTGCATTACGGATTTAAGAGGAATAACCCCAGTATTTTATACGTGGCTTGAAACTCAAGCAGGGAGGGGCTCCACTGAAATAGGCTCAGCTATCTATGATTTTCTAATACAACCCAATTTATTGCCACCGGATTGCCATTCCCTTCGATTATACTGTGACGGATGCGGAGCGCAAAATAAAAATTCTGTGATTGTGTTTATGCTACAATATTGGTTGTGCACGTCAGCCCCTCAACATCTTAATGAAATACTGTTAATTTTTCCCGTCCGCGGCCATTCATTTTTACCTGCGGACAGAGTATTTGGACGAGTTGAGAAAATAAGTAAGAAAAAGCCGGAAATTTTAAGATCAGAGGATTATTGGGATATTTTTAAACAAGTGGGTGACGTAAGGGTTTTAGGAAACGATTGGGCCTTGTTTGATATAAAACAACTCAGTGATTCTTGTAACAAAATTAATGACATTAGAGCAGCTAAAAGAATTTGTATTCAAAAACGAGAAAATGGTTCCTTAACTGTAAGAGCAGAACAGTACTATAGAAACAACGTGGCTCTGCCAGTTGCACTACTGAAAAGAGGAAAGTCTCTAAAAACGTTTAAATTTAAAAAAGTACCATTAGGTAGAGAAGTTAAAGCGAAAAAATTGAAAGATATTGACAGTTTATTGGATAAGGCGTATTCTAAAGTTGATGAAAATAATAAAAAAATAAACTGGAGGACAATCGATGATTTGAAGTGGTATAAAGATCAGATTGATGGGGAAAATGTGAACGCTAGCGATATAAACCAAGAAGAGTCTGAAGAATCAGACTACTGTGCATGTGAAGAAGAAGACAATCGCTTGCACATTTGAGCTTTTTTTGTTAATAATTTTTTAATTTAGAATTTTGTTTCTGTTTCAAGTATAGCATAAGTCCGAGAAATGTTATATTATTTTGTAGTGTTTGTAAGACCACATTAATAAAAGTTACTATCAATAATTGTGTTCATTTTACATGGAGTAGTAATACCAATTTTCGTTCAAATTGCAGTTTTTTCATTTGTTGCATTCAAAATGCAGCTTTTATTTTTTATTTGGAGCATATCAGCAATATTTTTCAAAAACAGATTTCTCATTTTAGGCTTAATATAGCTACCGCAACACCTACTAAATTTTGGTTCCAGAATTAATATTCTGAAACAGGTCAGGCACCAACGGCAGAAAAAGCCAATTTACTCAAAAACAACTTTTTATCAAATACTGCGTTTTGAAAGATAACTCCTCATGGGGAAAACCCTTCAAACCATTAAGCACAGAATCATAAGAGTATGACTGCAAATAGAAAGTCTTAGAGTGTATAGAAAAACACACTTTCGATATTTTCCAATTTTCCGGCTTTCCCTTTGGATTTTTCCGAATTTTCTTTTTTGATAAACCACCTCGCGGGTAAGACGAACAAAACAAAAAAAAATCATCCAAATCGGTCAAGTCGTTCTCGAGTTTTTGCGTTACTAACACACGGCGATTGATTTTTATAACTATCTGTACGAGTATATAACAAAATAATTTTGGATCGGTGTGCATAAGAAACACGCAAATTTATAAATACAATAAAAAAATGTGTACCTCTCGTGTTTTTAATGCCACAAAATTGTTTTTCTTCAAACGGCAGTAAAATATGCCATTATACTGCTGGATTGATGATGCTAAACTGTCACTTTATTGCCAAGCGGCAGATAATATTATCTGCCGCTGACGAGCGGCAGATAAAGTTATTATCCGTATGTTCACAAAGTTGTAAACAATTTGTTATAAAAACGTTTGAAGAAAAAATACTATATGTTATTCGGAGCAAAAGTATCTTTTCCCGCTGCTGATCATGTAAGTCAATGATACAGCCTTAGTAACAAAACGTGTAAGTCGGTGATTATATTTGTTTATCGGTTTCAGGATATTAAGCCTTTGTTTACATATACAAAAGTAGGCTGGTAACTAGATCATAACTTATCTGTAGGGTTAAAGAATATTACCCTACATGGCAACCATAACCATATAGCAACCGATAAACTATTGAACAAATCACGGATGTTATGAATCATAACTGCCTTAGAAGTTTTAAAATCCTCGCTCTACGAGCTCGGATTTCAAAACTTCTGCGGCAGTTATAATACTCATAACATTCCTAGATATGTTAATAGCTATTATCGGTTTCAGGATATTAAGCCTTTGTTTACATATACAAAAGTAGGCTGGTAACTAGATCATAACTTATCTGTAGGGTTAAAGAATATTACCCTACATGGCAACCATAACCATATAGCAACCGATAAACTATTGAACAAATCACGGATGTTATGAATCATAACTGCCTTAGAAGTTTTAAAATCCTCGCTCTACGAGCTCGGATTTCAAAACTTCTGCGGCAGTTATGATACTCATAACATTCCTAGATATGTTAATAGCTATTGCTGTTTTTTCTCGACAACGGAACTTAATATTATTATTAAGTTCCTAGGATAATAAAATTAGCAATACTAGATGCAAACTTAGACGTTTTGTTTATAATTGCAAGTGATTATGTGACATGTGACACTCACAGGTAACACGACTCACGAAAATTAATACTGGTGACAGGTGACAGACCAAACGATTTTTTCAGAAGTCTAGGAAAATTTCGATAAGCAGCGGGAAAAATATAATAAGATAACTCGGAATGTACCGCCTATTAACATTTTCGTCAGACAACAAGCCGCGGCTGCGCCTTGGCTTGTACTTGCCAACCTCAAATGTTAATAGGCCCTTACATTCCTTCTTACTTAAATAGCTATTATGTGGCTCGGCCGTCCAGCCTCGCCACATAAAATATAACTTTTGTTCCTAATAACATAATATACTATTGTGTGCAACTGTCAAAAAAAGGCCACTTTTTTTGCTTGATTTTGAGTCGTGAAATAGCACATTTGTTTATAGTAAAATAAAGCCTTGACAACGTAAAAAAAAGACTTTTTTTACCGGCCGACAAAGACTTTTTTTTACGGGTCATGATCTTGAATGAAATTAGCTTTTATTAGATAATTCGAACGTTATTTATTAATATGTGATTACAAACATTGTTAATTATACATATAATAATACCGAACAAAAGATTCTTAATTATTAAAATAAAAATTGAATGTGCTACCGCTAGCATTATTTACATTGATACCAGAGGAAGATGCAGTAGCACTAGTAGAGGCGCAATTTGTTTCATTTAAAATTTTAAATGATGTTGGCAAGCTAGTTGGAGCAATAGAAGTACTGTCTTTTTTTTCTTTATGAAAATTTAATATTTTATTACATGTTTTATTTTTTTGCTCAATTGAATTTTCACTTATAATACCATGAGTAGTCAAAGTTATGTCGAATATTTTTGCGGTGGTGTCACGAATGTCCACTGCGCTTTGGTACGATTAGGACGAGTGCGATAGCACGAGTCCTAATCCCAAGCGCAATGGACATGAGTGGTGATACCACCGCAAAAATAATCTACTTAACTTTGACTAAGAATGGTATTCGAGGGACTATTTAATGAACCAAACTACTTTTTCAAATTAGTTTTCAGTAAATCTATCAACAAGCTACGCAATTTCTATAGTAACGGAACACTAATATTGACATTTTCTAATAAAAATCGCATTTGTTAAAAATAGTCACTTGAATACCTTCTAGGAAGATATATCCACTTATATTTTTTTGATTGGTCAAGAAACATCAGAATTCTGGATTTTCATTGGTCACTTTTTGACAGATGACAGGTGAATTGAATAGTCAATATAGTTTTCAGCAACTGTGCTACTCTTCCAATTACCATGACGTTTAATTTCTGTAATATCTGCTCCAGAATCTGCTAAAAGAGTAGCAGATGATCGTCTGAAACAGTGGCCGGTATACATTTTCACATCTGACAGCTTCAGAAATTTAGCAATAATACTTGGAATTTCTCCAATTTTATGTATACCGACAACCTGATTAGCACATTTTCCTCTGGTATACCTTAAAAAAAAACGTTGACTAGTCGCGTTAGTAGGACGTAGAGCATAATATTTTCGGTAGAGTTGAATATAATCTTGATGAGTTATTGTGAATGTTCGTTCTTGATGTGTTTTGGAGTCAGGTATGTGTACGACAAGTACGCATCCTCGATCTTCTATATTATTAACAGTCAGCTTTGTCAATTCTTCTCTTCTCATGGCTCCTGAGATTCCAAAAATCATAACTACCTAAAATTAAAAAAAAATTATACACACGTTCAGCGGCATTTTGCTTTAATTACCTTCATTAGCAAATGATTGTCATCATCGGATTCCTCCAAAAACTGCTTAATCTGCTTTCCTGACAATGTACGTGACTTTTTTGGTCGGTACCCTACTGATTTTTTCTTCAAAAAGGGCAGTAGTTTAGGGAATTTACTTATGTCGATATTGTCGTTTATGTTTATCGTAGATTTCAACATGGAATATGCAGACCATGTCGTTGATGGTTTACAATTCTTGTATTTATCGTCGAAATATGCCAAAAGCACACTTTCAGAAATGTTTCTAACCTTTTTCTCGCCACACCAGTCCTTGAATAGTCGATACGTAGCTTCGTAATTTTTTTTCGATTTTTCCGGTAATAAATTTGAAACTACCTCCTTTGCGGCGATTTGTAACTCCGGTGGAGTATTAGGAAAGCAATCGTCTTCACTTTCACTGCTCATTTTCCTTAAAAAGCACAAAAAACAGCACCACTTTCAATTAAATATGAATGACAATTAATAATAAACAGCAACTACGCAAGCCCTAGTTACCATACCAAAGCACACTGCTAAATTTATTTTTATGTAAAGATTCGATCGAAACTTTAATTTTGGTAATTTTTCACAGTTGCACACAAAATTTTGTATGCCACATGGCCGTGAACTATCTTTTTTTTATTCGAATGATTATTTGGCTCGGCCTGCGCCTCGCCAAATAATATTCATTTTCATAAAAAAAGTCCTAGTTCACGGCCTTGTAACATAAATAACTATTGTTGCATAGTGATCATGAAAGTCGTCTTTTTTTTTACGAAAGATCGTGAAGAAGTTACCACTTTTTTAACGCAAAATCGTGAAAAAAAATCACTTTTTTAAACTACTTTTTTTAATTAATTTATTTGCATATTTACAATCTACTTTGACAAAAGTAATAAGTAAATTTGATAATTTATTAAAATTGTGAATTGTAAATTTGACAGTTGTAAATTCCGAAGGTCATTTCGAATAAATTTCGAGTTACAAGAGATCACTATGCAAAAAAGCTACGTGTACAACACGTTTTGAAATATCATGTAAAATATTGTGCAATTCAAAATTAAACTGTTCGTTGCTATGCAGAAAGGCGCTGTTATGCAGAATCGATTTTGTATTTAGAAATATAGTACGTATCCCTACAGTAGGGGAAAATAGCTATTTATGCAACAAGTGCTAAAAGTTGGTGTTTATGCACGAGACATGAAAATTATGAAACGAAGCCGAGGGCTGAGTTTCATAACATGTCTCGTGCATAACGACTTTTAGCACGCTTTGCATACAATATTTTATCTACGACCTTAATTTTACTGTTATTAATCCATATCGATTTAACAAGGGTTTGCATCTACGGCACTTCTAATTTATGTCATAATAAACAGTAGCCCATGCCGCGCGGACGAATGTTTGCGAATGACAGTAGTCAAGGTCAGTTACGAAATGTAATTATTAATACTCCACATCTGACTGTATTCATTACATAACGCTTTAATTATTTCAAAAACACTTTACCTGTAACGCAAGAAGCAACTAGAATAACTTTACAACTTCACTTCCAGTTCGAAATTGTAGTTTTATAACCTCATTTCACTTTTAGCACATGGACTAAAAGTAAACAGCTGATTTCTTTAACCACGGTAAACTATAAAACGTCACTTTTAGTGAAACAAGCTAGCGCTAAAAAGCCTACTTTTAGTGGTGGTCGTAGATAAAATTCTTTTACGCAGGCTGCAATCACTAATTCTTGTTCAATTTGCAATTTTTTGCTGTTCTTTTCCTATATTAGGCTCTGGACAAAGTTGTATTTTTTAATAATATTTTTCTGACATCTATAATTTAATATTTAAAATTAAAATTATTGGTTCTTAATAATTTTCATGGTATGATGGGTTATAGTATATTAATTAATAGATAAAACCGATTTGGAGTCCATATTAAACACATTTCTCACACCATGCTATAACTTTTTACAATGTAATAAATATTGCATACCTTTAGGATTTATTCGAATGCTTCCTTCAAAAAACACTCAATTCAGATATAACGTGAATTTATTTTAATGCGCAATGTGGTATTGCCGTTTCCATGAGGACTTGATTGTTACTATTGGTTTCTAAGGGTACGCCACGCCCTGCGTAAATACGTTTATTTTTAAAATGCAAATATAAACCATAATTTTATTGAAAAAGAAGCATCAGAAAGAACAACCGGGCATGTAATAACCCACATACTTGCTGTAAACTGAAATCTTTATACAATTTCACCAACAGAATTCCTTCCTTCGTAGAATATATTATGTTTTTACCTCGGTTTTTACATATTCAGTAACGCGTCCATATTGCATTTTAAAATAAATGCATTTACACATTGCGCGTTAGAATACACTCCCTGTATTATACGTTATATCATGCATAGTACAATAACACGACAATACCAGACGCGTGTAATCACAACTACATTATGTCTAAATGAATACGGGCCGGGTACATTATACGGACATTGCCATAAAAATTAATTTTAACTAAAATCAATCAAAATGGCGTCCCTTTGATTAGCTGCTCTTGGGTGGCGAAGAACATGCACACCTACAAGCGGTTGCCCTGATTAGGCCAGCAAACCGATTAAATAGTTGTTGTAAGTTATGCAGGGTTTAAAAAATGGTATACCATACGTCAAATGGTGATAGTACTAATCAAAATAGGAAAAAAGTTCCTACACTGGTTTGAAATTTCGTCGTAAGGGAGCTACAGCCCTACGAAGGGCAATAGAAAAACAAGAAATTTATTTAATTAAGATAATATAAAGCCCATTTGTTTAAATTTGGCCTATGTACACGGTTTCATCTACTTAATCAGCACACCTAGAAAAAAAATTTATACAGTTAAGAAGGGGTTGTTTATGCAAAAGTTGGGGATGTTTTTGATTAATTTTTTTACAGGCAAAATTTTACTTAATTCTCGCTAGATACTCGCTAGGTACTGTTGTTTGGCATTTCTGAGAGTAGGTTTCCAGAAAATATTCTTCTCCGAGCTGCAGCTCCCTTAAAACGCATTTCCCGATCTATATTCACATGAACCTTTTTTTTATTTTTACTATTACATATATCTGTTAAATGATGTCACTTTACCATTCATTCAACTCCATTTGAGTACCCTCAGCCAATCCACTTGCATGGATAACGTTTATTATATGACATTTTTGACCACTTATCGGTAATTATGTTATGTAACACTTATCGATTATCTTTTTAATGATTTATGCAATAGTCACGCAAAATATATTGCATTCATTTATTTTTACCGGTAATTCTGAATTGCAATACGCAGTCATTCATATTCCTGTCAGAATTATAGGTAAAGAAGAATGATTATTAGTAGATTATATTATAAGAGAGAGAAATGCATCATTATTTGCGAGTGAGAATTTTGAATCACGAGTGCGCCAGCACGAGCGATACCATTTCTCACGAGCTTATAATGGCATTTCGCCGACGTTTGATCTTACAGTAGCAATTCGTATGCGTAAACAGTTTGAGCCGTCAGAATATGTCGCAAAACAGACAATAGATAGTTACAGTAGCACCTATTACCCATACATTATACAACTGTTTTCAGTGAATAAAATGAAGTTTTATTCACTAGTGAGTATAAAATACATTATACAACTGTTTTCAGTGACTAAAATTAAGTTTTACTCACTAGTGAGTATAAAAGATTTTTATACTCGCTAGTGAATAAAACTTCATTTTAGTCACTGAAAACAGTTGTATAATGTATGGTAATAGGCGCTACTGTAAGATAAAATATATTACTGTTGAGTATTCAACTCACTTGTCATCTATCAAAATCTGACCAAAAAAAATACAAGATTTGACGTCTTTGAGCCAATAAAAATGAACAATGAACTATATTGACAATTTTCACTAGTGAAATTACTCGACAATTTTCACTAGTGGTATAGTGAATATTTTAAACAAATGTGATTTTTATTAGAAAAAGTCAATAGTAGTTTTCTGTTACTATAGAAATTGCGTAGTTTGTTGCTAGATTTACTGAAAACTAATTTGAAAAAGTAGTTTGGTTCAGTGAATAGTCTTTCGAATGCCATTCTTAGTCAAAATTATGTCGATTATTACACACAACTGTCACATGACTGACATGAGCCAATGAAAACCATGCATTTTCTGAAAATCGACCAATCCCGAACTGCTTAGCTGATAAGCGCCCGTGGGCTGCTTACCAAGCGATAAGCTCCCTAGGGATGATTATCGACCCCGTGGACGTCTCATAATTAGAAATAGAAATGCAACACACAAGCAATTTGTGTTTTTTTGCATTATTAGATCAATTTTAAATCATAATTCGTATACGGGTTTTCTGTAATAATCTTCAAAATATAAACGCGGGCGACAGACTTACATATAATTTTGCCCGTGCCAAGAGCCATCGTGCTAGTTGCCCTTAGAAAACTGCCCTCGGGCAAGCCCTCGGGACAGTTTTCATTGCAACCAGCACTCGACCCTTGGCGTGTGAAAAATTATCGGCAAGTATGTCTCGCCCTTGTTATATTACTATTGAAAATCGTGCGACACTCATTAATGACCAATAGAAAAATTAGTTCACGAGCTGTATCCAAGACAACAACAAAATTTCTTGGAAATTTTTTGTAGGTAGACATTACTTCTTTTTAGGGTTTGTGTCGTTACGATTTTCTTACCGAATCTCCATTCGAGCATTAATTCATATCCGAAAATTATTTTTCGTGCATTAAACAACGTAATGCGACGTTGTTGGAACGCACTCCAAAAAATTTCCGGAAAGAATTAATGCTCTTATGAGATTATATGTGAATATTTTTGCTGTGGTATCACGTATGTCCATTGCGCTTAGGTTCGATTTGGACGAGTGCGCTAGCACGTATTATTGACAATTCATGTACAACCATAAGTGACAATTTTACTGGTAATAATTGTTAAGAAATGTTTTTTGGAAAAAAATATTTTTGTATGTAATGTCTCCTTACAAAAACGCACAATTTTCAAAGTATTTAGAATTTTTCAAATGTTTGCTTGACGTTATTCATGAAGCCATAATAAACTATAACATTTTACCATATTTAGTAATATGTATGTAGTTTTTAATATATCAGATTAGGATCGAATTTACGAAGTATCACGTTAAATCTACCTACTGGTTTGATGTGATACAGTTTTCGTACAATTTAACTCTTTACATGCCTACAAATACCGCTAAGAGTATTTTAATACATCGAACAATAGCGCATTTATCTATTTGTGACCATCCCTTTGTCAGACCTTATTTAATAAATGAATTGCGACTATCAATACAAATTTAATTAAACGGTTTAATGCAATAACGTCGTTCACAGTTTTATCCGAGGTTTTATCCCAGCGGAAAAGAGTATAAATTCTGTATCAACAATCATAATTTCCCAAGTGAGACTTTTGAGCTCTTTATTACCTTATAGTTCTTACCAAATTCAATTGCAGTGTTAATGGTTTCGTTAATGGGGAGTTGATCAAAATAATGAATTGATATACATACTATAACCTCTGATAACTCTCATATTTAATAAAAATTAAGTGTACTTTAATTAAAATTTATTAAAATTCATACAGTAGGAGAGAAAAAAAAATAATTAATTTGGCACAAACTATTGCCATTTCCCTTCCTTAATCTGTATTTTTAAATTATAAAATAACACTGCTGCGGATAAGATAACATTAGCTTAATTAAGTCTACGGTTTTAACTGCTCATTGTGTACGTGAATGAGGGAATAACAACCTTTTCCTTTCATAGACAGCTGTCATAAATTGCATTACTCATAGGTGTGTAGTTTGGGTAAAGCCACTAATGTTTGAAATTACTAATTAGAAGTTAAAGTGATTAGCCACGTTCACGTCCATTATGGATTAACAAATGTGAGAAAGAATGACCGCTGCACATGGAGAAGGTGATTCAAACAATCTGCCAAGGAAGTTTTGATAATATAAAAGAAACATAGTACAATGATTATAAATTGACTTAACAGCAACTTACTAATGCTTGTATTAGATATCTGAAACACTGCCTATTTTATTTTCGAAATAAAGCAAATGCTAAATACTATAGCATCAGCTGTCCAGAAAATGAGTGAAATTTATCAAATAAATTCTGTTACCTGTACACGGTATACTAGCAAAATAGATTAAATACAGCATGTCCTCTTATGAATGAAACTATTTTTTTAGATATTTGAAACGATGCGTTCTTTACGAAAACGTTAATTTATTTATAAACGGCAATAATGAAGGTAAACGTTAATGTTGTTAACATAAAAGGGTCTCTTACTACTCTTTTGGGCTACGAATCAAAATTATACAGAACTGAAGTATGTAATAGGTATTATTTTAATGTTACGCAGATCATTCACTAAATTTACTACAAAAGAAGTTATTCGCCTTGTTACGATTTGCGTTCTTTAATTAAATGAACTATGTAGGAATATACTGTACCTTAGTTAGCTGTAAGCCATCTGTATAATATTTTAAGGTAAAATTCGTAGGAAAAATGTCATATTTAAATTACAACAAGCGGATGTTTAGAAACGTGCCTTTCGTTTGGGAAGCTGGAGATATTCCAAACTCACGAATAGATTGGAGTAAGTTTATGCCGGGTTTACTTCATAAACCGAAATATTGAGTGATGTATATGACCGGTACGTGATTAGAAGAAGCAACGGTTGCAACTCGATCATAAAAATTATTTGCAGCTGGGACCAAATGCTTTTAGTAGAATTGTAAATCTTGCGAAGGGTCCGAGCAGGCCACATTTCACCGTGGGAAATCCTCAAGCTTGTAAAAATTCATAGAACTATTATGAACTGTCACGTCCGCATGTAATGCCAAAAGTTCATAATTTAGACCAGCTCTGATAGGTTATTGGGAACTTTGTAAACGCCCACAGAGCTTTCTTGGTCAGAATGGACTTAGAATTAAGTTAGTTAATAAGAAGATGTAAATACGTAAACTTAAGTGTTCTGTAAACGGCAGAAAAATAAATGCAAGTATTTGTATCTACTTAAGTGTTCTTATTAATCTCGCAACAGTAGCTTTGGTCTTCGTGTCCGAGAGTATTTTAATTAAAAGGATTGCCAGTCACCCCGACTTTAGGCGTCTCGCAATAGTGGTGATCAAGCGGTGTGATTTATAACTTATTTAAATCGCACGACAGAAGATTTCTTTTGTTTCGAAGTCGGTCCAAGTGCAAGGGTTAAAATATACAAGGGGAAGCACGTGAACAGGACGGGAAAAAGCATCTAATAAATTGAGGCGGTAAAACGGAAGCGGTCATTCCGGGAAGCGGCGTAGGTAAAATCCAGGAGCGCCGAGGAGTGAATGCAGGAAATTCCGTGGTCCAACGGGAGCGGTCAATCCGGGAACGGCGTAGAGGACTGGGGACGGCGTCACGTAAGAGTGGAAACGTTGGAAAACCAGCAAGCGTCGAGGAGGTGACGGCAATGAATCCGTGGAGGTGGCCAGACAACAGGAGGGCAGTCATTCGAAGGGGCGGCGAGGCAGCATTCTGGGAACAACGTCAGAAAAATTGACAACGAAGAAAAACCAGTGTAGTGCAGTGAAAGCCTGTAAAAGTGTCGAAGTGAGTGACGGCGGAAACTCCAGAGAAAAAAAAGTCAGGAAAGCGGCTTCAGAACAGGGAGGCGGCGCGTCCAGATCTGTGGGAATAAGACGACAGCACAGCGGGGAAAGCAGAAAATTGCAGTTGTGGGTAAGTAATACTTGTTGTTTGTTTCCGAATTATATGGTCTTATTATGCGATTTCGTAAGGTTGTGTATATATTTTTTTGAAATAATAGGATCAGGTATTGCTCGTAGTTGTCAGTAATAGTAAATTTTCGACGGGTTGTGGACTAGTTAAGTTTTTACAGCAGCGATAGGTAATTTACGGGTTACGCAAAATTCCTGGTTTACAGAATTTAAATTTTTATCAAGTGTTTCATTTAAAAGAAACAATGGTTTCCGAATACAGTATTTTTTCGGTGAACGAATTAAAATACGTTGCTAATCTGTTGGAATTACCGGAGAAAAAGAAAAAGGCAGAGATCATAGAAGAATTGATTAAGGCTCAACATTCGGTAGAGGATATTAAAGTAGAATTAGGTGCCTGGGAGGAAAACCTTCGGAAGGACAAGTGGGAAGAATTAGCTGAAAGGGAACGAAAAGAAAAATTAGAATTAGCTGAAAGGGAGCGAGAAGAAAGATTGGAGGTAGCTAGATTAGATGCTCAAGTGAAAATTGCTCAGGCCCAAGCTCAAACGGCAAATGGAAATAATGTACATGATGTCAATGCAATTAGGAATATGTCCTTGAATATGACAAAGCAATTGCAACCTTTCAAGGATGACGGTGACATGGGATTGTATTTAACGAATTTCGAGCGGGTTTGTGTGCAATTGAACTTCTCCAAGGAATCGTGGCCAATTCGATTGACGAGTGTGTTGTCACCAACAGCGAATGAGGTCGTGGCTCGATTAACAGAAGAGAACAGCAAAGATTACGAC
Organism: Agriotes lineatus; assembly: GCA_940337035.1. NCBI lineage: Eukaryota > Metazoa > Arthropoda > Insecta > Coleoptera > Elateridae > Agriotes > Agriotes lineatus. The sequence continues at coordinate 26,140 of CALNHX010001722.1, read as the reverse complement.
AAAGTCAGGGCTAGTCTGCTCAAGAAATATCAGCTAACAGCAGAAGTTTTTAGAACGAAATTTCGGTACGGGAAACGGAAAACTGACCAGAGTTATGCGGAATTTGCATACCAACTAAAAACCAATTTCCAGGAATGGATCAAGAGCGAAGAAGCGGAAGGAAACTTCGACAAGCTAACTCAACTGATGTGCTTGGAGAAATTTTATAGTTCGTTGCCAGGAGAGATGAAATTCTGGGTGGAGGACCGAAACAAGTCCAAGACGATGGAGGAAGCTGCAGAGCATGCAGACACATACGTCACCAAAAGAGGACCAGGTACAGAACGGCAATGTAATGGAAACTTCAAGACATCGAAAAATAAGTTCGAAACGAAGCCAACGACGTCGAACTTGAAAAATGACTTAGGGAAAAGTCAGTTGCCAACGGAAAGTGTTGTCAAGGAAAACTTGGACAAACGCAGTTTCGACAGACGAAGGCCGGGGAAGTGCTTTGGATGTGGTGCGGTAGGTCACTATAAAGGTTCACCGGAATGTCCCAAAACACAAGTCGTTTTAGCAACGATATGCCAGAGCAAGAACGAGGAAGGTCTGCTAGAACCTTATACCATAATAGCGAAAGTAAATGGAGTGGAAGCAAAATTACTACGAGATAGCGGAGCCAGCTATGATATCGTGCACACAAATTTAATCAAAGGAGCCGATTATACAGGGAAATATGTATATGTGCAAGGACTCCTGAATGAAGAATGTGTGGCGTTACCAGTTGCGAAGGTAAAATTAAATTTGCCAGAAATTCAGGTGGAAACCGAAGCAGCTGTAGCGAATCATTTGCCTCGAGATTATACGTATCTGCTATCGAATAGAACGTGGGAGATGCTGCCGAAGGAAAATGATGTGGTAATTCAACAAGTGCTCGCATTAACGAGAGCGCAGGCGAAGGCTATAATAGAAAAGGAAAAGGTTCACGATGAAAATAAAGAAACGAATGCCGAAGTAAAGAGTTCAGAAGACGGAAAAGATTCCGACGAACCGGGAGAAGAAGCGGAAAAGGAGATTTGGTATAAATCACCGAGCCTGGAAAATGACGAACAATTTTCAATACCTAAATCGGATATCGACTACTCGGACATAACAAAACTTACACCGACAACCTTAAGAATGCTGCAATTAGAAGATCCAAAATTAAAGGAGTATTTTGAGATGGCAGAATCAAAGAAGGAGAACAATGGAGCAAAATTCTACATTGCTTATGGAATACTGCACAGGAGAATTACTGACAAATTGGGTCGGAGCTTTGAGCAAGTGATGGTGCCAGAAAAATTACAAAGCAAGTTGCTAGATATCGCACATGATAACATGTGGATGGGACACTTGGGTTGTAACAAAACCATTGACAGGATCAAGCAGAATTATTGGTGGAATCAGATGGGACGAGACGTGAAAAACAAAATCAAGTGCTGTGACGTTTGCATGCGCGTAGGGAAGTCCACTGATAGAAAAAAAGCTCCAATGTGTAGAGTGCCAGTAATCACCGAACCGTATAAGCGAGTAAATGTGGATATTGTAGGACCTTTAGCGAAAACCGAGAAGGGAAACAGATATCTACTAACGCTAATTTGTAGTGCCACAAAATTTCCTGACGCGATCCCATTGAAAGTAGCAGATTCTGAAGCGGTGGTAAAAGAGTTATTAAATATATTTTCACGAGTAGGATTTCCATCCGAAATCCAGATGGATTTGGGCACTGTATTTACCAGCAATCTAACGACCGAATTTCTTGACCGATGTGGTATAAAAATCATACACAGTTCAGCATATCATCCGCAATCAAACGCAGTAGAACGATTCCACGGCGTATACAAGCGAATCCTAAGAGCATTGTGTTACGAAAACGGAAATGAGTGGGATGAATATATCGATCAAGCGCTTTTCGCTTTGAGATGTGCACCGCACGCGGCACACGGATTTAGTCCCGCAGAATTGGTGTATGGACGTCAGATTAGATCTCCATTAAACATGATCAAGGAGTTGTGGGTTGGAAAGGAAACCAACGAACCGGTAGTAGTGTACATATTAAAGTTACTCGATAGGCTAAGGCAAATGCAGGAAATCGCGAAAACGGCGACTTTGGAAGCGCAAACCAAATCAAAAGGTTATTATGATCTGAAGGCGAAGGCTTCATATTACGAGGTTGGCGAGAAGGTTATGTTATATCAGCAAGCCAGGACCAACAAATTGCAGATGCAATGGACTGGACCCAAAGAAATTGTGGAGAAAATTTCCGATACTAATTATATAATTAAAGAAATTTCGAGAAAACGTAAACAAACTCTTGTCCACGTCAATTTGTTGAAACCTTATTTTGAAAAGGCTGAAGTCATAGCGATAGTAATCAAACAACCTGGGGAAGAAGGAGCAGAACTCGATCTTCCAGAACTGGAAATAGAAGACACCGAAATCTTAAGTGCTTCGGAAGTGTTGAAACAAGCCAAAGGGGTAGGAAAACTCACGGAAATCCAAATGAAAAGCTTGGAGGAATTAATCCAACAATTTTCAGGGTTATTTTCAAATCGACCCGGAAGAACCAACTTAGTGGAACACGATATTGCTCTCAAGGAGGAAAAAATTATCCGAACTCGAGCGTATTCACACTCACAGAGGGTACGCGAGATTATCGACAAAGAAATCGATAAAATGTTAAAATTGGGAGTAATTAGGCCCAGTAACAGCGAGTATTCATCGCCTATGATGATTGTGGAGGCTGAAGGGAAGGATCCAAGGCCTGTGATCGACTACAGAGCGTTAAATGCTATTACGGTGCCACAGCAACATCCTGTTTCTAATATAGAAGCATGTGTGGAAAAATGCAGCAAGGCCAGATACCTGACTCTAATCGATGTAGTAAGAGCCTACTGGCAAATAGGGATGACTGAAAGAGCAACTAAATATGCTGCTTTCATAACGCATCGTGGAGTTTTCGAACCAGTGACGTTAGCGTTCGGGCTGCAATCTGCTCCATTTTCGTTTCAGCGGCCAATGGACACCATATTGGAGGGAATGGACGATTTCGCAGAACCATTTTTGGACGATGTGGCGGTACATTCGATGACTTGGGAGGAGCATTTAGAACATCTACGTGCGGTATTCAAGGCAATGCATCAAGCAGGCCTAACGATAAAGGCTAAGAAGTGTGAGTGGGGAAAAGCCGAGGTGATATATCTGGGACATAAAATAGGTCAGGGATTTAGACAACCGTCGGAGGTAAAGGTAGCGGCCATACAGGAGTTTCAACGTCCCCAAACCAAACGGGATATTCGAGCATTTCTCGGGATTACTGGGTATTATAATCATTACGTCCCGAACTATGCAGACATAGCTAGTCCACTTACAGACGCATTACGGAAAAATGCGAAAACAAGAGTAGAATGGGATGATCAGAAAGAAGTTGCATTCCAAAGATTGAAGAACGAATTAATGAGCGGTAAGGTGTTGAGAGCTCCAGATTATTCCCGCGAATTTATAGTACAAACCGATTGTTCGAAGCGAGGAATGGGGGTGACTTTATCGCAACGAGATGCAAATCAAGAAGAGCATCCGGTACTGTATCTGAGCAAAAAACTCACGGATAGGGAGCAAGCTTATAGCGCAAGTGAACTCGAATGTGCAGCTTTAGTCTGGGCAGTCGGAAAATTAAAACCTTATTTGTTTCTGAGCCATTTTACCGTAGAAACGGATCACTGTCCTTTGACCTGGTTACGACAGATGAGCAATAAGAATGGAAGATTACTGCGGTGGTCATTAATTTTACAAATGTTAAATTTCACTGTTCTCTATAAACCGGGAAAGAAATTCGGAAACGTGGATTCCTTATCTAGGTATTTTGTTTAGTTAAGTCACCGAGAACCAAAGTAGTACTGACAATTACACCAGATAACTGATGTTAATTCACGTAGGTTACTTAAATTAGAGTAAGCATGATGAGACCATATAGTTCTGAGAATTATGACTGGTATTGCTTAAGTGCGAAAGAAGAACGTCTTGTGGTGTAAAAATCGATAGATTTAAACACCAAAGACTATTTTAATCCGGGGGCAACTGTTACGATTTGCGTTCTTTAATTAAATGAACTATGTAGGAATATACTGTACTTTAGTTAGCTGTAAGCCATCTGTATAATATTTTAAGGTAAAATTCGTAGGAAAAATGTCATATTTAAATTACAACAAGCGGATGTTTAGAAACGTGCCTTTCGTTTGGGAAGCTGGAGATATTCCAAACTCACGAATAGATTAGAGTAAGTTTATGCCGGGTTTACTTCATAAACCGAAATATTGAGTGATGTATATGACCGGTACGTGATTAGAAGAAGCAACGGTTGCAACTCGATCATAAAAATTATTTGCAGCTGGGACGAAATGCTTTTAGTAGAATTGTAAATCTTGCGAAGGGTCCGAGCAGGCCACATTTCACCGTGGAAAATCCTCAAGCTTGTAAAAATTCATAGAACTATTATGAACTGTCACGTCCGCATGTAATGCCAAAAGTTCATAATTTAGACCAGCTCTGATAGGTTATTGGGAACTTTGTAAACGCCCACCGAGCTTTCTTGGTCAGAATGGACTTAGAATTAAGTTAGTTAATAAGAAGATGTAAATACGTAAACTTAAGTGTTCTGTAAACGGCAGAAAAATAAATGCAAGTATTTGTATCTACTTAAGTGTTCTTATTAATCTCGCAACAGTAGCTTTGGTCTTCGTGTCCGAGTGTATTTTAATTAAAAGGATTGCCAGTCACCCCGACTTTAGGCGTCTCGCAATAGCCTATACTTTTTTATATCTTTTGTCTTATATTTCAACCAGATACAGTTTATATATAATTTTATTTCATTTTGGAACCAAAATCTTGTTTATTGGCCCTCGATAGAGGGCGTAAAATGGCTTTTATAACCCTAGGGCCTATAAAGTTGCTAAGCAGTATAACAAGCACCAACAATGTAGTATAGCAACACCAACAATCTGCATAGAAACCATAGCACACCAGAAATGCACAGCGCCAGCACAACGACGACGCAGTAGTCTGTAGCCAAAATACTGAATCCTCCAATTTTGTCGATTTTGAGGACTAAAATGAAATAAAACGTTATATGTACCATGTGTCTATTCACAATTATAGCTCTCGGGAAATTTAAAGCTCTCCGCTTCGTGTCGAGCTTTAAACATTTCCTCGTGCTATAATCTATTGATTACGCCCTTAATACATAAATAACTATTATTTACAACTGTTAAACAATACCGTTGTTATTTTGCGATTATTTGTCAATTATGATATATATTATTAACTAAAATCACAATGCCTGTTGTTTACATTTCATAATTACATCGATACCGCCATAAATGCATGGATACCACCATAATTACATCGCTAATACGGATTTATGTGCATATAATCAAACAGGCCATAAACTGCTTTTTCGAGTTGACAGTTATCAGTCTGTCAGTTTGAAAATAATAATTTACACTTCTTTCGTCCCAAACCTAAAATGGAAAACGGTAGCGACAATAGTGCTGTATTCCACCTGAAGTACGCCAAGCCGGCAAACAAGCTACACAAAATTTACTCCCAGAAAAGTCGAAGAAAACTTATGATATCGCATACAAAAATTTTCTGGAATGAATGTAAATAAAGTAGTTGTAAATAAAATAGCGTATTTCACTCGCATATAATAGCTATTATTAGTACACTCAGATGGCTTAAAGAACTCGCTCGCTTCGCTCGCTCGTTATTTAAAAGCCATCTTCGTGTAATAATAGCATCCATTATATGCTCGTATAATAATATACTATTATAGTGCATTGGGAAAGTAAAAATAAAAAGTAAATCTAACTATGAAGTATATATACTATTGTTACGAGACTAGACGAGATTTTACTCAGTATCGGCCTCGATCTCAAAATTTATTGAAAGCTAATTTCCTATCTCGAATTCAAGAATCTTGATTGTCGAATGTTATACAGGGTGTATCGTAAGTCGGCCGTAGGGCTTCTGGAAGTACATTGTAACATAAAAATTGGTCAAAAACTCCTGTAGACAGTACGTGCAGCATAGGGCAATGTAATTCTTATAGGACTCTTCTGGCCGACGTCGCCACTTCTCGGCAGCGACCGACGGTCTAAGTTTGCTTGAAGTAATGCCAGATGCGGATAAGACGGAGCAAGCTATCACTAGTTGTTAAGTGCCCCGAAATACAAATACGGGCTTTATTTATGACTGACAGGTGCGTATGAATTTTCAAGAAGATTTGTGCTGAAATGTGGCAACGTCGTTCTGCATAAGACCCTGTACTGAATTTGAAGTATTGACCGATGTATAGGATTGATTTGGATGATATTCGTTGTAACGCATAAAATAGATGTGTCATTTTTCCAGATGATAGTAGTAGACTACTAGTGGCTGAAATACCGGTTTTCGGCACCGAACAGACAGTAACTGTTTAATGGCAACACCGAGAACCATTTAAAGATTTTGCTGCAAAAGACATTCCTTTGTATCCTTTTCTGTCTGTAATTTTTGATACCTTTTATGATTTGTAAAAAAACTAAAATCTGAGTGACTGCACCTTGATTTTTTGCAAATAATGTAATCTCGTTGCTTGTATTCTGTGAAACAAATGACAAAGAGAGTATTTGATGGAAAGCATCTTTTATTCCATTAATGAATGTGCAGTTAATACTCAATTTTACCACTATTTTCCCGAGTGAAAAGGTTAATTATATTCAAAAAATTTAACTCAATCTACAATATTTCTGCAATATTCTTAATAAAGCAGTTTGACAACTGAGAACTGACAAAGACTTGCTACCGTAGTTAAAAATGTGCTTTTAGTTATTTGCTTTTGAGTATACAGGACATATAGATTGCACGTGTTTCAAAATAACATCACACTTTCACTCAGATTTGATATATTTCTGTTTATAAAGTAAGAAATATCACAATGACAAAGGCAAAAATATTTTAAATGGATGTCTGTGGTCGGAAGAAAATTTACAGCTACGTATGGGCATTGCCATTAATTAGTTACTTTCTGTACTGAGACGTGACACCCGTGATTCATTCACTAATAGTCAACCAATATAATCTCGAAAGACGACTTCCACCAGTTTGGAGTGTAGCAAATATCATCTAAAATTCTAAATCGATCCAAGCCTCCTATTCAAATTGGGGCACCCTATATTTTGAAAACTACGGATCTGTAGCAAAAACTCTACAGTCTGAGTGCTGGCGTGCTCAACGTCAGCAACTCTTTTACTTGCTCTATTTTAATTTTTTTTAAATTTTGATGTATTAACCAGTATAACGATCTTTATAACGTAGTTTGCTGGTTAATTAATTTTTCTTCTCCAATGTGGTGTGTTTTTTAATATTATTCTTACCTCGTCTTCAACGTTTAAACTTAACCTCATTTTAAACATGCGGTTCTACTACCAATGATCATTATGGCCCGAGGATGAAACCAGTTTGGTTTCGAAACATGTTGCCACTTTAAACAAATGTTCCTGGAGAAGACTAAAGATTCTATTTCTTTCTTTAGTAATAAAGTGTTTTAAATAATTAAAGCACCATTTAATTAAAGTAAAATGTTTACTAATTACTTTTGACAACTAACTTTGAAACTATCGGCTGCAGAAATAGTGACCGGTACCGAATACCTATGCACTGCCATTTTTTATTATGACATAAATTAAAACTGTCAAAAATTTAAACCTCTGTTAAATCGATACTTATGGTTTAATAGCAATAAATTTAAGAATGAAAACAAATATTATACGCAAACTCGTGCCAAAAGTGTTATTGCACTTGACAATTTCATGTAGTGTTGCAATAAACGAATTATAAGAAACTAAAATAATAATAAAGCCCCAGGAAAATGTTAAGTAGGTGCTAAAATGATTAAATGGCATGGCGAGAGAAATGCACAACTTGATCAACAAAACTTATAAAATAGAAGAATTACCTGACAACTGAAATACTGCAATAAACTATATGCGAAAACTACAGAGGGATATCTTTCCTCAAGTTAGGTTATAAGATATTAAGTTCAACAATAATCGACAAATTGACGCCACTAATGGAAAAGCAGGTGGGTGACTATCAGAACGGAGTTAGAAAGGGAAGATCTACCCTTGATCATCTTTACGATAAGGTAAATATTGGAGAAAAGCCAGGAAAATGATGTCTACTTGTTTTACCTTTCTATTGACTTTAGATAGGCATTTGATATAGTAGTTCAACGCTCGCAACTGTATAAAATTTGACATGAATTTGATGTACCATCAAAATGAACAAGACTAATAAAATTGTGCCTAAAAAATACACCGGCGAAAGTAAGGGTTCAAAAGTGATCGAAATTAAAGAAGGATTGCGGCAGGTGAATCCATTATCAACTAGTTTATTTAATATGGTATTACAATAGATAAGTAAGATAATTGCCAATTAATAGAAAGGTATTTATTTACATTACATAGAACTACACAAATCTTAGCATATGCAGATGACCTCGTCATAATATCTAGAAAAAAATCTGGTGTAATACACACACTCAAATTCCTTTTACAGTGATCTTATAATTAGCCAAAATTTGATTTTTTATTTTAAGCATTTGTCAATAATTTTATAAAATTACAAATTCTATAGAAATAAAATTTTCTCGAAAATGTTAAGCTGAATTCAAAAATGTAATAATATACCGGGTGTTCTATCTCTTTTCGGTTTTGAGATATTCTGTTCAGAGACGAGTATGGCGTGCTTGAATACGAGTGTTAGCGAGTATGTACTTAAACGAGTTCAGAAAAACCACTTTTCTAACGTCGCATTTAATAAGAAATGTAAAATATTAAATTTTTACATACAAGTGACATTAATTGTCAAAACATAACCAAGATGAGCATAACTCATTCCTATGTACTAAAGTACAATAAGCAGCTCCAGTTGATTTTATGCGTTTGGCAGTATTGAAGTGTGTAGTTGGTGACACTGTAAGTCTATGTCAAATTTGAGGTTAGCAGGTTAGGTTTTGCGTCAATCTGTGTCAAAACTGACGCAAAACCTAACCTACTAACCTCGAATTTGACATAGACTTATATAGTGTCACCAACAACACACTTCAGTATTGCCAAACGTAAAACGAATCGCTGTTGCTAGGCATAAAAGTGTTGCTAATGATAAAAGTACCACATTTCTTATAGATTTTGAATGGAGAAATTTTTAAATGAAATGCGATAAAAATAAAAACATGTTTTTTGGATTCAGGGTACTCTAAAACGTGAAGATCTGTTGACAACTCAATTTCGAATTTTTGGTGTGAATCCAATACTTCCTTTATTGTAAAAGGAAGTAAAAATTTCGAGCGTAACGGCAAGGAGCAAATGTTACCATGTATTATAGAAAATGTTCAAATCAAAAGATGTTTCAATAAACTCAAAAATCACAGTATATAAAACTGTTGTGAGACCAGTTGTAAAGTATGGAGTGGCAGCATAAACGCACAACAACAAAAATAACGCACTAATGCTTGAGAAAGAAAAATTCGAAGAAGAACTTATGCCTCTGTAATGGTAAATGGAGAGTGGCGCACAAGTCGAACTAAGGACACGGTAGATAAACAATGTAGAAAACGACTCTAAAGAGATGGAACTTACCAATTGGAGAAGATTAGCAGTAGATAGAAAAAGGTGGAGAGAAGTGAAGAGAAAAGTGAAGGAAAAAGTGAAGAAGTCCAATGACCAGGCGCACGAGTGACGAACTAGCCATGGTGAGAACCAAACAGTCTAGAAATTCATCTAGAGAGGTCGTGGTCTTCAATGGGCTCATAAATACCAAAGAGTACGTACGTAAGTATTCCGAATTGTTTATATTGAGCTTTTTTCAAAAATCAAGCAGAGTTGTTGACAATTCCATGAAAATAGCAATTTATAGGTTTAGTTTTGCATTGTTCGTGTATTCTTTAGTTCTATGACTGAATTTATGGATACAATCATTTTTTTCATGCTGAATTCATAAAATGTACCACAGTGTCACCGTTAAAGTAATAGTTAAATAGAAAAAAATACAGTTTTACAAGTTTAATTTACCACTACTTTTACCTTTCATTAAGTTATGCTTTTTCTTAACTTCTTTAACTATTTAATAACGAAACTAATAACACATAAAATATAAAGAGCGCTAGATAATTTTATGCTTAATGTTTTATGGTAACTTGTTTAACTCCTTCCATTTAAACAAATTAGTTATAAAGTGATAAATAAAAAAAAACCTATTAAGCACCCTTTATCTAAAGCGTTCCTATATTTACTTGAGCAGAAATTTATTTGCTAAAATCCAATAGGCCGCAAGTGGTCGAACTCACAACATTGCATCTTTTTCCATATAATGTGTCTCTTTCTCTAGCTTCTATAGTTTTTACTATCCCTGTTGCTGCGACCAAAAAAACTCATCCTGTATACAGAATGTTCCAAAAATGGGCAGCTCAAACTGATAACTAAAAATTTGACATCCCATTTATTTATATGGGACAGTATCGACCAAGAAATTAAATGCAATAAAATCAAACATTATCTTATATCGTCACTGATTTGTAAAATCTTACAATAATCCTGTTAAATCATTATACATTTTCAAAATGAGCACCTTTCGGTTCGGTGATACTGCTTTGAACACAAGTTGCTGATTATTGTATCAGTCAGAACCCGTAACTAAACGTAGTTTAAGGTCCTGACAGCTCGGAGCTGCGACATAATGTTGCTCAAACAGTTGAGAATAGCGAAGCAAAAGGAAATAACTAGGAAAATAATTTTTATTTGGAGAAAAAGTGTGGGGACATTGAAGATGATGTGTGTGAAGTATGTTTCTAAATTTTTCCTAGTACTAATATTGGGATTTTAGTCTATCTCTTGTAAGAGAGCTTTCTCAAAGTCAGATAGTCTAGGTGTTATTGGTCTTCGCCGATCATTAGTTACGGATCTAGGCAATTAAAATGGCAAAAATACTGATCACAATAAAATACCTGTTTCTCCAAGTCTGCAATCAATGCGCTCAAATGTTTCCTGCCCGAAAGATGACGATCTGAGAGGCTTCCTGATATACATATCTTCCTTGCTTCAACTGAATTGGCAGAAGACGCCATACTTAATATGCATGCCAGCATGCCAGTTTTACTTCGTTGCTATGGTTTGCCATTAAAAAATATCAATACCAACCATTGAGGATCATGGCAATACAAACGACATTTGGATCCAGTCTCATTTCATCATCAGCCATCGCCGAACAGCAACGCAATACCGGCCATAAGATCCATTTCGGTTAAACATCTATTATCTGCAAATCTCCACTCGTCTTTAGCAGAAATATTCGCGAAGCCATTGATATTTACAAACACCCTAATAATCCAAATCGAGATGTAGGCTATCCCCTTCTCTCCATGTGGAAAGCGCTAATTTTTAAAACCCGCCCACCGCTCTCATCACTCAACCACGGTCACATTTGTCTATAAATTATGCCGCCCTCCTTCTGCTAGTTAGAAGAGTTTCGCCTCTGGCGTGGTTCACACATTGAGTTCCTGTGCTCGTTTGCTTAAAGCCTATATGAAAGTAGTAAAAACGTTGACTTTTTCAATCTCAATAATGACACGGTCCAATTCCGGAAGTCGTTCGTTGCTACTGTAAACTTGTTTTATGATGGATGACAATCAAGAGCAATCTTAATGTAGTGATACAGTTACATACTGCCGTTGCTTCGTCATCGTCAGTTGGAATCGAACTATTATTAATACATAGTTTACTCGAAACTAAGAAATCGACTGGATACAGAAGAAGCGTCGAAACTATTTAGCATTTTTAAATTATTAAATTAAAACGTCCCTTCACTTCAGGATGCAGAATAGTAGTAATTTTGTTTTAGTTTTGCCGAGTTTTTTCTTATACTATGTATAATTCTACTTCTGTGTAAAGTGTAACAACGTTAAAATACATTTATTTTTATATTTAATTAAATTTAGGACTGACAATGAAACAGAAAAAAATGTTTAAAACATGGCAGTTTATAACATGTTTTAAATACTTTTTCAAAACAAAATTGTTTAAAACCTGGGGCTTTGTTTTAAACACGTTTAAAACATGCCAACCCTGTTATTTACAGTTTAATTCATGTTAATAGACCAAACTTGATAACAAAAGGGCTCTTAAAACAGAATATTAAAATATTTTGTAAATGCAATAACACAACGGGAAAGATAAACTACTTTACAAACTTGCTGGGAACGTCAAAGGATTGAATGTTATGTTTATTTAATCAGAATCACACACGATTAGCCACGTGCAATAGATGCATAAACAAGCAGAGAAGGTATTAACCTCAAAGCAATCTATAGTTGTGCATCAAATAATGTAAATAGGAGTTAAAGGCCAGGTTGAGCCCAATGGGTGACTGAGTAAAAGGGTGAACGTCCGATAACGCAAGGTGTCGCGCACCACGCACGTGCTCCTACTTGGGATGTAAACAAAACAACCGAAGGTGTGAAAACACTTTTGGACCAATCCCTTGCACCCAGACGATTTAACACATACTCACGTGGGTGGTTACTACCATGGCTGGTTATTTTTAAATGAAACTGCTCGGAGCAGAACAACCGTTACTCGTTACCTGTCTGAATGGGTTAACTCAAGGAAGGGCCTTGAACACTTCTGCTTAAAATAGACACTGCTTGTATTTAGAACCCGAATAAGACTGAACTTAATTCGTGTTAACTTTCATAGTTTTGCCCGTATCAAGTTGATTAGTGCTTCCTGGGGCCTCGATAAGAACAGACAAGAAAAGTTCTCATTTCGTATACTTACATTAATGATGATTACTGCAATATAGTTTAAAACGTATCCAGCAATAACAAAAACTGACAACGTTTACACGACCTCTCGAACTCAAAACAAAACACGACCACTAGCACTGCCTACGTTGGGTCACAAACCGAACGCGCGCCAAGCAAGCGTTAACCGAACCGATTTAAACACAAGTAAACGAAACAATTACCGATTCACCGCCATTTCGTTGCAACAGTCCGTTCTACTTCGACGAATAAATTCCACGGCGAGTAACGAGCACAACCAACTGCAATGCATCAGCCGAGACACCTTGCTGAGGCTGGACGGAAGCGATGACCTCCAAGATGTTGAAAGGGGAAAGCTCTCAACATCTACCTTGAAGCAGCCGCACTTTTTTTGAATAGGCGCTCAGGCGCCCAACTCGTTGTTTAAACGCAGCCTGAACCCGCATGGAGATTTGGAAGACCTGTTTAGTTTACGATTTCGATTTTATTTTTGGTATAGCGTTGCCTGCATAAACGTCTCGCCCGGTTTTTAGTACGCCTAGTTAATGAAGATCGTCTTTCTGGTTGTGGTTTGTGAAAACCAATTACTAAGGACATCTATTAGTCGGCACTATTTTCCTAAGTTCGGATTCGGCCCTCGGAAAGTTTCTAACGCCTCCGGCCTGCATTAGGTGAACAACTGAACAACCGTTTCGCTAATGCAAGAACTTTGTTGTGTTGCAGGGGAAGGAAACGTTTGTAATAAAAAGGTTACACGGAAGCTTGTGATGGTTTGAACAAAAAGTAGTCTGTCTGAGATTTTATGTGTTTCAAACAAAAATTACACCTTTAGAAACTTGCGTACTGCACTTTAATAGTTTTTACTGATACGAAAATGCCTTGTTAGAAGCAAAAGCGCAATTACAGTGTTAATTCCTGAGCATTCCTGAAGAGTAATTTCATTTCTAGTAGAAAATTACTAAGGGCACGCTAACGTTCACGGTGTCTTATGTTTTAGATGCTTATGACGTAGTTAATTTCATGTGTCACATATTACTAACGATGTAAGCATTCCACAGACAAAATTATAGTGTATTCGTAAGATCACATTATAACACCTCTACAAATAAGACATTAAAAATAAAATATCTGCTTCATTAGCCTTGTTACCAGTGGCGTAACTTCAGATTTTGCCCCCTCCCCCCCCACCAAAAGTTTGCTGCCGCCCCTTATATCTCCTTAATAAAATAAAGTGACAAAAACATCAATACTAATAATAATACATTTAATAAATAATAATAAGATAAGGCACAAAACAATGTCTTAACTAAGACGTTTAAAAAAATAAAAACGAGATTTTAAGATTACGCCTGCCTTAATATTTGCAAAATCTCTAATAACCTCTTGCAATTCCATTTTATCAGCTATCTCCGGTTCAATGGACAAGAAAAGTTTGCCAAAAGCTCCTGGTGCCAAATCTTTGAAATTTGATATAGTCTTAGGTATGATCTCAAGGTTTTAGGAAAGCGACCTCTGCTGGCCTGTTTGCTATAAATCCAATATGGCCGCCATCTGTATTGGTATTTTTAATAGATGGACTTCTACTAGACATAATATATGATTGAGTAATATAATACCATAATACCAGTATAGTATATAATTATAAGAATAATATAATAATATATAATAAATAACGCCCCATGAATTCATGGAGATCTGGGAAAAGTCAACCGTGCATTACTGGGCAACTGTTAGAGACTTTCTCCTGTTGATTTGTCGTTTCGTTAGAGGTGAGTGAGTAATTGGTTATTTACTAAGAGTTCCTGCGAAGAACTTTGCCCATGGTTTTTCGTCTTTGGTCACACAAACTATTCATGCTGGCTGCCGGTTTTTTTAATGACATGTCACGTTTACAACATACTCATCCAAGTGTCCACAAAGCTATTTCTAAGTTTGCAAGCAGGACCACAGGCTAGCATAGATGACTTTTTCAGACACGAGAACCAGCGTGACCCATCTTCATTATCTTTTGCGGGACAACTACTGTCAGGAACGAAATCTGCTCTTCTTGGGTGCCTTCCTGGTATGCCTGGCCCAGGACGCTCTCGATCACCCAAGAAGGCATCAGTGCTTGTACTGGATATGCTGGCAGTTATTCCTATTATAAAACCACAGCGTGCCACAGTTTTCGGGGAATATACAAATATTTACCTACTGCCATTTATAGAAAGCAAAATGACGCCTAACACCACGAGAGTAGATGCAGTCTGGGACACATATCACCATGGCACCACGGCTTCGAACTAGAGAACCTATCTGAAAAAACACCTATATCAAAAGGTTCAGCATGGGTGAAATTCTTATCAAACTCCAACAAAAAACAAGACTTATTTAACTTCCTCAAGGAGAAATTGGCTGAACTTACCACTGGTACTTCGTATCAACTGTTCACCATAAAGGATAATCAGGTGCTAAGCAACAGAACGAGTGACATATCAACCATGTGTCCAAGCCAGCGAGAAGAAGCAGACACGAGACACATCACAGTGGACACAAACGTGGTTGTTCTGGCCACCTATCACTTCAAACGATTGAATATGTCAGAGTTATGGATAGGTTTTGGATGGGGAAAGACATTTAAACAGATTCCAATCCATCACATCTGTCAACCGCTTGGACCTGAAAGCACCGAAACCCTTCTCTTTTTTCATGCATTTACGGGGTGTGATGTAATATCATCGATGTTTGGAATATGTAAAAAGACGGCATGGAATGCATGGACTGTTTATCCTGAGGTCACTGACACGTTCATTGACATCACAAATACACCGAATAGTTTCACGTTGGAATCACAGCACATGTCTCATCTTGAACGCTTTACAGTTCAGATGTACAGCAAAAACTGTGGTGCAGATTCAGTCAATGATGCAAGAAAGTTTATGTTTGCCCAAGGTCTGAAGTCTCTTGAATCTATACCACCATCACAACATGCTTTATTTCAGCATACAAAGCGAGTGCTGCTCACTACCGCATCCATTTGGAAGATGTCGTTGTCCAAATCGCCTGATATCCCTGATTACAGTAAATGGGGTTGGGAATGGAATGACAGAACCAAAGAATGGGTACCCTACTGGACTGATCTTCCAGATGCAAGCCATGGATGTTTATTGCTACTTAATTGTGGTTGTTTGATTTCACGCACAGGCAGATGTAAATGTTATCTAGCCGGGATTCGCTGCAAAGCTGTAATTTACGTCAGATTCTATCGTATTTATATATATATATATATATATATATATATATATATATAGATTATTTATTAATCTTCCAAACTTATTTATATAATTATATGGAGACATTGTTAAAAACTGTTATATGCCACACCTGAATAAAGAGATTTTATCCATTCAGGGAAACTAGCTTACTAGGCTTTGCCTCGTGAGCTAAGGCTTTCCCCTTATGGGTAAAATGTCTCTTTATTAATTTTATTACAGCTAATTTGTACTTGTAGCATGCAATATTAGAATTGGCTAAATAAGTTCTATTTTAAATAGCTAATTGGTTACATTTTCCCCCAATGTATAGGCAACTCTAGTTACATTTTGAATATTTTTAAATTTTATAGTTACTTTGGACTATTTATGTTCCCACATTTGCAATCCAATAGTTTTTCTTGGGCAATATCATTTTCGAGTTTAATAATAGAAGATTGTAAACTGCTTTTTCGACATTCTTCTCGCCTGTTTTTCTCCAGTTTCGAGTGAGATAGGTTGTGCCTTAAGATTTTGATGGTTTACTAAGGCTTGGTATAGCTAGCTCTGGACAGAGGATTTGGAAGCCTCGAAATTTCTTGAAAGCGCTTGTAATTTTTGGTTTCTGTTACCGCCGTTCCCCATGTCTTTAGACGGATTTGCTGGCACTCTCGCGAGGAACAACTGGCGTACTTGAAGGCTGCACTCCATCTTAAAGGTTAGTGGTCGTTAGCTACACATTCTTGCACCGTTGTACACTTTTTACTGGTGACTGGGACACTCTAACTTAGCCTATGTGTGTATGAGAAATCTTACTTGCTATAGGGCGAGCACATGCTAGCTGCCTGTATTGTTAACGTATGGACAGGGTAGTGAACGCATGAACCTTGCATCAGTCTGCCTTGTTGCGAGTGGCCGTGCAACGTTAGCCAGCTCGCTACGAGGCCTATCCTGGCAAGTCTTCCAGAGAGGTCACGCCCAGGTTACCTGGTGAACGTCGAGGAGGCCGCATTCACTTGTTGGTTGCATCACATGCCGAAACGCTCACTATGCGTTTTTGTCTGTAAGATTATGTAAATGTTTAGCATGTATAGATATGCATATAGCACATATATTTTTAACAGCTGCATTTTTGTGGAATATTTATAATAGCTGCGTTAACCACGTACTGAATTGATTTGTGTACTTACCTGTTTGCGCCAAGAATCACTTTTCTAGAGCGTAATAATTGAAGTAATTTTGTCCAAAATGAAGTATCTGGGGTGACTGTAGCTCCGCTGCAGTTCATGGCATGCTAACCGTTTATATTAATTTGTCACTCGCTTAGATTTCTTTGCAATATAGATTTTTGAGAGCATGCAAGCGGGACGCTTTGAATTAACTGCAGAAGCTACTATCGATTTCTATTAGGGAGTATCAGAACTCCGTAAGGCCTTACTACGCTGATATTTCCCGCACGGTCAAAATTTTGAGTATCATATAGTCGAGTTATAAGCTAACTTCCGGGATCGACAGTTAACCTTGTTAATCACTTCCGCAGTTCTCAGCCCAGCCGCCTGTTAGGTGGATCTCTGCTTCGCAGAGTGTGTAATAATTGACGAGTCATTTGTGAATATAGATTTATTTATTCTTTGATTACAATCTTTGAATATCTGCTTTACAGAGTACGTAATTATAGGCGAGCCATTTTCAAATACAAATTTATTCTTTGATTACAAGTTATACATTGAGTTAAAATCAGATTACGCTTTCAGGAGAAGTTGAGAAGGTAATTAAATAATTTTTGGTTGAATGTTAGGCAGTATTTTTAATCTGTCTTATTTATTATATATATTATATGCTACTTGTTATGATAATTAATGTTATTGGCTGCTGGCTATAGAACCATATTGGTAGACGTTGTTGTTGTATATAAATCCCATTATTAGCTTGAGTTGATGGTGTTATTTGTGGAAGTTAGGTGTATTTCAACTTTGGGGAGGTCCGACTCAAGGATTAATACTTCGTCGAGAACCTGGCGGCTTGGCGCCCTTTTCTTCATTAGGATCTCTTTCAGTTAAGCATAGTTTCTTCGTTTCGCTGGAACTCAGACCCTCACGGCGAGATAGCCGACCTACGCCAATATCTACCAGCTGATAAAACACCTAATACAACTTTCGTCAACAAGTAAGGCCAAACCTTCTTTTTTTTCATAACAACGTGTACCATATATAACTACGTCCAAATACCTCTTTGTAAACTATTTTATCTATTAAAATCGTTATGGTAAAGTAACATAATAAGTAAAAACAACATCACAAATACACAATTTATAGTTAATAATGAACCAATCGAACAGGTAGAAAGAGTTACTTACCTTGCATGCAACCTCAATCAGAACTGGGATCACTTGCGGGAAATAAGATCTCGAATAGAAAAAGCAAGAAGCGTCTTTAGTCGCATGAGAAGACTACTGTGTAATTTAAATTTGAACATCCAACTACGTATAAAAGTCCTTCGATGTTACGTGTTTTCCACCCTCCTGTATGGAGCAGAAACTTGGACCCTGACTGAAACATCATGCAAACGCATCCAAGCATTTGAACTATGATGCTATAGACGGATACTTAGAGTGTCTAAGACCCACCATGTTTCCAACAACGCAATAATGGAGCGGATACAGAAAGATCCAGAAACAGTTCTAACGGTCAAGGGCAGGAAAATACAATATTTCACTTGAATCAGGATCTGCTAACCTGTGTGTCAAGACAGAACTGGATTGCAAACATCTTAATTATAAAGTAAATTCGTATTTCTAAAAAATGCTAGGTCTCTACAAAGCGCCTTGCGTTCATATAGGCGTTATCTAGGAACAGCTTGCACTCCAGCAAAAAACTACAAAGCATCATACTTATATAATAATGCAGAACACTATACGCCGTTAAACGAGCAAAAGTACCATGGCTGCATTCGACCGTTACTATTTTCGGGTTTCTGTAAAGAAACTTCCCATTACTTTTAATAGCGATATTATCACAGAAAACAATTACTTATTATGCCTATTAGTTGTGTTTTTTAAAACTACGAACACACGTACATTTCATTCATTTCTGCCATATTGAACTTGCCCAGGCACTACGTTTAACGTACCCTTAGAAGGCGTTTCGTTGAAGTTTCGGTGGACGATTGACATGACGCTCTGCCACGGTTTTACCTGTATTACTTATCAAACTTTTTATTTCATTTGCACCAATAAAACAACAGTTATTTTGAGAGCGAGCTTATCTGCTTTGGAATTGTTTCGGTAAGTCGAAATTTGAGTTCCAAGACTGATATTACATAACCTATACATTATTTCAAATTTGTAATTATTAATTATGCCTTTTACAAGCGAGCAAGACGCTTTTATTATTGTGGTGCTTTTCCGAAGTGGAACTCGCAATGCAGATGGTTTACGGTTGTGGAGGATATAGAAATAGAATGGAGAGAACTTCTAACAAATCCCTTGCGATTTTGGCTGCACAAACTGGTACGAATTTAAGCAGGTGCCTAAATAGCAAATCTAAAACTTAAAATTATTCTTTCTACAGGTATTTCTTATGGAACTTGCCGGAAAGCACTCTAGGAAAGTCTACATATGCAACCGTACAAGGTACCGGTAGTTCAACAGCTGTATCCACATGATTTTGGAGAACGGATTCATAATTGCTAATGGTTTATGGAGAATTTAAACAATAATTACCTGTTAGACTGCACATTTATGTCAGATGAAGCATGGTTTCATTTGCCGGGTTATGTTAATAATCAAAACTATAGAACCTGGGCCACAGAAAATACTCATAATTATGTTGAAACCAGCTTGCACCCTCTCAAAGTTGGAGTATGGGCCGCTATGTCACGAAGGCGAATTATTGGCACATTTTTTCCACGATAGAATAAATGCAGAAAGATATCGTAATAATATTTTACAACCGTTTATCGAACAATTACACGACGTTGAGATAAACGACGGATATTTTCAACAGGATGGAGCTACACCTCACACAGCCAATGTAACGCTTAATTATCTAAGAGAATTTTATGATGATCGTCTTATAGCCGTGGAGAATGGTCGTTGAGAAGCCCGGATCTTACACTATTAGATTTTTACTAATGGGGACATTTGAAGAATAATGTATACAAAAATCGTTTGCATTTAATCTTGATGAATACTACTACAGCGACAAAAACGTGTTTTCGTACCGGAATAGTAGACACTTCCAGCTATCCAACGCTGCATTCGCCCCTCCCCCCCTTCCTCTCTAGGACGCCTTCTGCGCGCCCAGTCTCGTTATTTATATCCAGACCTCTATTATAAGTTTTTACAAATATGTTTGCAGGTATATCAATGATAATTATTTTGTATTAAATTGTTTTATTTCGATATATTTTTGTGCAATAACTGTTGTAATATTACTTAAAATTTTGTAAATCACGTTTATTGTATTAAATTTTTCTCAAGATTTGTTAATTACAGTTGTGCAATGCGCATCACATTGGCTTTTCATCATTTTACATGAAAATAAGCTTCCTCTATCCTAAAAGTATATGCCACTGTGGCTGCCACATTTAATTTTACAAAACACTGTTGCCAATGTGTTAAATGAGTTGCCTATATTACAGTGATCATGTGGTCTTTGGGATTTTGTGATGGCGCGCGAAACTTTAAATGCGGCATGGGCGTGGGCTACAGCTAATTTAGTTTCGAAATAAGTAACTCGCTGCCATCCTCGAAAAGCATACAAAAATTGCGAGTTTCATAACCTCGGAAAGACGAATTGGCGCACCTGCCTGTGTATGGCTATTTAATTTTTTGAAATATTGAATTGAAAACCTTAAAATTCTCATGTAAACTAGTGTTGTAGATTTCTACTGTCTTTTCGCATGGCGAAATGGCCATCCCTTATAATATAAGAGATGGCCATTTCGGAACAGCTTTTAAGCGACTAACTACCATATTTAATACGTAAGATGGTTTCCAATAGCTTACTGCAGGCAGTTGAATATGTACTGAGATATACACCTTTGGACACCCGTTACACTCGTAAGTTATTCAATACCACCTCAACTTTTTAATTTAGAAATCAGAAAATAAAATCAGCATTTATTTATAAATCTGATATTACATTTTTAGTAGCGACGTGGCTTAATCGGAAATGGTACTAACTTTGGATTTTTAGATCGGCCAGATGAATAGAGAACAATCAGTCTTACGACTTTATGCATTCAAATCAAACATTCATAAAGAAAAATGTAGATTTTGTTTTGCATATGCACATGCTATTCCATCAATCCATATTCCATATGCTAATAACCCAAAATTTTTCTTTCGAGTAATTTTTACACACGAGATGCAAATTTGTCGCTCAAAAATATAGAGATTACAAATACGTCTTCGATTAATTTCGAAAGCAAGAAAATAGAGAAAACATAATTTTTAAAATGCATGAGAAACCCTTCAACAATACTTTGCCTTATTTTATTTTCATTACCAAAAAGAAGTATAAAATACAGTAAATGCCTATGACGATTGTAAACAGAAGAACACATTAGGTTAATTGCGCAGACTTTATTATATAACAATTTAAATTCCTGTAAATAATTTTACACGTTTTGTTATAGTCGTTACAGTGGAACTAACATTGAAGAGGAAATATAATGACTGCTGAATTAAAGCTCTCAAGTGACTTGTTAGTACTCAGCTTGACAAAATATTAACGATCACATAATTTCTACTTCAAAAGAGTTGTTTGTGGACATGGACATCAAATCTGCCCACATTATTTGTATTTTAAAAGGTTTAGTTTAAATAAAAATTACATAACCATTTTAGAAACCAATAGATGAGACCGATCGAACTCCACAAAAGCTTGTTAAAATTACATTTGCATTCAGTGAATAACAATTGAAAATCAACTGCATGATAGTAGTACGAATAAAAAGTTGTTATTGCATGTATTTATGCAAATTATGAAGTCTATTTTAAAGATATGGCCAATAAGTGCTTCTTGTTACCTGCTCGTCATATGAGGTGTAATAAGTATTAACAAGCACACTCATATGCTGCTAATTTTGAAAAAAAAGGATGTTACCCTTGTTGACTCTAATAATTGATAGATATTGAAAAAACTAACATGTAGCGGCCTTGTCCTTCAAAATCGTTCTATAAAAACCCTAGGCTTTGTTACGCCTGCTTCACATTTGCTCTGCATTTGCTACTGTAAAAATAAAAAATGAAGTGCATTGTATTCCTTGCTTCTCTTGTAGTGGTTGTGTATGGGGTATGCATAATTATTGTTCAATTACTTGTTCTTTATTTTTGTTGTGATATTAAATTAGAGATTTTACTGTTTAAAACGTTCTTTCTACATATGAAACTATGTTGTAATCATAACTTAAGGATAATCTATTTTCAAGTTAAGTGACGAATACCAGGATAAGGTTATGGGTCAACTGGCAGAAATAGCAGAAAAATGTATTCCAGAATCGGGTGCTTCTGATGGTAAGTAGCACTGAAAATATTCTAATAGAGGTAAATCAAAATGTCAGTTCTTACACCTTTTCATGAATATGTTTAACGCAAAATTTGTAAATTTGACATACGTGGTTTTTTGAAAGTGCAGTTCTAGAACAAGCTTCATGAAGACCAATCCAACATTTTCGTATTAAGATTTTCGATTCAGAATTAATCAAAGAATCGCTCTTCCTCAAGATTATGCACCATTTTTAATACACCCTGTATAACAAAATAGAAAATTTCGGCGACATGATGTTTACTTGGGTTACACTTCTAGATATTTTTATTTTATTTGTGTTTGCATAAAGTTGGACTTCAAGTGTGACATTTTTGTTAATTTGTTGAATAACATTATATAACAGTAGTAAACTCGTATTTTAAAGCTTGTTGTAATGCCTAAAGCTGATAATTATATGCACTCAAATGTACGAAAATATGCGCATATATATGCATACATTTTGTCGAGTATATGCACCCAAAGTTATAATATATGCACATAATATGCTCTATTTTTTTTAAAAATAAGTCGGAGTATTCTAAATAATGTAATTATTTTGTATGAGTATATTTATTTCTCTAATTTTTATTCAAAGACGTCATTCATTTTAACGTTTGACATGGACTGCCAACGCCAACTTCACATTGTAAGCTAACATAAAAATGAGATTTTTTCTAACCCCGCCAGACAATTATTCACACAACACTCGAATTTCGACTCTTGAAATGGATTCTATGTTGGCTGATTCCTTATGGGAAAAGTGGGGTTGCTGGCAATCTATGTTTATATAGTCAAAGATTTTAACAGGGACTTCCCCTTTCCTCTGCTTATTTCGATACGCGCACTGCACTCCAGCGGTAGAAAGTGAAAGCATATATCTCAGTTGCACAGAAAATTTTTATTAATAAATTTAATGAAATAGTAAATTGCACAAAAAAATCTCAAAAAGTTCATACATTACAAATTATCGCTAAATATAACCAAATATGCGAAATCCAGAAAGTATGCCCAAAAACGTATAAATATGCAAAATATACAAAATAAAACTTGGCTTAAACGATTTGTTTTCACATAATTAGTATACATATGCAAAAAGTTTCGCCGGCATATCAATTATACAAAATATGCATTTGCCATATAATACCAGCTTTACTAATGACCACATTTCCACGGTGTCAAAGGCATTTCTCTACTCCAAAAATGACAACCCATATGGGCATGTATTCAGGTACTTTCTCTGTTATAATTTCGATGGCCTGTAGGTATTCTATGATACTGCGATCTTTTCTGAAAACCGCCTGCTCCATGGGCTGGTGTACCCCAAGTGTCTCGTTGCTATTTTATTTGGTATTATTTTTTTAAAATCGCTAGTATACTTATAACAGAAGGCCATTTGGTCTATAGTTTTCGAAATTCTTAGCATACCCTTTTTGTGAAAAAAATACTAAAGCGTTGTTTCAATCAGAAGCGACATCTTCTTTGTTTATGCATATTTGTTGTAAAGCCTATTTAGTTGTTTTATCAAGGTATCACCGCCGTTTTGAACATTTCTATCACACGCTATTAACTATTACATAGCTATATTGAATTAAGATGACAAACAAGAAATCGTCTTCTGCAAAAATAATTGACACATGTGTTATAATAATAAAGTACTCTTATCTTTGAGGTATATTAATAATACGTTATTTTTAGAGGATCTTAACGAGCTTATGAGTAAGAAGATTCCCACAAAGAAGACAGGCAAATGTCTGGTAGCCTGCTTTTTTGAACAACTTGGCATGGTAAGCTTAAATATTTTATTTAAGTAATCTTAAGATTATATTACAATTATAAATGTTTGCAGATGAAAGCCGAAAAGTTCGATAAAGCGGGAGTCATGAAAATGATAGAACCAATAAAAGCTGACGATGCTCCACTTTATGGGAAGTTGAAAGAAACTACAGAAAAATGCATAGCAGAAAGTAATATTTTTATAATATTAACTATATTTAAACAATTTAAACAAAAGATGCTGTAACGATTGACTCTGGTGGATGTTTAAAAATAAGAAAAAAACTAGCGTTACACCAAACTTTTTTTAAATATTTTTTAAATTAAATTCAGTGCAACACCTTAGGTTGCTGTTACCTTACAAGGCTATATTTTCTTTTGCTTTTTATCAATCGTTTAAACTAAATTATATTTAAAACTTGTTTTTTAGTCGAAAAAGAAACGGAGAAGGACAAATGCGAACTTGCCACCAAGTATGCAATTTGCAGTCAAAAGAAAAGTGAAGAGGTAAATTTTATAAATAAATGTGTATCCTAATTTATTATTTTATTTTATATTTAGCTTGGGATCGACATGGATTCTATGATGGGTTGAAAATATATTTTGGCGAAGTATTGTAAGTTATCTTGTTATGGCTTTGCGTTAGTTCTTCAATCTTGTTTAAATATATAAATGCACAATAAACACTTAAATTTTGTTTGTTTGTAAATTTATAAATAAATTTCTTGTGGGTTAGCATGACAGAAGCTCATTATTTTAATGAGAAACAAAACAAAGGGTTAAGAGGCGTAAAAATATAAAATGCGTGAGTAATTACATGGTTCAATGTAAAGCTTAAGAATAATAATGTGTTAGAATTTCACGCCTTTTAAACAGAATACAAATGATGTTACGAGCAGGCGTTAATATAATAATTATGAGAAAGTTTCTAGAACTAATACAATTAATACTTAAATTTTTGAATATAACATTTGACATTATGTAAATGTTTATGTTTGTATATAATAAAGTACTATATAACTCGGCATCGATATCTTATTGTTTTTCAATAATATTTTAAAAGGTTTTGCATACATAGTCAATACTGAAATATATATATATAAATATTACGGGAGTTCGATAACTATTTACAGAATTAAAGAGTATGTTTACAAATGTAGATTCTATATAGACCCTTATGTATGAATACACAAATACACTTTTCATGTTTTCCTATCCCATTATTCTTTTACTATAAAATGTTTTAGAATATCGTCTGAACTACAACATTGATTCAGCATTGTTATTGTTATTATATCTTTTCATTTTAGACATACTTTGTGTTTCACTTCTAGCATCCATTTCTCTGTATCTTTCTTATTTATTTTCTGATTTATTATTATCAATTATACAACGCTACGTATGGAATATAATTTTTAAATAATAGTAAACATACTCGATTCTTACAACATATACTAGAGGTTGGGATTGCCGAACGCGTAGCGCACCTGGTTCTGGAAAGTCCTAATCAGAAGACCTACAGATTGAAACATAAACCCCAAACTACAGAAAATTTAAAAATAATAAAAACAAGCAGAAGTTGCTTAAACTTAAGTCATTATTAATATTCAATATATTGTAAATTTTAATCATACATACAAAATATGAAAAGCTACTCGTAAGTCCCAAGGGATTTTTCCAATATTTCTCGCTCAAACTCATGGTAACCATGCAACTATAAGCAACGTCTT